>CM069867.1:7882253-8292253 GCA_036172795.1 Pelodytes ibericus | reverse complement strand
GTGTTCTCACTTATACAGCATAGCACCTCGAGACAAATAAGAGATAGCGAGTGGAGACCACTAAATTACCCTCCTCAAGGGGCAGCTTGGGACACAGGACAGGGTCATTTTTTGGCCCACCATATAAATTTTCTGCGGATGTCCATGGCACAGTTCAGTTTGCCGTTTGGTAAATAGACCTCCTGAGCGTAACAGGGTGAATCCCATAAGCCCATCCTGGATATAGATATAATTGTGAACACCCACATTCTAGAACAATATTCCCAAGCGTTGGCCATTTTGAGCTAACTCAATCTTTTTTTTACTTGCCTTTTTCAAGATTTTATTTTTTCCGGTCTTTGATTTTTTCGCCAGACTTTTCTCCAGTGTCTTTCCGCTCTTCTTCTTCCTTTTCTCCACGGGCTGAGACAGGATGGTCTCCTTACCGCGAGAACCTCGTTTTTTAGCAAGCAGTTCAGGGTGGATCCTTGGAAGGACACCTCCGCTGGCAATGGTCACTCCTCTGAGTAACTAGAATTAAAAGGTGAGATTCAGTACGATAAGAAGGGCGGGAGCAAAGAGCAGAAAAATGGCTACGTAGTCTAACATTTGGCATCCGACCTGGGATGGACTTCAGTTCCACTGACGAGCAACAAACACTCTGGCTAGCTGAGCACGACATTATCTTTAGTACAAAACCGATTACATGCCAAGGCATTGCCGCCTGTTAATGAGAGTGGAGAAGACCCCAAATGTATTAGACAAACTTACATGGCTGTAGTGAGGAAAGAGAAAGACCCCCAACTGGGAGGAAGGAGGGTGAATAAAAATAAAATAAAAAAATAAAACCCAACACTGTAGGCAATACACATAATATGGGATGGTGGTAGGCAGGTAGGGAACAATGTATATGGAACTATACAAATATAAAAGTATAAAAATACAGTCTGACACAATGCAATGGTACCATTTTAATTTTAAAACACTATTTTAATTTTAATTGTATTATTATCCATTTATGTTCCACCACTGGCCATTTGCAGAGGAATTTCTTAATCTCTCTTATCCGTCTTCATTGCACAGTATATTTCAAACAGTTGTCTCTGCGGAAGCCTACACAGCGAAACGCGTCAGATTTCCTTTATTTTGTTATAATAGCAGTTTTATTATCGACATTGTATATTTTACTTTAGGTGTGTGTGTGTGTTTTTATGGAGTATATTGTTTTTGTATGCAATCGAATCATTGAAACCAGTGTTTATTTAAATTTTGCTTATAAGTCTGAATTCTCTTCAACGAGCGATTGCAAAATGCTACAGGATTACGAACATCCTAAGATTCTCTCTATTCAGTGGAAAATGCTAGTTCAGCATCTATATAACGGGTGAAATAAACAAACGGGGTGTTATGTTCATGGAAATTATATCAAGGCAACTGTTTATGTAACAGATCCCTCTTAGATGAAGGGAAAAAAAAAAAACTGTTGCCACGAACCTCCGAATAACTAAACTCGAGTTTCAATCATTTACAAATACACCCAAAATACTTTTTTACCCGGCTTAATCTTCTCTTTGAAAGCTCACTGTGCATTGGAGTAGTGATCAACAGAAATAATGGAAGAACATTTGTATTGAGCAGGGGTATAGAGACGGAATCCCATTTGACTGGGGCACAATATAAGAGCAGTTCTAATAAAGCAAATATTGATACATACAGAATGTAGTTCTTTTTTTTTTAGGGCAGTGGTGATATTTGAAACATTTGGGACTAATCATTAGTTTTTATATAGCAAGGAGTATATATGTCCTGCTCGGAAAACAACATATTTGTAGACTGGTGTGTGGTTCTACTTTTTTTCTCACTTTTTAGTGTTTTTTTTTCTGCTTTTCATGCATTTTTTCAGCCCATTTGATACCAAACATTTTCTTTAACTATTTCAAAGTAAAAGATAAGCGTTTAAGTGCATTTTGAGGGTGGGTTTTATGGATAAAAAAAAATATTAGAAGTACAAACAGAATATTGTCAGGTTCAGGGGTGTCCTGCTGCTGACCACCTCCCATAATACTTTGTCAGCTAATAGAATGGTAGGGGCAGATCTCCCAACATTTCAATCCTTGTATAGAGGGATGCAGGGAGCGTGGTCTGGGAGCAGCTGTGCAAGGGCACATCCACCAATGTGCAGTTATTATTCTCCAGTGTCCAGTAATGAAAATCAGGACGGTCAGACAGAGCAGGCCTGGGGGCTGGTGCGCACTGACCGTGTCTGATAGGGGTCTGCAGTGTGCGGGGGGTCTCTCTGCAATAGCTCTTGTTTTGCACGGGATTACCCGAGGGGACCTAATTAAGGCACTAGCAGAGAGAGCAAGGCCGGGCTGCCCAGTTCCCAGGGAAGCATTCTCAAAAGTACACGCCACTTTATCCGTACACCTGTAAGCCAATCAGAAACCTGATAGATGCCAGAGTCACGTATATCTGGAAATATATATGCCCATCCCTCCCAAAGAGGAAGCAAAAGATTAAAAAAAAAATAACAAACCTTTTGTTTTCCGATTTAAAGGGGCAGCAAAAAAGAAAGTATTTTTAGATAAGTACTGCGCTGTATAAAGTTAAGAAAGAGAAACCGATCTGCTTTTTCCTCAACATGTCCTCTAAACTACATTTAAAGCGTAAGAGATTTATTGCGGTTTCTATAGCAACAGCCCGGCCTATCTCACGAAGCCACTCCATATTGGAAGGCACGGCATTTTAAGGGCCCGGCGAAAAAAAAAAAATATATATTTGTTATAAAAAACTACATGAGAACTGTAACATTAAAGGAGTTAAACTAAACATGTCCCGGTCTGTACGTAAAACCGACGTGTATCTTAATAGATACACGCGGGATTACTGTCCGCTGTGTCTCACGTGCGAGACACAGCACTTCCTGGTTGTCGCGTGCTGACGTCGCCCCGCTCTGACTGCCGAATGCGAGGGTCTCTCGATGCTAGAGCGGAGAGAGACCGTAGTTTTTTTATTGGGATCAGAAAGGGAATCCTAGTTAAGGTCCCCCCTGCTGATCCCCTGCAAAAACGACGGTCTCTCTCTTTGCTAGTAGACGGAGAAAGTCGCCGACCAGACGGCTGCCTGCTTCCTATAGAAACATGGCAGCTGTCGGTCAGAGGATATACTGGCGTGTACTATCAAAAGTACTATCAGAAGTACACGGCAGTTCATCCTCATACTAGGGACAACTAAAATTTCGCTTGTGCGTCTATATTAGAAGCACGAGTGAAAAATACCGTTTAGTGTCCCTTTAAGTGCATTTCATACAGAAAACAGAGAACTACAGAAACAAGGAAGGAATCCTTATTGCGGTGTATGAATCTGCAGAGAGCAGAAGAACAGCTGCTAAGAGACAAATGTACTGTCCGTTTAACCACTCTCTGTGGTTTGCCGATTGCTACACTTGTGAGAAGTGAAAGGATGCCTGGTAATAAACAGGAATTTAAGGCAAGAGTGGAATAACTCAACAGTCAGCCATCAAGCACAATTGTATTGCAATTTCCTGAACACTGTGGCTGTAATAATACATGACTGCGCTTTTCTAAATGACCCGAAGGAATGGAAAGCAACAAAAAAAAAATAAAAAAATATGGGGTCTCCGTTGCAGGAAGCAAATTACGGTTTATTTGCGGAACGTTAAAAAAATACGTTTTCTCGAAAACAAACAATTCGTTCGACAGATACAACGTCTTTTGGAGCAAGCGGTAAATATGTCAAACTATGTTTGGAATGCCGTCATTTATAAATAATAATAATATATCGAACAGAATTATCTTCCTGTTCAACGTGTTGCAAAAAATACAGTTCCATGTGCTCTCCCGATTTAAACAAGTGACCCGGTTTTATTGAGAAACCTAAACAAATGGTATAATGAAAATGCCTGGATGATGTCATCAAAAAGTGCAGCTATATACATTCTGCATCCTGTGACTTTTAAACCACTTCCCCTTTTATACTCCAGTATAAATTAGTTAGATATTTAGTATTAAATTACCATAGTTGCCAACATCCTCCATGTTTCCAGGGACACATCTTTGTTCCACATGCTGCAGAAAGAGCATGCAAAGTGCAGCGCGGCAGTATGTATGATGGATATACACACAGAGAGAATCCAATTAATTAATCATGGCAGGTCCTATGAGATCTCCACCCTGATTAATTAATTGGATTGTGTCTGTGCGTATATCCATCCTACATACTGCCGGGCTGCACTTTGCATGCTCTTTCTGCAGCATGTGGAACAAATATGTGTCCCTGGAAACATGGCCGATTTTGGCAACTATGAATTACATAACATCATGTTATTACATTTTGACTGGACCTCTCATACTAGCCAATTTTGGTAGGGTAGGGTACCTGACGAAGCCGTAGCGCCACCTAAAATGGGGGAGACGGTGTTGTGTGACCTCGCATGGTTTAGTCCAGTCTACTCAGAATAGATGCCCGGTGTCTGAAGTTAATTTATTTAATCATTTTAGCCAATAGTAAAGCTAGGACAGGCCCAAATTTGACGGAACAGGAACCACACCCAAAAAATAAGGACTGTCCCGAGCAAGTTGGCAACTGTGAGCTTTCATTTTTGCAAAGCGAACCAATGTTGGTACTTTCCGCTCAATGGCTTTCACTCTTGCGTCATTTCATAAAACAGATGATCTCTTAATTTACACAAACAACAATACTTTTAGAACGCAGTCTACTGGTCCCATTTGTACCTGGTTGAGCTCTTCATCATTGGCGACTGCGAGGAGGATGTGTCTTGGGGTAATCCTTCCTTTTTTGTTATCTCGGGCTGCATTCCCTGCCAGCTCCAGGATTTCAGCTGTGAACAGACAATGGCAGCAATGGGTTATCCTGTGAGTTAGATTCCCAGACGTGGGAACCCACTGACAACATGGGGAACTTGACTAGGAGCAATTTCACAAGCCAGGGAAAAAACTGGCACTTTAAAAAAAAAAAATCAAGCGGATTGCTCCATCTTGCCATAAGATTTATTAAAGCCTCTCAGCTCTCATGAAATCAAGTACGGTATTTGCTCAGTTATAAGAGCAAAAAAAAATCTGAAAACTACCACTCGTCTTATAATCGAGGTCTTCTCAAATTGAGGTCAGATTATAAGACATGGATCCAGGTCCCCAGCAGAGCTGCAGGGGACCTGGATCCCCCTCTCTAGCAGCAGGGGATGTCTGCGCAACGAGCGCAGACTCCCCTGCTTCCGCCCGGCACGACCGCCGGGGCTTCTGTGAAGAAGCCGGGTACGTCCGCTTTCGTCACAGAAGTCCCGGCGAGCGTGCCGGGCGGCAGCAGGGGAGGTCTGCGCTCATCGCGCAGACATCCTCTGCTGCCCCACTAGGCACCAGGGACAATCGGGCAGCTGGGGGATGTCTGCACTATACGTGCAGATATCCTCCATGCTGCCCGACACGGCAGACTATTATGACGGACAGCTGTCCGTCATATTAGACTGCCGTGTCGGGCAGCATGGAGGATGTCTGCAAGTATCGTGCAGACATCCCCCGGCTGCCCCCACTAGCCACCAGGGATCAAGGTAAGGGGAAGGGAGGGAGGGGGGGCAGAGAGACAGGGGGAGGGAGTGAGGGGGGCAGAGAGACAGGGGGAGGGAGGGAGGGGGACAGAGAGACAGGGGGGGGACAGAGAGACAGGGGGGAGGGAGGGGGGCAGAGACAGAGACAAGGGGAGGGAAGGGGTTAAGAGACAGACAAGGGGAGGGAAGGGGTTAAGAGACAGAGACAAGGGGAGTGAGGGGGTTAAGAGACAGAGACAAGGGGAGGGAAGGGGTTAAGAGACAGAGACAAGGGGAGGGAAGGGGTTAAGAGACAGAGACAAGGGGAGGGAAGGGGTTAAGAGAAAGAAGGGGAGGGAAGGGGTTAAGAGAAAGAAGGGGAGGGAAGGGGTTAAGAGACAGAGACAAGGGGAGTGAGGGGGTTAAGAGACAGAGACAAGGGGAGGGAAGGGGTTAAGAGACAGAGACAAGGGGAGTGAGGGGGTTAAGAGACAGAGACAAGGGGAGTGAGGGGGTTAAGAGACAGAGACAAGGGGAGGGAAGGGGTTAAGAGACAGAGACAAGGGGAGTGAGGGGGTTAAGAGACAGACAAGGGGAGGGGGAGAGAGAGAAAAATGGGGGCAAGGGAAAGAGAAAGGCAGCATTGGCACATAAAAAGAAATAAAAACTAGAAATACATTTTTTGATATCATAATTTTTTATTAAAAAAGCAATTTACATATGAATATATACAAGTTGAACTTTTTTCCTATAGGGTAGTCTTATATTCAGGCTTTTAGTTTTTTTCCTAATGGAATATCCAAAGTTTGGGGGGTCGTCTTATAATCAGGGTCGTCTTATAATCGAGCAAATCCAGTAATATCAATGTAAATACTGTATAGAGTAAATAAATCACTGTTACTGTGATGTAGCTGTGATGTGGGGCATCCTTGGGAACCTGCCGTTGGCGTGTCAGGTCTGCACACGTGTCATTGTATGACCCTTTGTGGGTGTGGGGGAATCCGAGCATGCATGGAAAGGCTATATCACAGCTTAAGGGGGCCGGACACTGAATAAACTGTTGTGCGTTTGCATTCTGACACATGTGAGGAAATTGCAACATCCGAAAACATTTTTGATAATAGATTTTGGGATAAGGGGTTTTTAGAAAAGGGCAAAAGAAAATTGTTGGTGTGTGAAGATTTTGGCTAAAGGATACCATAAAAATAATACATTTTCCATATTCCAATGGGCTTGAACAATTAACTATCAATCCAAGTGTATTGGTTTGTACGCCCAGATTTAAGGCAAAAAGCAAACAAAAGGTTTACTCTACCTTTACAACAGTAAAAGTAAAACTTATCCCCACATACGTACAATATAAATAATAGAGCATTGGACATAAACTTGGAAAAAAATCTGCACCGTGACACAATTATGTATCACAGCTATTATTATTATTAACGTTATCAAAAAGTGTCTTTTAATACTAGAAAAAGATTCCATGTTTTTAAAACATAAATGGTCATCCTCATGGCATTTTTCACCCAATTTACTGAATTGTTTGATTTGATAAAACACTGAATTTTATCAATTTTTACAAAAGTTTAATTTTTACTTTTCCGTCAAAAAGCAACACGGTTTCAATTCTTTGGTCACATCGCTTTTATGCTTATTATCAAGTAAAAAAAAAAAAAAGTAATGTTACTAGTTGTAAATAAAAAAATATATATCTATATGTTTTTTTTTTTTTATGTGTGTAAGTTAACGGTTGCATGCCTCATCCGGCGCTCAAGATATTCTCTAGTAGTTTTTGCAAAAGCATGTCACGGAGCAGTGCTCAATGACTGTCGCTCACTCCGATTGGTGTAAGTGCGTCATCCACGCGCAACACAACCAATCAGTGGGGAGACGATTAGAGTTGAGCGGACACCTGGATGTTCGGGTTCGGCCGAACTTTGAAAAAAAGTCAATGGGGACACGAACTTTTGGCCACTAAAATGCCTCTAAAAAAGTCCTGGAAAGGGCTAGAGGGCTGCAAAAGGAAGTAAAATGTGGGTAAGAGTGTCCCCATTCATACGAATAGGTCAATTGACCTATTCTTATGAATGGGGACTCTATTTCGGTTAATAGAATAGCAATAGCATAGCTCTTTAAAGGTTCAATGGTTTAGCTCTTGCTATTGACCTCTGTGTGTTCACTCAGGCATATACATTCCAAACAAATTTCCAAAGTTTTCCAGGGGAAGGATTTTAAAATCCCACAACTATTTTAACATACCTGCCAGGTACTCTATGACAGCAGCCATATAGACTGGCGCTCCCATGCCTATTCTGTACTTGTGAGTCCCTCTTCGCAAGTAGCGCATCATTCTTCCGACTGGGAAGATTACTCCTGCCCGGGAAGAGCGGGACAGTTTGGTAGTTTTCTTCTTCCCCCCTCGAGCAGACATCTTTGCTTTGTCCGGTGCCCGCTTGTATCAGAGGAAGGCTCGAACTTGTAGAAGTATAAAGCGCCTGTAAAATAAAACAAAACATGAATTGAAAAAACCACATCATCTTTTCACGTGAAAAATACAGATATCTGTAAATTAACACCTAAAATGGATAATCTATCGACTGGGATAGGCAAACTATCAATATAATATGTTGGTGGCAAGGTTTGTAAGGTCCATTAAATTGACCATCAGCAAGTCAAGCAACCATGAATAATGTTTTTGACTTTTTATAGCATCTACAACAAGTTGTAATTGTAGGAATGCCTTTTAGCAGTAGAATTAAACTTGGATTGCCACAGCTGGGAAAATCAATTGACCCATCTAGTTTGCCCATGATGAACGCCTGGACTTATGTTGCCTTAAAAAAGGGACCATACCCTCCAGATGAACTATTAAATTGGACTTTTTTCAAGACTAGGTTTGAATATCTTTTTAAACGGTGAACCATTCAAGTGGAAGTTTTAATGATGCTAAAGTGGCAAACTCCCTCATTTGAAATGTTTTTTTCTTTTAACATTGTCAATCTATGGCACTACAGAAAACAGACATTTCTACACATTAATTAAATTAAACACAAAATGACAAAACATGTCTGTGCCACCTATAATCAAGTAGAATATACATAGGCGTGCGCACGGGGTGTGCCGGGTGTGCCTGGGCACACCCTAATCCGTGCAGGGCCGTCTTTAACGCGGGGCAAACGGGGCAGCTGCCCTGGGCCCATTTACTCTTGGGGGGCCCCAAGGCAGCTGTCCCGTGGGCCCCCAGCCCCTGCTGCCGCGTTCACAGCGCATTGCGCTTGTGAACGCTTTTTTCCGGCAAGCCGCATCCGATGGATGCGACGGCCGGAAAAAAAAAAAAAAAAAACTGACGCCGGATGTGACGTCGCGTCACATCCGGTTTCGGTTTCTGTTTCCCTCCTCCGTGCAAGAGGGAAGACTGCACGGAGGAGACATCCGGCGGGGGACACGGAGCAGTGAAGTGTAAGTACGGGGGGGGGGTGGGGGGACTGGCTGGCACAATATTCCTGGTATCTGATTGGCACTATATTACTGGGTATCTGATTGGCACTATATTACTGGGCATCTGATTGGCACTATATTACTGGGTATCTGATTGGCACTATATTACTGGGTATCTGATTGGCACTATATTACTGGGTATCTGATTGGCACTATATTACTGGACATCTGATTGGCACTATATTACTGGGTATCTGATTGGCACTATATTACTGGGCATCTGATTGGCACTATATTACTGGGTATCTGGCACTATATTACTGGGTATCTGGCACTATATTACTGGGCATCTGATTGGCACTATATTACTTGGCATCTGACTGTCACTATATTACTGGGTATCTGATTGGCACTATATTACTGGGTATCTGATTGGCACTATATTACTTGGCATCTGATTGGCACTATATTACTGGGTATCTGACTGGCACTATATTACTTGGCATCTGATTGGCACTATATTACTGGGCATCTGATTGGCACTATATTACTTGGCATCTGATTGGCACTATATTACTGGGCATATGATTGGCACTATATTACTGGGTATCTGATTGGCACTATATTACTGTGTATCTGACTGGCACTATATTACTTGGCATCTGATTGGCACTATATTACTGGGCATCTGATTGGCACTATATTCCTGGGCTCTGACTGGCACACTATTACAAGCATCTGACTGGCATAATATTACAGGCATCTGACTGGCATAATATTACAGGCATCTGACTGGCACAATATTACTGGGCATCTGACTGGCATAATATTACAGGCATCTGACTGGCATAATATTACAGGCATCTGACTGGCACAATATTACAGGCATCTGACTGGCACAATATTCCTGGCCTCTGACTGCACACTATTACAGGCATCTGACTGGCATAATATTACAGGCATCTGACAGGCACCATATTCCTGGTATCTGACTGGCACAATATTATTGGTATCTGACTGGCACAATATTATTGGTATCTGACTGGCACAATATTACTGGCATCTGACTGGCACATTATTACTGGGCTCTGACTGGCACACTATTGCAGGCATCTGACTGGCACAATATTGCAGGCATCTGACTGGCACAATATTACTAGGCTCTGACTGGCACAATATTACTGGGCTCTGACTGGCACAATATTACTGGCATCCGAAAGTTACAATATTACTGGCATCTGAATGGCACAACAATTATGGCATATGTGTGTGTGTGTGTGTGGGGGGGGGGGGGGGTAACATCGCGATGGATGGCGGGATTGCATGCAGGGGAGGGGGCAGGATCCAGGGGGCCCAAGCAAATGCTTGCCCAGGGTCCAATCACTATTAAAGACGGCCCTGCCTCCGTGCTGCACTGCCGTCTGCCGCCCGAGTTTGTCTCCTAATCCGATCCTTCACTATGCGAGCAGAAGCGCCGCATAGTGAAGGACGGACTTTCTCCTCCCTCAGACCTCCCCTGTAATGTACGCGTTCGCGTACACGCGTTCCGTGACGTCACGCAGAGGCGGAGTCACGGCAACGCAAGGGTGAGGCCCAGCCGCAGTGCCAGAGGAGAGGGTGCAGAGCGGAGCACAGGCACATCGTTTTTTCCCAGGAGGGGTTCTGGGGCGGCCGGCTGGCTGGTAAACTTTAAGTAAGTGTTTTTTTAAGTTAAAAAATGTGAAATGTTTGTTTACATTGCTAAATGCTTAATTAATAAAAAAAAAGTTTTAATACAGTTTTTAAATGTTTGTTTATATTGATAATTATATGAATGCGGGTCTGTATGTAAGTATGCAGAGTACATTTGTGTATGTGTGTGTGTATAGATATATAGATAGATATATATCTATCTATATATCTATACACACACACGTGTGCGGCGTGTGTGTTTGTGCTTTAGGGTGCACACCCTAATGCAATAGGCTGCGCACGCCTATGAGAATATACCGTATTTGCTCAAATATAAGACGACCCTGATTATAAGACGACCCCCCAAACTTTGGATATTCCTTTAGGAAAAAAAACTAAAAGCCTGAATATAAGACTATGTAAATTACTTTTTAATATTCAATAAAAATGATATTAAACAAATGCATTTCTTGTATTTATTGTGCCAATACTGCCTCCACCCCGCCTGTGTTCTCTCTCCCCCCTTATCTTTCTCTACCCCCTTCCACTTGTGTTTCTCTGCACCCCATCCCTTTGTCTTTCTCTGATATTCCTAGATCTGATCCAATATTCTATACAGCATGTCTGCCACATGATTATTTCTATTTTATATTTATTTATTTTTCAGTGGTGGGGCATCCAGCAGATGCTGGTTGTAACTGTAGGTTACTTTTATTGCCTGTAAGTATAGATTTTACACTAATAATGGTTTAACAAATATGACATTTCACGTGTAAATTTTGAAAAATAACATTTGTATTACACAACTTTACTATATTACTTCATGTGTTTCAACAACAAGTTGATGTACAATATGTATTCCATACTAAGGAAGACCAAATAACATTGTATACGTTGTATTTACAGTATCCACTGTAGGGACAGAAGAACACATTTCAATACTTGTGCCACAGAAAGTACAATGCTTAATTTTGGTGGATTGATACATCATTCCACCATTTTATTTGCCTTTCTATTAACTTACAACCGTATCAAAAAGATGTCTAAATGTATTTGGATATAATTGTTGA
This sequence comes from Pelodytes ibericus, assembly GCA_036172795.1. Lineage (NCBI taxonomy): Eukaryota > Metazoa > Chordata > Amphibia > Anura > Pelodytidae > Pelodytes > Pelodytes ibericus. Next base: position 8,280,532 of record CM069867.1, on the reverse strand, counting down.
CACATTCAATAACTTATTCCCAGCTACAATTAGATCACAAACTCCCTTGTTGCAGTCACTTCTAAGTTTAACTTCTCAATCATTTGAAATTCTTGTATCTGCTAGGTTGCCATCCACCCTTTGCTTCCAAGCGGTTAGCAAACCGAAATCAACGTTTCACCATGAAGTTTGGCTTCTAGCACCGTTAGTCGGTCTCCTACCCACAAGAGGTTGTCGTCGGTGGAACTCCCGACTTCCTGTCTGGCTCTATTTGTCCTAGGAAGTCACTTATCTAAAATTGGTTGAGGGAAGACTATCGTCCGTACCACCCACATTCGACTACCAACTCAACTTCTGTTAAAGGCAATACGGAATCCCACCAGGATTGAGATTGCCATATTTACTATACCGTAGCGTAGCACGGGGCTTGACAAATTTCTGTAGACTTTGGAAGCCAGAGAGACTAATTCAACCGCCAGCGTAGTTATGTTAAGGAGCCAGGGAAATGGAGTTCTATGTAAAACAGTGGGAAAAAAAAGTTAGGCGCCAAACAGCAGAGATTTTAGAATCAAGTGCAGGGAGGGTGGTAATGTGGCCCAGTGCAAAAGTGCAGAAGAATCTCCACCAAAAAAAGCCCTGCAACCAGGTATCAGGGATCTGGCACTTGCCATTGCAAAGATTGCATGCCACACATCTACAAAAGTTACTGCAAAACACTGCAACAAAGCCAACCAACTGAACCACAGGTCGAATCCCAAAGCTTGCAAAACGTTTTCAAGTTAAGTATGGAAAAAAACAGAAATCTTTATTTATATTTAATTCAATATGCATTTATTTATCCTGTTTTATTTAGACTGATCCTTTAGCGACTGTAAACTGGCAACTGGGAAAAGCCAAGAGTGAGTGATTTGAATAAAACGTGATTTAATAGTTATTGTCAGAAAGAAGAATGCGGTATAATTATATAACATCCATAAATTACCATAAAAATGGCATTTGCACTACACTGGGTGTCAGCTAAAATAACATTAATATTTAGATTGCCATGTTTTACATAAATTCAATCAGTAAGCCCGTTACAGCAGATAAATATGGAGCAAATCAGGTAAGAAAAACAGCCAATGGTCCCATGAAGACAACAAACTCACATCTGCCATGTAAAAATTTGATATTTTAAATAAATCAAACCAGTTTGCAAAACTCCCATACTGTGCTGGCAAGGGAAAACAGGGTAAATGCCCACCCAGGGGCTTCTCCCTATCCTGGCTGGGGCTAAACCACTTTTAATTTATAAATGCCCCAGTGCCTAGCACTTTCCATCTGTCTTTCCATCTTTGTACCTTACAGTGGCGGATGCTTCATATGTGCTAGGTGTGCGCCGCACATCTAGCACGTAGCAACCGCGCTGTGTATTTCTGGGGTTTGTGTGCTCCGAATAGAGAGCACACAAACTCTGAAAATACATCCGGGAGACAGACTGCAGCTGCGAATTCGGCAACAGAGTCACTCACTCTGTTGCCAATTCGACAAGCACTAAAAGTATATGAATTTTTCATATACTTTCCGTGCTTGTCGAATTGGCAACAGAGTGAGTGACTCTGTTGCCGAATAGACATGTGCATTCGTTTTCGGACAAATGCATTTTCGTCCGAAAATAGCATTTTCGTCCATTCGTTCGAAAAACGAAAATGCTAAACTAACGAAAGATGGTTAATAAACGAAAATCATTCGTCCATTCGTGATATTGGCATTCTATAAACCGAAATAGAGTCGGTTTATAGAATACCAATGGAATACCATAAGAAATTCTCATGAATGGGGCTCTCGTTCGGTTTATAGAAAGCCAATAGTATTACACGCATTCTATAAGACGAACGAATAAAACGAAACGAAAATAATGAACGAATTCCGTCTGAAACGAATGCAGTAATGAACGAAATTCGTTTTAGACAAAATAAATAACATTTTCGGCCGAGTGTAACGAAACAAAAATTTTAGTTTTGCTCATGTCTATTGCCGAATTGGTAGCTGCTGTCGCCCCCTCGTGTATTTCCGGGCGTTTGTGTGCCGGTACCTTATCTGTCAGCATATCGGTCTTGCCTATTTGTATATAAGATGGGAACGAGTGGGGTGATGAAACTGCATCATCAAAGGCCACTACATAGTTTTTGTCCCCCTGTGGCTAGCGTCAGCAGCCAGACAGTATAAAGAATTGGCTTAGCAGACCAATAAAGAATTGGCTTAGGCCAATGTTAAGCCTGTGGAGGTAAAAATAAAAGCCAATATTTTTACAAAAAGGGAGACCCTGGCCACATACCTGTTTATATACATTTTTAAATGATACCGTGCAAGGCCATGATGTCAGTAGACATTTAGTGTATTGGATTCAGCATAGTTGTGTTTTTGTACAATATTATGAACACGTATTTTAGAAGGCACACATTCCCACCTAGGCCCGTCTCAGGGACAAGCGAATTCATGGTCAAGTCCGAGGGACGGATCACTTTTCTATAAGCACTGAAAATAGGCGAGTGGTAGGCGCCAAACCATAGGCGAAGCACAGTTGTCCACTATGCTTTTCAGCTCAAACCCAGTAATTCATTAAAATGACTTGCATTCTTTTGTGGTGGTTGTGTCTATAAAGCTTTTGCTAAGATGGGTCTTTAGAGGCACCTCTAAAAATGATCCAGGGGGTTTCTCCCAAAATGGAATGTAGTTGAGGGGTCTTTATGTAGTATGGGCCAAGATTTGTTGATAATGCTTTTAATTTGGCCACTATTTTTGCCTCTTGTCAAGAATCAAAGGTATTTCCTTAATGCTGGTGCCATCCCCATTAGTATTTTTTAAGGTTTGTATTGCAGTAGTACTGCTCTATTAAGTTCCCTAATCTCCAACACTAAAGAAATTCCTTTGATTCTTGACTATAGCAAAAATAGTGGCCAAATTAAAAACATTATTCACTTTTGCCATCTACATGTGGCTAACTATAATATACAAGGGTCAGAGATATACTGTAGAACCATCTACATTTGGCTAACTACAATATATAAGGATTGACGCTACACTGTAGTACCATCTAGATATGGCTAACTACAACATACAAGGATCGGAGCTATCCTGTAGAACCATCTACATATGGCTAACTACAGTATATAAGGATTGGAGATAGAAACATAGAAACATAGAATGTGTCGGCAGATAAGAACCATTCGGTCCATCTAGTCTGCCCAATTTTTTTAATTTATACTTTATATACTTTAGAATTATCTACTTATGACTAACTACAGGACACATCGATAGGAGCTATACTGTAGAACTGTCTACGCATGGCTAACTACCGTATATATACAGAGAGGAGCTGTACTGCAGAACCATGTATGTGTGGTGACTATAGTATATACTGAGAGGAGCTATACCGTAGAACCATCTATGTGTGGATGACGACAGTATATATTGAGAAGAGCTATACCGTGGAACCATCTACGCGTGGCTAACTACAATATATTCTGAGAGGAGCTATACCGTAGAACCATCTATGTGTGGATGACGACAGTATATATTGAGAGGAGCTATACCGTAGAACCATCTACGCGTGGCTAACTACAATATATTCTGAGAGGAGCTATACCGTAGAACCATCTATGTGTGGATGACGACAGTATATATTGAGAGGAGCTATACCGTAGAACCATCTATGTGTGGATGACGACAGTATATATTGAGAGGAGCTATACCGTAGAACCATCTACGCGTGGCTAACTACAATATATTCTGAGAGGAGCTATACCGTAGAACCATCTATGTGTGGATGACGACAGTATATATTGAGAGGATCTATACCGTAGAACCATCTATGTGTGGATGACGACAGTATATATTGAGAGGAGCTATACCGTAGAACCATCTACGCGTGGCTAACTACAATATATTCTGAGAGGAGCTACACCGTAGAACCATCTATGTGTGGCTAACTTTAGTATATACTTATAGGCGATATAGTGCAGGCCCATCTTCTTTGTCTGGCTAACAGCAAGTGGGATGGGGAAATTATTTTTGACCATATCTGGGAACACTGGCAATATTCCACATTCCATATAAAATGCACCTTATAATGTCCCCAAACTCTGACCCCTCCACTCCACCCAACCTTATCCCCTTCCTGCAAGAGGACAGTGAACATTTTTGGGAAGTATTGCAACATTTGAAATTTGGTAATTGCCAACATGTCTGAATATTTTCCAAGGATAGACCATGCTAAAACACATCAAATAGAATGTATTAAAGATATGAGAAATGTTAACATACTGTGTGTGTGTATTATGCAGGGGCTCTTGTCCTGCATGCAAACTAACAATAACACAAAAGAATAGACATGTGCATTCGTTTTCAGACTAATGCATTTTCGGCCGAAAATAGCATTTTTGTCCATTCGTCCGAAAAACGAATAACGAAAATGATAAACTAACGAAAGCCGAATGAACGAATGGTTAATAAACGAAAATCATTCGTCCATTCGTCCATTCGTGCTATTGGCATTCTATAAACTGATATAGAGTCGGTTTATAGAATACCAATAGCATTACATACATTCCATAAACCGACATAATGAACGACTTTCGGTTTATGGAATGTATGTAGTAAATGCTATTGGCATTCTATAAACCGAAATAGAGTCCCCATTCATACGAATTGACCTATTTCAACTCTATTTCGGTTTCTAGAAAGCCAATAGCATTACATACATTCCATAAACCGAAAGTCTATAAACCGAAAGAGAGGTCAAAATAGGTCAATTCGTACGAATGAATAAAACGAAACGAAACTAATGAACGAATTTCGTCTGAAACGAATGCAGTAATGAACGAAATTCGTTTGGACGGAATAAATAACATTTTCGTCCGAATGGACGAAAACGAAACGAAAATTTTAGTTTTGCACATGTCTACAAAAGAACATCCTAGCGCACATAATAAAGGAGACCAAACAAAATCAATACATTTTGTAATATACAGATATAGTAACGACTATAAAATCACCCAGTCAAGTTTATGCTCGAAGGAAGACACCCACGCCTCACACAAATCCATTATTTTTATATTTATATAATGGACTTTATATCCAATAATTAGGTAAATTATGGGCATAATAAAGTTTTATTTTATTTTGTAAAGAACCCAATATATAATATTTAATGCATGGGAGAAGACACGCTATGAGGCGGTTAAACAAAATTATGATGTTCTCTGGATACAGTTCCTCGTCTATTAATAATAAAAAAAAATTGCCTTTCCTGAAATATATTCAAACACGTGGTACCTTACAGATCTCAATATGATTGCTGACTTAGTTAATGGAATCGTTCGCCTTAACACACCGTAGTAATTAAACACAGAATAAAATATAAGTATCGCAGAGGAAGAGCTTAATGATGCCATATGTCTGAATATTTATTTTTAAATAAAATTACCCTGTATCATGTTATAGCATCCTTTATTTGCAGATAGGCATACGCAAGGACATACTGCCAGGCTCAATACAGATTTTTCCTGAGATCAGCAAATTAAAGTAAGCAATAGAGATTATTACCTTACAGGGACACTCTCACCCAAAAAATGAAAAAGTTTAACTTTTTTTATTTTGTGTTGTTGATTCCAGATATGTCTTTTGTTTTTCTTATGTGACGGTGTTTAATAAAATATGTAACTAAACAAGTGTGACTTGGCGCCGCAATTTTGTGAAATATAGTGTTTTGGGTGCCACCCCTAGTGACTTTACAGCACTAGTATCTCACTTTGGGGCTGGGGACACAGAATGCAGTCTATAAGTCAGAATTCTGACCATAGACTTGCCTTGAATGGGAGGGTAATGTAACTATTACATCACAAGGGGGCAGAGTTATGATCATGTTTGATAAGGTTAATCTCCTCTCTGTGTGCTGGAAGGCAGGTAAAAGAAAAGTTGTACAAAGCCACCTAGTCCTGCCCACTATGATACACAGGAGCCAGTAAGAGAGCAGGGGTGTATGTTATGACATTATCATGCAGGCTTTGGCCACAGTTGTAAAGTGAGACTGACTGGAAGATTTTGGACGATGTAGCATCATGGGAAATATTCCCAAAATGGAGGCAGGAGATAAACACCAAATTTTATTTTTCCTTTTTATATGCAATAAATTCAGTCATATAAAAGAAACCCACTGCCATATGATTTATATATGTGTTTATTTTAAATGACCAGGTTATCTAGTTACATCTTATTAAGCGGTAGTGTCCCTTTAAACAGATGTTACAGGCAGGACAATAAGGTCATTTTGTGAAAATATAGCAAAGCCCGCGACCCACTTAATAAAAAAAAAGATTTCTAAAATGTTTAACTTATAATGTTACATAACCATTAAGATAGTTGATGTGCATGTGTACAAGATTTATATTAAAAGGATAAAAAATGTAAAGAATAAAAAAAAAAATATATATATATATGGAAAAATTATCTCCACATTGAATTAGCAGAATTCCAAGTAAATTTAGAAAATAAAATACAAAAAGGGTTTTTTAATGTGGTATCTCTCGTGTATCACATCACCTGTGGCCTGAAATGCAAATTTACTAATTTTCAATGTGTAATTTGCATTTTAAACCAAAACGTGATGGCCAAACAGACTTTGGTGTGATGCAAATGTCTATGAGTCAGTGTAAGACTCATTCAGTGAGATGGAATGTACCCTCTTTTTTCCTGGATATTACAGTGACCATTGGCAATCATAACACTGGCTGACCTTGTACAGGAATTGGTTGTTCCTTTCTTCATGGGTGATATAGCATCTGAGAAGTATATTTATGACAAATCTTTGACAAAGAATGAATATTCAGTGACGTAAGAAATGCTGACTTGGTGGGCGTATTTTTTATTCTTATTATTCATATCGTAAGAGGCTTTATATACCAGAAGGGTAACGCTTGGAAAAATCTACAGATGTCCCGCCCTAATTATCATATGCAGCATGAAAGACTAGTCAAACAGGAAAGGTGTTCCATATAACAGGTTATGTTCTCTTGACACTACTAACTTAAAATTATACTCACTACTTTTAATGTATTTGTTTATTATTCAGATTACGTACAGAATTCTTCCTGTTGAAAGCAATATCCCAGCCAAGCGTAATCTGAATAATAAATGAATACATACAAGGTCCTGAGTATAATTCAAGTTAGCAGTGTCAAGAGTACATAAACCTGGATTAAGGAGTTTAAATACACTGTGTAAAAGGTGTACTTAGAACAGTGCTTGGCAAGTGTTTCTAGACTTTAGCCCGATTCAGGAGCCAGTCTGGTTATTTTTAGAAGCCAAGGTAATAGTATTTCTAGAGAGTTTTATGTAAAAAAAAAAATGATACAAAGTTAGGAGCCAACTTTGGGGATTTGTAGGTACCACAGCTCCCGGGCTCGTGGGATTTGTCAAATTACTATCATAATAATTAGCAAACAGACTGCTGTGGTGTGTAGATTGATGCGATTAAATCACACTCTGATATGAGCTTACATGGTGTAGAATAAGTAGTAAACCATTATATTATAATTATCTGAGTGACTGGGGTCCATTAGAGGTACGTCTTCTCCATGTCCGATGTTGTATTGAGTAAACAGGGAAGTTCCCTAGGCAGGGGCGTTGTTAGGCTTCTAAAAGATTTGGGGCTAGAGCCCATTGCAAATTTAAAGGGACAGTCTAGTCCCCAAACTCACTTTGGTGCAAGATGAAAATCACTGCTTGTATAATGCAAAGGCTTTTTATCCCTACGTGATTTGATGCAGGCATTCTGCATATATCACATTTTTAATATTTGACTCAAGCCCTCCCCCAGTGATTACTCTGCATGTTTACTGCAGGTGCAGCAGCCCGGATTATAGAGACACTGAGGATATAATGTTTTGTTTAATTAAGTCACTTCCTGTGCTGCTGGAAAAGAATACATTGTGTGGACTGTGATAAACTTGCTCTTGTAGAGAGTAGGATCGCTTAACAGTGAAACACATTGTCTGAAGACATCACTAGAGGGACAGGAAATTCCATTCATTTGAAAAAAAAAAAGGCAATTGACTTTTAGCTCAGCTAGTGTGGGCAGTCCTGGTCCAGTTGTAATATCAAGATTTAATCTAGCTGTATTTAACATTTTGCATTGCTTAACATTTTAAACATACACTTTGAAAGCACATTAATATCCATTAAAATTTGGAAGATGCCTGTTGGACACCAGCCAGTGCCTTTAAAAGACACTTGTAGCAAAAAAAAAAAAAAAAACTCTCTCCATATGGAGTTGAAAAAGTAGTTGGGATCAAAATTGGCTTCGCGTGAGGGGGTTGTTCTGTTTCCACTGCCTGGCTATTATCTTTTTAGCGACCAGGCAACAGTGAGTTGTCAAAGCCCTCTGGGGTTGAGTGATTGCAGGCCAATTATCATGCAGTAAAACAGCAGCGGGGGAACTGGGGATACGATACGTATGTTGTCAATTTGGGCCAATCATTTTTTTTTACAGATTTCCATAGTTGTCTGACCCTATAGCACCACATATGTAGACAAGTTCCCTCTTGGCTGCTACATCCCCAACATTCTCTGGGGATGTGGGGAACGATTTTTGCTTTTCGAGTTGGGACCCAGTACCACCTATAGCATACCTTATAGTGGGTTTCCAAAAGGTGAAAGATCATGGACAAATTTCATATTTTTTTAATCAATGGGTCTAACCATTCTTTATGGGACAGTTTTTTTCCCTATGTCTTTTTCCCATTTGCATATCGCGGGAAACTCAATATATCTCTGTTCTCTTTCCTCTGGAAAAACTTGAAACATCTGGAAAGTAATTTTTTGGCGTGCGTCCGTTCTATCATTTTAGCAAGATCTTCTATTAGCGCCTCTTGTTTTTTTTTTTTGTTTTTTTACAGAATTAAATACTAGATGGTTTCTTAAGCAGTTTTTTTTTTTACTCTTCAGTAACTAAACAAGTTCCGGCCTCGGATATAAACTCTGTTATTAGTCTGGCAAATGGTAAAATATTTTGCTCCAATATTAAATAGCTTAGCGTTTAAATAACTGTAACCTTCCAGTTAGTCAAAGAAATATCCTCCAGAACAGTTTCCAATACCTCTATTTTAAGACTCTTTAATAATTTTTTTTTTTGTATACCTAGATTGTCCTTACGAGTATCGAGAAGCTGTTTCAGAGTTGAATTCGTGTTCACTGTCCACATATAGTCGGATAGTTCTTTCCCTCCTGTCATCTGGGACCCTATTTCAAACCACTTTTCTAATTTAGCACTGGGGATCAGGGTTTTAATTGCATGGAACAGGTTGCTTGAATTATAGATTTGTCTAATGAGTGGGATGCCCATGCCACCTTTTAATGGGGGTAGGGGGTAGTCCAATGATCTGGGCATTAATCCTCGGGACTTTCCCCCTCCAGACAAAATCTCGAAAATCCCAAAGAGCATTAATTCATCCCCACCAGGAGAGTTTTACCGATCTCCACTCCTTCAGCTTTTTGTTGGTGAATTTCAGTGGAGATAATTTCAAAAATTGTATAGATCTAAGATTTTTAATCTCGGTTAGTGGAACATTTTTAAATTGAGAGGTTGTTTAGCTCAAATTTAAATTGTAATTTGGGAGGTCACTGAACTGGGAGATTTCCTGCATCAAGAAAGCGGTCGAGTGGATGGGATCTGTCAATGTAAGGACTACGGACTACATCATCCGCGTACATTAAGATTTTTAATTTTTGTTTTCCTACCTTTATAATTATTTATTATTTGGGTAAAAAGGTCAAGGGTCCATGAAAGACTTGCTGGGTGAATGCTGAGCTGTAATCGGGGGCTCAGGAGGGGATTCCCTACAACGGGCAGAGGGTCTGGTAGACGGTTCGTTACAGACGGTTTAATTATTTACTATGTGGCATACACAGTGCATTGGGTTTTTGCAAAATGGTTACTAAATATCATGACTAGTGTTGAGCTAACCCGGACCGCACTATTCGGGTTCGTACCGGATATTAGGGTGTCAGTGCCACGAACCCGATCCCGGACATTTCACTGTATGTCCGTGATTGAGTTCGGGGTTCGCCTATAAACCGAAAGTCTTTCAACCGAAAGTCATTCGGTTTATAGAATACAATGTAACGATATTGCTATTCTATAAACCGAAATAGAGTCCCCATTCATACGAATAGGTCAATTGACCTATTCGTATGAATGGGGACTCTATTTCGGTTTATAGAAAGCCAATAGTACATGTATTCCATAAGCCGAACGTCGGGTCCAAGTACGAGCACGGACCCGGACTTTTTCCAAAATTTCGCTCGAACTTCTCGAACCCGAACATCCAGGTGTCCGCTCAACTCTAATCATGACTCCATTAACATACTCTTTAGCGGTACAATTGATTGCTCCTACTTGACACTTCTATCGAACATTAAATTTACAACGGGTCTACAGCTATTGTTTTATTTATTTTTTAAGCACATCAATACAGCACCACTGTGTGAGGATTTAGATGATTTTAATTTCCAATAAAGCCATTGTCCTTGCTCACAAGCATATCACTGCTTATCAGAGGAGAAACGGTGATAATAAATTGAAGAATAAAGACTATACAATAACACTGCTGAATCTTGGGAATACACACATCATGTTTCCTTGAGGACAGGCACTCGGAGGATTCCTTGTCATCATAATATGCATTATTCTGTCTCCTGCTACTTTTCACATAGGTTATTTTTAAAAAAAGAATCTTTAATGCCTTAACCCCTTAGTGACCGAGGGCTCTGATGCATTTGATGTGCCTTGAAGACCAGAATTACATGATTTTTGTCAAATGTTTGCTGAACTGTGAATTTTTTTTCTTTGTGTTCAGTCCACCCACACAAATTATACATCATTTTTTTTAAAGGACGGAGAGGGCTTTCATTTGATGCTATTATTTTCATCGTATGATATAATTTACTATTAAAAAAAAATATAAAACATGATGAAAATATGCCATAAAAAAACACTTTTTCTAACTTTGACCTGATCTTTTTTTTTACAACAATTACAAATGGTAAAAAATACCCCATCTATATATTTCTAATATTTGTCCTGAGTTTAGAAATACTTATGTTTCCATGTGCTTCTATGTTTTATTTCAAGTAATAGGGCACTAATCAATATTAGTGTTTTTTTGTTTCCCAACCATTTTCTTCTACATTGACCTTTTCACCCAACCCTAAATTTATCCCCACCCCTTAATCTAACCCTTGTACTAACCCTAGATTTAGGGTCTTCTAAAATCCTATTTAATAAAGACACTGTCCACACAACCAGGTTGGCAATAGCAGTTACATTATGATAGGGTCCTAGTCCAAGTACGAAATCGTTGGGTCAAATCTTTGCACCCTTACAGGGTAACTAATATTTGTTTAACCCTTGCTTCAATCTCTTCGTCTCTCTCTTCTCCCCAGTAAACCAGACGTGCATCTTTACAGAAACACAAGACTTTGCAGATATAATAGGGTTGGGAGAGGTACATGAGACTATTCTCTAAGGGAGATCCAGCATGCATCGTCGTTAATTGCTCAGGGATAGATCAACGGTCCTTTGTGAAATGGCTGACTAATCTGGGTCATAAAATAACATATAGTCCGCTGGTTATAATGTCTTAGCAGTTGGTACAATCTACACAGCACAGGGGACATGTGTATACATTATGTGACTGAAACGCCACAGATTTCAAAGTTCATGTACATTTTATGCTTGCCAGGTAGCAAGGGTCCTTATGGCAACAGCTACGAGGCAGCAATATATATCCTGCATGTATGTGCGTGTGTTTGTGTGTGTCTTGTGTCATAGGCCAAAAGGTTTTGATTAGTTAATTCTTGAACCAAAAACATCTGCTCCCTTAGACTTCACGACATAGAGCACGGATAGCAAACCTTTTGCCCCGTACCAGTTCAAAACCAAATTTCTCGTGATGCTCAACAAGATTTTGGCTGAGCATGATGGGAAACATTGTCAACTGCATCTGGAAGGCAACATGTTAAGACATCGCTGTTATACAAAAGCATATATACACGTATATGCAGACACATATACACATACATGCAGTTGTATGTGTACAAAATTATACATGCACACAGCACAGCCATCACAGGACAAGACTGAAATACACCGGACATATACATCCTTTACAGAGCAGCCGTTGGCAGATCCAAGAGAGGAGCTTCCTGTATTGACATTAGCAGAGCCCGTAACAGAACAAGACTGACATTAACAGCAATATACAGGGCTCGGGATCCAAGGGCTCACATTGCGGAAGTTATCGTGGGCGCCATCGGAGTACAGCGTGTTAACAGGAACCGCATTGTAACGCATAGCGTTAGAGCAGGGCTTACCTGTACTTACACATCCTGTACAGAACACCAGGTTGCAAACCCAAAGAGAGCACTTAAGTGGGTGCTGCAGTGCCAGAGGAGGAGTATATATTTATTTATTATTTTCACTGGTTTATTATTTCACGGATTGTTTTGCACTAGGTTTTAGTTCCTTTTCCCATTTCTATCCATTACCTCCCCTACACTAGTCCAAGGAAGCCATAGTATGGATGAATTCACTGCAGGAGCTCAGGGACAACCTTGCCTTGTGATAGCTCTGTGTCAGATGTTTTACCTTGTCCAATTTTCAGCTCATGGGTTCAATGTTCTACAGGGTCAACTCAGTCTTTCATCCTTTAGAGTTTGATCAAAATGAGTACCATTAAGGGGACTGTATCACCTAAACATTTTTTTTCTCTACATGCATGGTAAAAACTAAGATGTAAAATGATATATCCAGCGAGTATTTGCAAGCAAATCTCTAAATTAGGAGAAAATATGTTTTAAATGGACACTCTTGGAATGATAGAGAAATTGCAATGCATTCACTCTGATTATTCTCTATTATTATGGAGAATTACACCTTGTTTATAAGGTTCTGTGCAGGACATGGTTAATAGTAATGCAGTTAGGGTTGCCACCTGGCCGGTATTTTACCGGCAGGCCGGTAAAAAAATTGGCATCTGGCCAATGTTAAGTCTATGGAGACAGTACCAAGGCTGGTATTTTTTGGAAGAAAAGGTGGCAACCCTAGATGCAGTCAAAAATATTTGTTTTAATTTAATCAGTGCTGCACCCTTAAAATATAATTAACTACAAACACAGACATGTTGAAACACTTTTCTTCCAACAACAGTCAGGCTAGATAAGTAATGCCAATGTTCCTGTGATAACAAGTCACAACACTTAACAGGACAGTCCAGGCATCAAGAGATTAAAGGACCAAAAAAAAAAAAAAATTATGTTTTGTTTAACTGAAAGATTGCTTTAAGTGTGTGCAATTTAAATAGAACTGCTTTAATGAAAGAATACAAATAAAAGTACCTTTTTGAGCTCTCTCTACTTTTCTAGCACTATCATGGGGCAGACATCTTGGAAATGTAAGCTTCATTTATTACAGTTAAAAGATGGAGAGGAGAAAAAAAAAAAGTAGATTATTCAATAAAGTTGGATGCTGAGTCTAAGCAGATATGTCAACATAGGAGATTATATAGTCCTGCCTAGTCACTAAATGTATAGTCATAAAATAAAATGACACAAATCATTTTTAAAACTTTTACATCTCAAATTACTGACACATTACACTGGCTGCATCTTACGTAGAACTTTTATTTTTACAGCTATTCCAAATATAGTATTTAGAAAGGGGGATGGGAATCTTCATCGCGGCTGCTTCCGCGCAGCCGCTTCACCGACGACTCTGCAGCACAAGACAGATCGCCGCTGGAGATTCCATCGCGGGGCATTTCATCGCTAAAAGGTACGTATTTTACCTATTTTTGTTTAGTTAGAATTAGGGTTTAGGGGGTTAGAATTAGGGTTAAGGGGGTTAATTTTAGTATTGGGGTTAATTTTAGTGTTTAGTGTTAGTGTTTAGTGTTAGGGGTTAATTTTAGTATTAGGGGTTGGGGGTTAGTATTAGGGTTAGTATTAGGGTTTAGGGGGTTAATTTGTTAGTATTAGGGTTAGTATTAGGGTTTAGGGGGTTCATTTGTTAGTATTAGGGTTAGTATTAGGGTTTAGGGGGTTCATTTATTAGTATTAGGGTTTAGGGGGTTAATTTGTTAGTATTAGGGTTTAGGGGGTTAATTTTAGTATTAGGGGTCGGGGGTTAGTATTAGGGTAAGTATTAGGGGTCGAGGTTAGTATTAGGGTTTAGGGGGTTAATTTTAGTATTGGGGTTAATTTTAGTGTTAGTATTGGGGTTTAGTGTTACTATTGGGGGGGGGAATCATTTATTAGGGGGGGTTATTTTAGTTTTACTTTTACATTTGTAAGAGCTGACAGGTCAGCGCTGAACTGTCAGCTCTTACATAGCTGCAACCGCGGTGAAACGGCCGCGTTATACAGTTCAGCATTCTAACTGCCGCGCTGAACTGTCAGCGATGAAGATGCCGCGCGGAAGTGTCCTAGACCCTTTAGCAAGTTCATGAAATGAGAGTTCCCATTTTATTTGATGAGTTACAGTAGTAATATACCTACATTGTTCATGTATAGATTTCACCAAATCCTAGTGTTTTGACATGCACAAATCTAAGGAGATGTAATTGACAATAGCTTTGACAGTCTGACACACAACATAAATCCCTATCTGTCCAAAATGTCACATTCATCACATACATGCGGCACTTAAAAAGTGATAGATCACTAAGAAAAAACAAAAAATGCTACTCATGTCACATATAAGGACAAGCAGATATTATAGGGAGAAGCGGTGTGAGACATAGAAATCAGAGAAAAATTTAGAGTGATAAATCAATTTAAAGGACAAATGCCTTATTTGTAATGAAAAATGTGCATCAAGTGTATTATATATATATGTTTTAATAAAATAATACAGGTAAAGTGTTTTATTGAGCCTGCTTTGCTCCCTATAACTCTATCAGGGGGCAGACATGTTGGTTAGAATCTTCGATCAGATCTTACTGAACATGAAGCAAGATCTGAGCCAACATTCTAAACATGTCTGCCTGCCTGCTTTACAGAACTAAGGGCGATACCTGATTTGTATTCTTTCATTAAAGCATTTCTATTAGTGTTGAGCGAACCCGAACCGCACTGTTCGGGTTCGTACCGGACATTACGGTGTCCGTGCCACGACCCCGAACATTTCACTGTATGTTCGGGTTGGAGTTCGAGGTTCGGCTATAAACCGAAAGTCTTTGAACCGAAAGTCATTCGCTTTATAGAATAGCCAATAGCATTACATGTATTCTATAAGCTGAAAGTCCATAAACCGAAAGACATTTAATTGCCCTATTCTTATGAATGGGGACTTTATTTCGGTTCATAGAATAGCAATAGCATTACATGTATTACATCTGAGAGTCAAATAGAACCGTCAAATACTGTGCTTACAGCGCACTTTGAAAAATTCTAATAGTTTTGGGTGGTAAATAGTACATTTGCGTCTTGCGGTGCACTTCATATCTAAGAGTCAAATAGAACAGTCCAAAATTGTACTTACAGCGCACTTTGAAAAATTCTATTAGTTTTGGGTGCTAAATAGTACAGTATTTTTAATTTGTATGTATTTTATGTTTTTTGAAGTTATTTCCCTATCCACATTTGCTTGCAGGGCACTTGTCCTACTCTTACCCACATTTTACTTCCTTTTGCAGCCCTCTAGCCCTTTCCAGGACTTTTCTTAGAGGCATTTTAGTGGCCAAAAGTTTGTGTCCCCATTGACTTCAATGGGGTTCGGGGTCAAGTTCGAGCACGGACATGGACTTTTTTCCGAAGTTCGGTCGAACCCGAACATCCAGGTGTCCGCTCAACTCTAATTTCTATTTAAAAACATTCACGCCTCCATTTAAACAGTTATCGTTTAAACTGTAAACCCCTAGTGTTGCAGATATGCACATATTTTTTATATTTTATACATTCTACAAATCATGTATATTTACATGGATTTGTGTCTCACTTCAAAATGTCAGGCATTTGCCATGTGATCCAAAAACGAAAAAAAGCAAAAACCCAAATACAAGTTATACACACACAAACCACAGATACACAGCACTATAAATGGGTGTTAATTGGTCTCCTCTTGATGACATCACTTGTAGCATGCAATTTGAAAATCAAGCCTCAAGATGTTGTTATAAGCAGGATACACTGCAGACACAGATTAAAAACACATTTTCTCTTGATCTATGCATTTGCTTTCAAATCCACTAAACACGTTATTTTTTATTCTCGACATTCACAGCACACGTAAATGTTTAGGTCAGGGGTCCTCAAACTACGGGCCGCGGGCCACATGCGGCCCGCCGAGGACATTTATACGGCACCCCCTGCGCCGCGCTGTTTACCTTTTATTTATTTTTTTCTGGCAGTCGTAGCGGATGCGGCTGCAGGAAGAAAAAAAAAAAAAAAGCACCGCGACCGTCCGGTGACTGTTTCCCTCCTCCGTGCAGGAGGACACTGCGCAAGACGTCCGGCCGGGGACATTGCAGCTGGAGTGATGGAGAAGGGGGGGGGGAGGAGGGAGGTATAACGAGCACTGCAATGGCACACTATTCCTGGGAATCTGACTGGCATACTATTCCTGGGCTCTGACTGGCATAATATTCCTGGGCTCTGAGTGGCACAATATTCCTGGGCATCTGACTGGCATAATATTCCTGGGCATCTGACTGGCATAATATTCCTGGGCATCTGACTGGCATAATATTCATGGGCTCTGACTGGCATAATATTCCTGGGCATCTGACTGGCACAATATTCCTGGGATCTAACTGGTACAATATTACTGGGCTCTGACTGGCACAATATTACTGGTATCTGAATGGCACAATATTCCTGGGCTCTGACTGGCATAATATTCCTGGGCTCTGACTGGCACAATATTCCTGGGCTCTGACTGGCACAATATTCCTGGGCTCTGACTGGCACAATATTCCTGGTATCTGAGTGGCACAATATTACTGGGTTCTGACTGGTACAATATTACTGGGCTCTGACTGGTACAATATTACTGGGCTCTGACTGGTACAATATTACTGGGCTCTGACTGGTACAATATTACTGGGCTCTGACTTGCACAATATTACTGGTATCTGAATGGCACAATATTACTGGGCTCTGCATGGAACAATCTGACTGGCACAATATTACTGGGCTCTGACTGGCACAATATTAATGGGCTCTGACTGGCACAATATTACAGGCATCTGACTGGCCCAATATTACAAGCATACGAATGGCACAATAATAGTGGCATCTTAATGGCACAATGGTATTGGCATCTGGCCCAATAAAACTGGCATATTAGTGGGCAAATTGGCTGTGGCTTATTAATGACAAAATGATACTGGCATATAATTGGGCAAATTGGCTGTTATATATAGAGAGAGAGATTGTTTTAGAATTTGTTCATAGTTTTTGTTTTTACTATAGTCCGGCCCTCCAACGGTCTGAGGGACAGTGAACTGGCCCCCTGTTTAAAAAGTTTGAGGACCCCTAAACATTGTTTGTACTGTGAATGTGGCGGTGATGTCATAAGCAGGTGACACCAGAGACACGTAAAAAAAAAAAAAACACATTTTCCTCCTAATTTAGACATTTGCTGGCAATTTTGCGAACACAATGCATAGATCATTTTCAATCAATTTTTATTTTCCACATTCACATTACAAACAATATCTTTCACCAACGTCTGGTTAAACCCAAACAGCGAATGTCAAATTAGTGTTTAGAGCAGAGAAGCAAGGAATTCATAATATTATTACCACAATGTAACCACAGCTTCCATTGGGCTCCTCTGTTTGCAAAACAAGTTTTTAAACAGAATATCAGACTACAAGAAACGTAGTCCACATTGTTACAGGACAATACTTTCTCTCAAACCCTTACATGCTTACAACCTGATATTGTAAGGTCCTGTTATCTAGGAGGAGGGTCAGCCATAATTTAAAATGTTGATCTACACCAGTGCTCCGAACCATTTTCTCATCCACAGCACCACAGAGCTCTTCCCAGAATCCCACGCCAATCCACATTTTGCCGGTCTGTGCACTTTCCGGGACAGAGGTAGCGCTTAACAGGATTCACAATGCTCTGGTGTCTCGGCATGGCCAGTAGCCCTGACCACTTCAGTGACAGTGCTACCGCACACATGTGCGATAGGGCTGACACTCAACTCCCCAAGCTCCGCCCTCTGGCGTCCCAATTCACAGGGCGCAGAAGTTGAGGGTTACCTAGGCACAGCTTGCGGCACACGCCGGTTGCGGAGCACTAATCTATCCGACAAAAGCTCAGCTTGAAAGTTTATAAAAAAAATGATAACGGAGATCTATGTACATAATCAATAAGGTTAGTTTGAAAAGGATGTATTTTAACCAACAATGGTGTGCAATTATTCGATTTACACACGAGTGTCTATAATACAAAGTTTAAAAGTACCCAGTAATATGTTCTAACACATTCCGATATAGTGATGAGAGTATTGCAAAAGACTCTTGATTAAAATGCATTCATTATTGTTAATCTTAGCATTATTAAAGTAGTATTTCACAATAAAAAAAAAGAGACCTTTTAAAACAAAAAAATAAATAAAATCAATCTAACCTATTTTATAATATGGTTAGACAGGGAAATACAACAGCTTAGATACCATACATGTCGTTCTTCTCCGTTGTTTTCAAGATAATGGGAAAGTTTAATAAATATAAATCAATACATTCCCTTACTGATCAAGCCCCAAACCAAAACCGACAAATGTAAATCTCACAATTATTTTCAGAAATGATGGTGTTGGCACGCCTAGATCAGGATTTCACACAAAGCCTTTTTTTTTTTTGGTGGTACTCTAAATAGTTCTAAAACTGCTTCAGCACTCCTTTTGACAACTCCTATCACCCATATTCCCCTGTCCAAGTGGGAATTGTAGTCCACAACAGTTAAGAGTCTGGCTTAACAAAATAAGAATTTGGAACTCCAACTGTAGTGGACTGCAAACTCCCACTATTCAAAAGCAGCACACTGGCTGGCTGAGCTGAATGGGAGCTCTTATGCAGTCCAGCAGCAGTGTCCAAGGTTACGCCATGACTGTTACAAGATGCCATTTGTTGCAGAAGAAATGCTGCAAGACCCATACATGGAAAAACAGTGTGTAATTAAATATACTTGGGCTTGAGATACACACACACAGTGCCTGGCACTTTAAGAGGCCTAGCTGCAAAACCAGAGGCAACAAAGCCTTCAAATCCGGATTATGCATTAAAATATTAAACAAATCCAAATAAATTCAAACAACTCTCATGCATTAAACTGCCTGGCATTTACTTCACAGGTCCCTAAGCATTATTATCATTATCAAACACTTATAAGTATACACAAAATAAAAATAATAGTAAACATAAATAGAATAGTAAACATTACAATATATATATATATATATTTTGTTTTAATTGCTAAGTCCAAAAACACATAATAGAAAAATACAATAAATATATAAACATGCAAGGAGGCAAACAAGGCTGGGGTGCTGAGGAGGCCCAGGGGGAGATCTGGGGAATGGAGAGGAGGTGGGGGATAGGATGCAAAAACCCTGCAAAAAAAAATAAACCAGCTTTTGCAAGTAAAAAATAATAATAATTTGCTAATAATGATATGCACCAGTGTGACCTCTGCACAGTTTGATTTGGTCTATTTAGCTGTGTGCATTTATTGTGGTCCCTGGGTGCAAAGGGAGTGGGATGGGGGGGGGGGTTTAAGGATGAGGAAAAAAAAATGAATATCAGTTAAATAATAAAAAAAAATGGGATACATTCACAGCAAGATAGATTTGGTAAACGGAGGTGGATCTGATCACACTGGGAAATAAATAAAAAAAAAAATTGGAAAATAAAATAAGAGAGAATGAAATATTTATTTCTTTGTGTGCTATTGACTTACCCACATAACAAATAATAATAATAATAATAAGTAACTATTCTAAAGGATTAAATAAAATAGTTTTGCAAGCTGGGGGCAGAATAGGCAATAAACTAAACCTTTGCATGTAAAACATGAATTACCCGGCACCAAATGCTTTGTGTGCCATTCTAAAAATAATAATAATAATAATAAAAATAACAAATTAAAAATAGTTTTAAAAAAGACTCTGGTACATAAATCAACTAGAATAACCCAGTAAGTGAAATAAAAAAAGGTAAAAAAAAAATAAATAAAAATAAAGTGCAAATGTATCTACAAATGGCTTTTATTTGCAAAATAACACACTGCTACTTTGCACGTTGCAACCCACGGTGTTATTTTATAATTATGATGTCAGAGGGGAGTCTTTTCTTTAATATTCCCACCCCAGCCATGTAAACAAGAGAGAATGCTACAGATCTATTAAATGGAGAAGAAAGGGGTATTAATGTGGAAATATCAACAAAAAAAAAAAGGGGGGAGATCAATCTGTCTCCTCCCCTTGGGTGCTGGGGAGTCTAGATATTCTAGGTTTTAATATCTATAATCAGGGTCATTGCTATCACACCCATGATATGCACAGTGAGTGTCACTGCCCCTTTAAAGATATGTATTTGTGCGTTCTGTTTGTGTTTATTAATTTGCAGTGCAGAAGTCATTCATTGTAACAGATCTGCACCCATGGCTTACCTTTCTCTCTAGTCTATTTCTATCCCTTCTGTCTCTTTCTTCAAGGAGCTGCCAAGGCTTGCAAGTTGAGGGAGGCCAATTCTCAATTCTTCTTTTGTTTAGCTTTTTTGTTTTGTTGTGTGTGTTTGATTGTTTCTTATTGTTTTGTCTTTTGTATCCTTTTTTTTTTTTTTTTTTTTCCCTCTATGATTTTTGGTTTTCTTCCCTCCCCCCCCTTTGCCAGTGTGTAGCTTCTGAAAGCTGATAGTAAAAAACCAGGAGGTGGGACACAGGGCATAAGACAGAAAGGAAAAAAAAAAAAAAAATTGAGAGAGGATGGGGGGAGGGGAGGAGGGAGGAGAGAGAGAGAGGGGGCAGCCCTAAATAAGGATTCAAATATAACACCACCTCTAGGAGGAGGAGAACACACTGATGAGTTGAGTTTGCTTTCGGTTTGTTTGCTGTGTGTTAAGTTGTTCTTTTTTTGTCTCTGTTCTGCACACAAACAAAGCAAAAATAACACATAAATACAAAATCCTGATTCAGCTTTTTTTGTGTATCCTTAGAAACCCCCTCCCACCCTGGCAGACTCTGCAGATCACAACTTAAAAAATACAAAACTGTGGCTGGCTGAGCAGCATGGGGGTTATTTGACTGATCTAAAGCTTCAGCTGATGCAAATGGATGTTTGCAATTGAAGTCTGATCAGCATAGTGTTTTTTTTTGTTATCTGTCATGCTGTGTGCTGCCATGTACATAATATAATTAATATATAATAATAATAATACAATTAGAATTAGGGGGGTAATGATTTCCAAGCACCTGATACCGTACCTCCCAACGTTTCAAAATGGGAAAGTGAGACACTTTTTTTTTAAATCGCTTTCACACAATTTCTTCTATTGCACCTCTACTGTGAGGTTTATTACATGACAGGGGCTTTGTCATACAGTATGACCGAGCCCCAGCCTTGTAATAAAACTCACAGTAATGTGCATACACAGCTACACACATGACCACACAGCCACACTGTACGCAGAAATACACACACTTACACAAACAGCCACCCTTACACATATACACTTACAGACACAGTCATACTTACACACAGATACTTACAGTCACAATTACATACACACACACACACACACACATATACACTGTTACACACTTAAACACAGAAATACACAGGCCCCCTTACACACACAATCACACTTAGACACCCTTACCATACACACACTCACTCTTAAGACACCCTTACACTTACACACACACGTAGACAGCCACACTTACACACATACATAAACCCTTAAACACACACATTTAGACACACAGTCACACTTACACACATACATAAACCCTTAAACACACACATTTAGACACACAGTCACACTTACACACATACATAAACCCTTACACACACACATTTAGACACACAGTCACACTTACACACATACATAAACCCTTACACACACACATTTAGACACACAGTCACACTTACACACATAAACACACACACGTAGACACACATAAACCCTTGCACACACACAGTCACACATACACACATAAACCCTTAAACACACACACACTCACACGTAGACACACAGTCACACTTAAACAAAAAAAAAATTAAGTTGTTTGTCTCCCTCCCTGCTTATTTACCTTCATATGCAGGGAGGAGGACCATTCAGACAGTGTCTGCCTCCTGTCAGCTGGCATCTTCTGAGAGCCTGGAAGTCAGCTGACATCTGGCTCTCATGGGTACCATGTGTGCTCCTCGTCACTTTCACAGAGCCATGTATGCCCATCATCACTTAAGGAGCCATGTGTGCTCCTTATCACTTACAGAGCCATGTGTGCTCCTCATCACTTACAGAGCCATGTGTGCTCCTCATCACTTACAGAGCCATGTGTGCTCCTCATCACTTACAGAGCCATGTGTGCTCCACATCACTGGAAATAGCTGCTGGCTGCATGCAGCATTCTGGTCTCTTTGTGACAGTCACGCGGGTAACAGGAGCATGTTGCGGCCAGTGGCGGCCCCTTTAACCTGTGGGTTTTGGGAAGTGCCCACTTTGCACATCAGTCAAAGCTTCCCTGCCTACACATATACACACCCACACTTACACACTCACGCATAAATACACACAGTCACACTTACACACACACACTTACACAGACAGCCACTTAGTCATCATTACACACACACACACACATACACCTACAGACTGTAACACACACATTGACTCACACACAGAGAAATACACACAATTACACAGACATAGAAATACACACACATTTACACACCCACAAACATTGACACACACACTTAAACACTTACACACACTTTAATAAAACAAATTTAAAAAAAAGTTTTGCTATTGGTCCTCCTCCCTGCTTAGTTAATTTATTTTGCAGTGAGTAGGACGTTTCTGGCAGAATACCGCCGGCCCGTCGCTGCCCGTGTGACTGTCTCACATGGAGACAGTCACGATTGGGTAGAAGCTGGCCAGGGACAGGGAGCTCTCTCCTTGATTCCTCCTCCTAGAGGTGTACCTAGCGCTAACCGCACCTCTAGGAGGAGGGATCAGGGAGAGAGCTCCCTGTCCATCTTCTACCCAATCGTGACTGTCTCCATGTGAGACAGTCACACGGGCAGCAGGGGCCCACGGGGGCAGCTGCCTTTGGCACCCAGGAATGAGTGGGCCCTGGTCAGATGCCCGTTTGCCTGCCCTTTTTAATTTTTTATTTTTTTTAAAAAAGGGCTTGGGCCCGCTGGGCCCAGGACGGGTGTATCGCCCGTCACCCCTTGATGGCGGCCCTGCTCTTCATCACACTTCACAGAATCATGTGTGCTCCTCATCACTTTTCACAGTCATGTGTGCTCCTCATAACTTTTCACAGGGGCCGTCACATAGACTAAAGAGGAGCCGTCACATGCCACTGCAATATGTCACATGACAAACGTAATTCTGACAGCACAGACTCGACATTCATGGCACAGGACCCAATCAACAGGACTGTCCTGACAAATTCGGGATTGATGGCAACTTTGGCACGCATGCATACGCTCGCTCTTCCCGTCATGCCCAGTGCTTCCATGTTATTACCAGTGGAGTATGAGCAGAGTACAGCTGTACACTCACATTGAGATAAAGCAGGTCAGGAGGTGGAGCTGAGGTTTACATTCTGATTTTGTTTGCATGATCAATTGTTTCTGTGAGCATGCATTAAAGAGGGATACATTAATGCAATTAAATGACAATTAAACTTTTCTTTTTTTTTTTAACAGCCAGCGTTAAAAAAAAATGTCTAACTGGTCTGGAGGAAACTCAGCATGTATCTCAAAAGATACACGCGGGTTTACTACTGTCTGGAGGCAGTGTCAATCACACAGCTAATCAGAGCGGGGGCTTACCACGCTCATCTGATCGGGGACTGAATGTAGTGTGGGGGGGTCTCTTTCTTGCTGGTGCATCTCTCTCCAATGTCTAAATTATGCCACACCAGAGCCCCATAAATTATGCCTCACCAGAGTCCCACTATTTATGCCTCACCTCGGAGCCCAATTAATTATGCCACACACACAGGTGCCCCATAATTATGCCACACACACAGGTGCCCCATAATTATGCCACACAAAAGAGTCCCTTAATTATGCCACACT
This sequence comes from Pelodytes ibericus, assembly GCA_036172795.1. Classification (NCBI taxonomy): domain Eukaryota; kingdom Metazoa; phylum Chordata; class Amphibia; order Anura; family Pelodytidae; genus Pelodytes; species Pelodytes ibericus. The sequence goes on along the minus strand of CM069867.1, from coordinate 8,256,189 downwards.
CCTGCATGGAGGAGGGTAACACAGTCACTGGATGTGACGTAACATCACATCCGGTCGCGGTGATTTTTTTTATTTTATTTTATTTTTTGCGGCTGAATCCAGCGCGATTCGGTGCCGGGTGATGCCGGCAGCATGGGTGTCACTCCCGCTGGAGGTGTCACCCGGTGCGGTCCGTACCTCCCTCGGGACGCCACTGCATTGAAGTCTTCCCCCTGCATCTGCCCCCAATGCCACCACTGCCACCTTATGCATTGAACTCTTTCACCTGCATCTCACCCAATGTCACCACTGGCACCTTATACATTGAACACTGCCACCTGCATCTCCCTACAATGTCACCACTGCCACCTTATACATTGAACACTGCCACCTGCATCTCCCTACAATGTCACCACTGCCACCTTATACATTGAACACTGCCACCTGCATCTCCCTACAATGTCACCACATGATCGCTGGCAGGAGTCCTCTGACGTAACATTGGCATAGCATGATCACTGGCAGGAGCCCCTGACGTAACATTGGCATAGCATGATCGTTGGCAGGAGTCCCCTGACTTTACGTTGGCATAGCATGATTGCTGGCAGGAGTCTCCTGACATAACATTGGCATAGCATGATCGCTGACAGGAGTCCTCTCATTTAACATTGGCATAACATGATCACTGGCAGGAGTCCTCTGATGTAACATTGGCATAGCATGATCACTGGCAGGAGTCCTCTCATTTAACATTGGCATAACATGATCACTGGCAGGAGTCCTCTGATGTAACATTGGCATAGCATGATCACTGGCAGGAGTTTTCTGACATAACATTGACATAGCATGATCCCAGGCAGGAGTCCCCGGATGTAAAATTGGCATAGCATGATCACTGGCAGGAGTCCTCTGATGTAACATTGGCATAGCATGATCACTGGCAGGAGTCCCCTGATGTAACATTGGCATAGCATGATCGCTGGCAGGAGTCCTCTGATGTAACATTGGCACAGCATGATCGCTGGCAGGAGTCCTCTGACTTAACATTGGATTGTCGGAAAAAACATGGCCCCGGCGGCCAAATTCTTAAAGCAGTCACCACGGCCGTTGCCCCAGGGAAGACGGCCTAGCAGGATTTTTCCCGATATCCCGGTAGGCCAGTCCGGCCCTGGCGATGGGTAACTGTAAACACAGGACAAATAGTAGAATCTACCGTATTTGCTCGAGGTTTTTTTCAGAAAAATACCCCTCGTCTTATATTCGAGGTCGTCTTATAATCTGACCTCAAATCGAGGTCAGATTATAAAACAGAGATCCAGGTCCCCCGCAGAGCTGCAGGGGATCTGGATCCCCATCTCTAACAGCCGGGGGATGTTTGCACGATGAGCACAGACTCCCCCTTCTGCCGCCTGGCACGATCGCTGGGACTTCTATGATGAAGCCGCGTCCTTCCGGCTTCATCATAAAAGTCCCGGCAGAAGTGCCGGGCAGCAGCGGAGGATGTCTGCGCGTAACGTACAGACATCCTCCGCTGCCCTGCTTGCCACCAGGAGTATCGGGCAGCCGGGGGATGTCTGCACGATAGTACAGACATCCCCCATGCTGCCCGATACTGCCGTCTATTTTGACACACAGAATGTGTGTGAGAGACAGAAAGTGTGAGAGAAAGAAAGACAGAATCTGTGTGAGAGAAAGAGAGACAGAATGTGTGTGAGAGAGAGAGAATGTATTTGTGTGTGTGAGAGAGAGAGACATAATGTATGTGAGAGACAGAATGTGTGTGTGTGAGAGAGAGACATAATGTGTGTGAGAGAGAGAGAGAGAGACATAACGTATGTGAGAGAGAGACAGAGTGTATGTGAGAGAGAGACAGAATATGTGTGTGTGTGTGTGAGAAAGAGAGACAGAATCTGTGTGAGAGAAAGAGAGACAGAATGTGTGTGTGTGAGAGAGAGAATGTCTTTGTGTGTGTGTGAGAGAGAGAGAGAGAGACATAATGTATGTGAGAGACAGAATGTATGTGAGAGAGACAGAATGTGTGTGTGTGAGAGAGAGACAGAATGTTTGTCTGTGTGAGACAGAGAGACAGAATGTGTGTGTGTGAGAGAGAGAGACAGAATGTGTGTGTGTGTGAGAGAGAGACACAATGTGTGTGTGTGTGAGAAAGACAGAATGTGTGTGTGTGTGTGTGTGTGAGAGAGAGAGACAGAATGTGGGTGTGAGAAAGACAATGTGTGTGTGAGAGAGAGAGAATGTGTGTGAGAGAGAGAGACAGAATGTATGCGAGAGAGAGACAGAATGTGTGTGTGAGAGAGAGAGAGAGAGAGTGTGTAAGTGTGACTGTGTATAGGTGTCAGAGAGAGACAGTGTGTGTGTGAGAGAGAGACAGAATGTGTTTGTGTGTGAGAGACAGAATGTATGTGAGAGACAGAATGTATGTGAGAGAGAGACAGAATGTGTGTGTGTGTGTGTGTGAGAGAGAGACAGAATGTTTGTCTGTGTGAGACAGAATGTGTGTGAGAGAGAATGTGTGTGTGTGTGGGAGAGAGACAGAATGTGTGTGTGTGTGTGAGAAAGACAGAATGTGTGTGTGTGTTCTCTGCCCCCCCTCCCTTTGTCTTTCTCTGCCCCCCTCCCTTTGTCTTTCTCTGCCCCCCCTCCCCTTGTCTTTCTCTGCCCCCTCCCCTTGTCTCTCTGCTCCCCCTCGTCTTTCTCTGCCCCCCTCCCCTTGTCTTTCTCTGCCCCCCCTCCCCTTGTCTTTCTCTGCTCCCCTCCCCTTGTCTTTCTCTGCCCCCCCTCCCCTAGTCTAGGTGGAGAGTCTCTACTACTTCTCCCTATTCACAACATGGTCCAGGGCAGTCCCCAGGTGTAAAGGGGAGAGGTCCTTGATCAGCAGCCCTATAAAAACCCCACACTCACCTTATTCAGTGCTTGCTTGTTGAGCTGTAGTGTCTGTTCTCAGTCCCATTCCTTTGTGATTCCTTGTGAATTGAATTGTATCCATTGCTGCCTTCCTATACACCGACCTTGCCTTTTTCCCCTGCACTACCCGAATTGCTGTGACCCCTACCTGGACTTCAATACCCGCTATTTGACCCTTTGCAGCCTTACTTGACCTTTTGGACTGGAACTGACTACTCTTTTGCCCAACCCTATTGCTGTGACCCTTTTGGAATTCCCTCTTTGCCATTCCTAATCCCTACCCACCACCATGTGCTACACTCCCTACTCCTGAACCTAACATTCATATTATAGGCCCCATATTTAATACCCCTTTATATTATAGGCCCCATATTTAATACCGTCATATTATAGGCCCCATATTTAATACCTTCATACTATAGTCTCCAAATGTAATACATTCATATTAAATATATCTATATTAAAGATGTGAGATATCTATATTATCCCCTTAGTGACAAGACCTTTTGACCTTTTCTTTCCCTTGGTGACAAGGGATGTTTTGGCATTTCTGGGGTGTTTGTGTTTAGCTGTAATTTTCTTCTTTCTCACATACTGTACCCACACAAATTATATTTTTTATCATCATAAGAAGGGCTTTCATTAGATACCATTATGTTCATCATATCTTATAATTTACTACAAAGAAAAATATGATAAAAAAAATAAAAAAACAAACACTTTTTCTAACTTTGACCTAAAAAATAATTGACACAAATACAATAACTAAAAAAGACCCCATTTAAATAGTTTCTAAATTTTGTCCCAAGTTCAAAAAAAGCTTGTTTTCATGTTTTTCAGCAGTTTTTTTGTGAGTAAAATAGTGTGATTTTCACCAGTGACCTTTTGACCCCAACCCGAACCATAAATTTAACCCCAACTCTAACCCTTACGCTTACCCTTAATATATTATAATTTTAATTTAATTGTAACCCTATCCCTTATGCTAACCCTAATTTAATTGTAGAACTAACAACTATTCAAACCCTTACCCTAGATTTTAGCTAATTAAGTATTATTCTTTTTTATTGCAATGCTGCTGACTGTCTTTAGGGGCAGTCAAGCAACAGCATCAGAGCAATGGATGTGAATTTTTTTTCACTTCCGACGCTCTACAATCGCTAGAGCGATCAGGGGTACCCCAGATTGCAAATTTCGGTACTGCCTAATGCCTCGACATCAATAGAGTAGCATCGTCAGAGTCCCCCATCTCTGTTTTCTCCCCCTCCTACCTCATCTCTGTTCTCTTCCCCCTCTTTCTCTCCCCCTTTTCTGTCCTCTCTTCCTCCTACCCCATCTCTGTTTTCTTCCCTCCCCTGTTGTCTCCTCCCCCAATCTCTGTTCTCACCCCCTCCTCATCTGTTCTCCCTCCCCTTCTTACTTGCAGCGCGGGCAGCATAAGCTCCGTGTGTCATACACACACAGAGCTCAGTAAGTGATGTGGTCGCTCCTTGCAGGCAGTGGTAATGTAGGGTATCGGAAAAATGAATCCCGGCTTCATCACTAAGAGCAGGGAGCGCGAGTAGCACTTACTGAGCTCTGTGCGTGTTTGACACACGGAGCTTAAGCTGCCCGCGGCTCCTTCGTGAAGCAGATGCCGCTCTGCTTCACAGGATGGGGGCGGACCTTCACCTCTCACCTGGTGCAGTCCGCCCCCTCACAGGTTCCTCCACTCCAGCTGTATAGAGGGCTGGTGAAGGGAGATCTTTTGATCTCCCCAGCCAGTGCCTCTACTGGCAAACTTTTTTTTAAAACTGGCTTATGTTCTTAAAAACATCCATTCACCTGCTGTGTTTGGTGATACCCACTCTCCACTGGAAGGATAGGAGTTGGCAGGGGAGTTGCTAGGTCTTCAGATGATCTGGAACTAGAGCCCAGATGAGCTCGGTCACACACAGGGGCGTACCTAGAGCATTTGGCACCCGGGGCGGACCCTGAGTGTTGCACACACCCCCCCCCATAATAAAAATGTAAGAAAACACCCACAATTTTTTCAGTGTTTGAAAATTGTACAATTATAGATACCAGGAATATTGTGCCACTCAGAACCCAGAAATATTGTGCCAGTCAGATACCAGTAATATTGTGCCTTTCAGATACCAGTAATATTGTGCCACTCAGAGCCCAGTAATATTGTGCCAGTAAGATACCAGTAATATTGTGCCAGTCAGATACCAGTAATATTGTGCCACTCAGAGCCCAGTAATAGTGTGCCAGTCAGATACCAGGAATATTGTGTCATTCAGAGCCCAGTAATAGTGTGCCAGTCAGATGCCTGTAATATTGTGCCAGTCAGAGCCCAGTAATAGTGTGCCACTCAGATCCCAGTAATATTATGCCAGTCAGATACCAGCAATATTGTGCCAGTCAGAGCCCAGTGATAGTGTGCCAGTCAGAGCCCAATAATATTGTGCCAGTCAGAGCCCAGGAACATTGTGCCATTCAGATACCAGGAATATTGTGCCAGTCAGAGCCCAGTAATGGTATGCCAGTCAGAACCCAGTAATAGTGTGCCAATCAGATACCAGTAATATTGTGCCAGTCAGAGCCCAGGAATATTGTGCCAGTCAGAGACCAGTAATATTGTGCCAGTCAGATACCAGTAGTATTGTGCCAGTCAGAGCCCAGTAATATTGTGCCAGTCAGAGCCCAGGAATATTGTGCCAGTCAGATAGCAGTAGTATTGTGCCAGTCAGAGCCCAGTAATATTGTGCCAGTCAGAGCCCAGGAATATTGTGCCAGTCAGAGACCAGGAATAGTGTGCCACTCAGAGCCCAGTAATAGTGTGCCAGTCAGAGCACAGCAATATTGTGAAAGTCAGAGCCCAGGAATATTGTGCCATTCAGATACCAGGAATATTGTGCCAGTCAGAGCCCAGTAATGGTATGCCAGTCAGAACCCAGTAATAGTGTGCCACACAGATATCAGTAATATTGTGCCAGTCAGAGCCCAGGAATATTGTGCCAGTCAGATACCAGGAATATTGTGCCAGTCAGAGCCCAGTAATATTGTGCCAGTCAGATACCAGTAGTATTGTGCCAGTCAGAGCCCAGCAATATTGTGCCAGTCAGAGCACAGGAATATTGTGCCAGTCAGAGCCCAGGAATAGTGTGCCACTCGGTGCCAGTAATAGTGTGCCACTCAGAGCCCAGTAATAGTGTGCCACTCAGAGCCCAGCAATATTGTGCCAGTCAGAGCCCAGGAATATTGTGACAGTCAGAGCCCAGGAATATTGTGCCAGTCAGAGCCCAGTAATAGTGTGCCACTCAGAACCCAGTAATATTGTGCCACTCAGAACCCAGTAATATTGTGCCACTCAGAACCCAGTAACATAATGCCAGTCAGAGCCCAGGAATAGTGTGCCAGTCAGAGCCCAGGAATAGTGTGCCACTCAGAGCCCAGGAATAGTGTGCCACTCAGAGCCCAGGAATAGTGTGCCACTCAGAGCCCAGTAATATTGTGCCAGTCAGAGCCCAGGAATATTGTGCCAGTCAGAGCCCAGGAATATTGTGCCAGTCAGAGCCCAGTAATAGTGTGCCACTCAGAACCCAGTAATATGGTGCCACTCAGAACCCAGTAATATGGTGCCAGTCAGAGCCCAGGAATATTGTGCCAGTCAGAGCCCAGTAATATTGTGCCAGTCAGAGCCCAGTAATATTGTGCCACTCAGACCCCAGTAATAGTGTGCCACTCAGAGCCCAGTAATCAGTGGTGTATCTTGATTTTGTGCTGCCCTAGGCAGACAAAATCCGGGCACCCCCCTACCCAAGCTGCACACCCACGTTACACACCTAAGTCATGCCCCATCATTCAGACTCACATCAAGCTCATACTCCCATCACACTCAGTCACACACTCCTACTCCCATCACGCACACTCTGACTCCCATCACACTCAGTCACACACACTGTCTCCCATCACACACACTCTGACTCCCATCACACTCAGTCACACACAGTCTCCCATCACACACACTCCTACTCCCATCACACTCAGTCACACACTCCTACTCCCATCACGCACACTCTGACTCCCATCACACTCAGTCACACACAGTCTCCCATCACACACACTCTGACTCCCATCACACTCAGTCACACACACTGTCTCCCATCACACACACTCCTACTCCCATCACACTCAGTCACACACTCCTACTCCCATCACGCACACTCTGACTCCCATCACACTCAGTCATACACACAGTCTCCCATCACACACTCTGACTCCCATCACACTCAGTCACACAGTCTCCCATCACACACACTCTGACTCCCATCACACTCAGTCACACACACTGTCTCCCATCACACACACTCTGACTCCCATCACACTCAGTCACACACACTGTCTCCCATCACACACACTCTGACTCCCATCACACTCAGTCACACACACACACAGTCTCCCATCAGCACTTACCTTTCCCTGGCAGGCAGGCAGGCAGCATGGTCCCTCCATGCTGCCTGTTCGGCTTCCCGGCGATTGTGCCGACAGGTCACGTGACCGGGCGCGCGTATGACGTCAGCGCGCCCGTCACGTGACTGTCGGCACTTCCGTGTCGGCACACTGCACGGGGAGCCGAACAGGTAGCACGGAGGTTTCTCTGTGCTGCCTGTTCGGCTCCCCATGCAGCCTGGCAGGCAGAGCGATGGTGAGGGGGGATCTTCCGATCCCCTCTCACCTCCGTCTCTGCCTGCAAGCGCGGTGGGGTTTTTTTTATTTATTTAAAGGGCCGGATTTTTTTCTTTTTTTTTTTCTTTTTCCAGTGCTGGGGGGCGCTGCCGCCCCCCAAAATTTGCCGCCATAGGCATCCGCCTAGGATGCCTCGCGGTAAATACAGCACTGCCAGTAATAGTGTGCCACTCAGAACCCAGTAATATTGTGCCACTCAGAACCCAGCAATATAGTGCCAGTCAGAGCCCAGGAATATTGTGCTAGTCAGAGCCCAGTAATATTGTGCCACTCAGAGCCCAGTTATATTGTGCTAGTCAGAGCCCAGTAATATTGTGCCACTCAGAGCCCAGTAATAGTGTGCCACTCAGAACCCAGTAATAGTGTGCCACTCAGAACCCAGTAATATAGTGCCAGTCAGAGCCCAGTAATATTGTGCCAGTCAGAGCCCAGTAATATTGTGCCGGTCAGAGCCCAGTAATATTGTGCCAATCATAGCCCAGTAATATTGTGCCACTCAGAACCCAGTAATATAGTGCCAGCTTGCACCCGTCGCGCTGTGATCTCTATGGCCAGGAGGAGAGGCTAGGGAGCGAGCTCCCTATAGCAGCCTCTCCTCCTGATCGGCCCTCACCCCCGCGTGAGGTTAATCCTCCGATTCTGGGACTATGTCGGAGGAGAGCTCACCGGGGGATTTATTTTTTTTTGAATATATTTATAGCCCTGGAGTCTCGGGGCTAAAGAATACTTTAACCCCAGAGTCTCCATTCGGGGCTTTGAAGGGGGGACTCGGGGCTATAGCCCCAGTAGCCCACCCCTAGCGACGCCTCTGGGAGTTGGACCTTCTGGGAATAAGCCTGGGACTCGGTGAGCATGTGAACAGTTGTTGGTGCAATATGAAGACTGATCCTCACACTAAGCTTTCAATCAGTGCATTAGATGCACTATAATATACAGAGACTGGGTAATATCAGAGATAGGAGATGGATGGATGTTTTATTCAAGCGCACAAATAAAGTTATTAATACAATCACTTATTCTCTCTTTACCAGTCTTGGAGACATGTAAGGATTAGGAGAACCAACTGAGACTTGAACCGGCAACTTTGAAGCTTGAACATGTTCTACACCCAGTGTCTCAACCAACTACATGCTATGTTGATGGCTACAAAAAAACTCTTACAGTAGTGGACATAATTATCGCGCCAGTAATTAAGTAAAGTATTGTACCCTTTTACCAGTAATACAATATTTTTTTTAATGATAACAGTTTTGTGAGTGTATGGGGGGGCACTGGACAAACCCTCACCCCCTGTTCTTTGTTCCAGCTCATCACGGAGCCGGCCCCCGGTCAGATTCCGGCCTTAAGATGCAACAGACTCCGGAAGTCATTGCTCGCACTACACAACGAAGGTCTGTCATCCCGGCAGATTGCTGACAGGATTCAAACACACCGGTGAGTAGCTGGCAGAAGAGGGAGAGCCCAGGAATATTGTGCCAGTCAGAGCCCAGTAATATTGTGCCAGTCAGAGCCCAGTAATATTGTGCCAGTCAGATGCCTGTAATATTGTGCCAGTCAGAGCCCAGGAATATGGTGCCAGTCAGAGCCCAGTAATATTGTGCCAGTCAGAGCCCAGGAATATTGTGCCAGTCAGAGCCCAGTAATATTGTGCCACTCAGAGCCCAGTAATAGTGTGCCACTCAGAACCCAGTAATATAGTGCCAGTCAGAGCCCAGGAATATTGTGCCAATCAGATACCAGTAATATGGTGCCACTCAGAACCCAGTAATATTGTGCCAGTCAGATACCAGTAATATGGTGCCACTCAGAACCCAGTAATATAGTGCCAGTCAGAGCCCAGGAATATTGTGCTAGTCAGAGCCCAGTAATATTGTGCCAGTCAGAGCCCAGTAATAGTGTGCCACTCAGAACCCAGTAATATTGTGCCAGTCAGAGCCCAGGAATATTGTGCCAGTCAGAGCCCAGTAATATTGTGCCAGTCAGATACCAGTAATATTGTGCCAGTCAGAGCCCAGTAATATTGTGCTAGTCAGAGCCCAGTAATAGTGTGCCACTCAGAACCCAGTAATATAGTGCCAGTCAGAGCCCAGGAATATTGTGCCAGTCAGAGCCCAGTAATATTGTGCCAGTCAGATACCAGTAATATTGTGCCAGTCAGAGCCCAGTAATATTGTGCTAGTCAGAGCCCAGTAATAGTGTGCCACTCAGAACCCAGTAATATAGTGCCAGTCAGAGCCCAGGAATATTGTGCCAGTCAGAGCCCAGTAATATTGTGCCAGTCAGATACCAGTAATATTGTGCCAGTCAGAGCCCAGTAATATTGTGCTAGTCAGAGCCCAGTAATAGTGTGCCACTCAGAACCCAGTAATATGGTGCCATTCAGAGCCCAGTAATATAGTGCCAGTCAGAGCCCAGTAATATTGTGCTAGTCAGAGCCCAGTAGTAGTGTGCCACTCAGAACCCAGTAATATGGTGCCAGTCAGAGCCCAGTAATATTGTGCCAGTCAGAGCCCAGTAATATTGTGCCACTCAGAGCCCAGTAATAGTGTGCCACTCAGAACCCAGTAATATTGTGCCACTCAGAACCCAGTAATACAGTGCCAGTCAGAGCCCAGTAATATTGTGCCAGTCAGAGCCCAGTAATATTGTGCCAGTCAGAGCCCAGTAATATTGTGCTGGTCAGAGCCCAGTAATATTGTGCCAATCATAGCCCAGTAATATTGTGCCACTCAGAACTCAGTAATATAGTGCCAGCTTGCACCCGTCGCGCTGTGATCTCTATGGCCAGGAGGAGAGGCTAGGGAGCGAGCTCCCTATAGCAGCCTCTCCTCCTGATCGGCCCTCACCCCCGCGTGAGGTTAATCCTCCGATTCTGGGACTATGTCGGAGGAAAGCTCACCGGGGGATTTTTTTTTAATATATTTATAGCCCTGGAGTCTTGGGGCTAAAGAATACTTTAACCCCAGAATCTCCATTCGGGGCTTTGAAGGGGGGGCTCGGGGCTATAGCCCCAGTAGCCCACCCCTAGCGACGCCTCTGGGAGTTGGACCTTCTGGGAATAAGCCTGGGACTCGGTGAGCATGTGAACAGTTGTTGGTGCATTATGAAGACTGATCCTCACACTAAGCTTTCAATCAGTGCATTAGATGCACTATAATATACAGAGACTGGGTAATATCAGAGAGATGGATGGATGTTTTATTTAAGCGCACAAATAAAGTTATTAATACAATCACTTATTCTCTCTTTACCAGTCTTGGAGCGTTGTAAGGATTAGGAGAACCAACTGAGACTTGAACCTGCAACTTTGAAGCTTGAACATGTTCTACACCCAGTGTCTCAACCAACTACATGCTATGTTGATGGCTACAAAAAAACTCTTACAGTAGTGGACATAATTATCGCGCCAGTAATTAAGTAAAGTATTGTACCCTTTTACCAGTAATACAATATTTTTTTTAATGATAACAGTTTTGTGAGTGTATGGGGGGGCACTGGACAAACCCTCACCCCCTGTTCTTTGTTCCAGCTCATCACGGAGCCGGCCCCCGGTCAGATTCCGGCCTTAAGATGCAACAGACTCCGGAAGTCATTGCTCGCACTACACAACGAAGGTCTGTCATCCCGGCAGATTGCTGACAGGATTCAAACACACCGGTGAGTAGCTGGCAGAAGAGGTACGCTCAGAAGGGCTTTATGGAGCAGAGGAAAGGTTGAGGGCGTAAAAGGTGCATGGCCGCTTCACAAGACTGGTATGGCTCTGCCTACGCAATCGCTGGCTCACGTCGCCGTAAATCAACCAGGATTGGAGATTAGCCACGGGGGCGACGGTCAGCAACAGAACGGCAAGGAGAAGGTTGTGCCAGGCAGGGCTCATCGCACGGTGCCCCCGCAAGAAACCCTTGGTGACAGAGACCACTAGAGCCAAGCGTCTAAGGTGGGCGGGAGCCCACAGGGCTTGGACATGTGGGAGAAGGTCATCTTCTCAGACGAGAGTAAGTTCAACATTCACGGGACGGATGACATAGCAGGGGTGAACATCTCCTACCCTGCTGCGTAGTCTACACCGTCAAGTTCCCGGTGTTGCAAATGATATGGGGCTGCATGAGCGCAAAAGGCACAGGAGACCTACACATGGTAGATGGAACTGTCAATGCCAAGTCGTACATACAAATTTTATCCAGATCACTGATACCCACCATCGGGAGGTTGTTCGGGCAGCCACAGGACTGCATCTTCCAGCACGATTTAGCTCCCTGCCACTGAGCCGAAAAGGTTAGACAGTACTTGGAGTGCAAAGGCATGTGCCTTCTGGACTGGCCCTCCAATAGTCCTGATTTGAACCCGATCAAGAACGTTTGGAGAATGGTCGGACTTGCGGTGAACAGACACAAGCCGAGGACTCAGCAAGAGCTCAAAGACGAAGTTATGGGTGTGGCAGAACGAACTGCCTGTGGACTTGATCGGCCGTCTTATTAGGTCCATTCCCGATAGATGTTGGGCTGTCGTAGCTGCCCGTGGCGGGTCTACAAAATATTAAACAAGAGTAAGTTGTTAATATTTAATAAATAAGTTAATGTTCACTCTGTGTATGTCTTTTCAACAACACTGCCAGCCCCAGGGAGACAGCACACACACCTTCATTTCTCAGGGAGACTTGAGCCCCGCACCCATGCTGTGCGGGGGCTCAAGTCTCCCTGAGAGGGAGGCAAGACATAGCGGGGTGGTTGGGGGGATTCTGGGGGACCTTCTCTCCTTGGATACAGTAGCTGTTTCTGGGGACGGGGGCCAAGTGACTGCTCCAGCAGCCGTGGAGGAAGCAACCTTTGCCTGTCTCAAAAGGACACCAGGGTCCGCCTGAGCAAAGGTCTACTTCCCAGTGTGGACGGAAGGTGCCGGATCAATCAGAGAGAGAGAGAGAAAGAGAGAGGCGGAGGGCGAAAGAGGGAGACATCGATCCCGTCACTGTGGAGGTCAATCCTGGGCACAGACTGCCAGCCAACATCCCGGTTCTCTTGCCTGCCCGAGACTTAAGCTCCCACCCCAGCCGTTCACCAACCCTCTGCCCCGCTGCTGCCCGAGACTTAAGCCAGGAAATGGAAGCTTAAGGCCCCCCCTTCCTCCTTCTCCACACCCCCCTCTGCTGGGCTGTGAGCCCCTGGGCACCTGGCGGTCCCCGGCCGCAGGTGTCCCAGGCCAAGTCCCCCATCAGAGAAAGAGGAGAAGAGAGCCCTGCCACCGGGGATCCCCCTGGGCCGTCACCCGCGAGAAAGAGAGGCCCGCAGAGAGAGACAAAAGCTTGGCTCAAAGGATGACTTTCAATAGATCGCAGCGAGGTATCTGCTCTGCTACACACAAAACCCAAACCCAGAATCAGGTCATCTACGAATGATTTAGCATCAGGGTCCCCACGAGCATGCGTTTAGGGGGGATTCTGACTTAGAGGCGTTCAGTCATAATCCCACAGATGGTAGCTTCGCCCCCTTGGCTCCTCAGCCAAGCACATACACCAAATGTCTGAACCTGATGTCGCTATTAATGCTTGGCTGCCACAAGCATGTTATCCCTGTGTTAATTTTTCTGACACCTCCTGCTTTAAACCCAAAAAGTCAGAAGGATCGCTTTCACAGTCTGTATTCATACTGAGAATCAAGATCAAGCGAGCTTTTGCCCTTCTTCTCCACGGGAGGTTTCTGTCCTCCCTGAACTCGCGTTAGGACACCTGCTTTACGGTTTGACAGGTGTACCACCCCAGTCAAACTCCCCACCTGCCACTGCCCTCGGAGCGGACGTTTGGAGCCAGAAGCGAGAGCCCCTCGGGGCTCACCCCCCCGCGCCTCACCGGGTGAGTGAAAAAACGATAACTGTAGTGGTATTTCACCGGCGGTGCCCCGCAAATAGGGGCCTCCCACTTGTCTGACACCTCTCATGTCTATTCACAGTTGCACACTAGAGTCAAGCTCAACAGGGTCTTCTTTCCCTTCTGTTTCCGCAAAGCTCGTTCCCTTGGCTGTGGTTTCGCTAGATAGTAGGTAGGGACAGTGGAAAAATCTCGTTCATCCATTCATGCACATCACTAATTAGATGATGAGGCATTTGGATACCTTAAGAGAGTCATAGTTACTCATAGAGGACTCTGGCCGTTTACCCACGCTTCATTGAATTTCTTCACTTTGACATTCAGAGCACTGGGCAGAAATCACATCACGTCAACACCTGCCTCCAGCCTTCACAATTCTTTGTTTTAATTAAACAGTCGAATTTCCCTGGTCCGCACCAGTTCTAAGTCAGCTGCTAGGCACGGCTGAGGCGACGCGCCGGCCCCCCTGTTCCGCGCCCCGCCGCTCCCCTGGGGTGGACGGATGGTGCATGGGGTGCGGGAGTCCAGAGTCACCGCCGCCCATGCTCTGGGCCGCTGCCACCCCCTGCCAGGGAGGATAGGGGGCAGGTGGAGGAGGGCGATAGGGAGGCGAGGGCAGTGCCTCAGCCCGACCGACTCAGCCCTTACAATCCTTATCCCGAAGTTACGGATCTGACTTGCTGACTTCCCTTACCTACATTGTTCTAACATGCCAGACGCTGTTCACCTTGGAGACCTGCTGCGGATATGGATACGGCCTGGCGGGAGATTGACACCATCTCCTCTGGATTTTCAAGGGCCAGAGAGAGCTCACCGAACGCCGCCAGAACCACAACGCTATCCAAGGCTTGGGCCCCTCTCTCGGGGTGAACCCATTCCCTGTCGCCCTGCCCTTCACAAAGAAAAGAGAACTCTCCCCGGGGCTCCCACCGGTTTCTCCAGGATCGGTGGCATCGCCACACCATCTCCGCTGCTCCGTTCGGGGATCTGAACCAGACTCCTTTTTGATCGGCCGAGGGCAACAGAGTTCAATGGCAAAGGTCTCCTTCCCGTTGCAGACGCGGGGTACCAGATCAATCAGAGGAGTGAGAGGTAGAGGCAACCTGGGGGAGAGAGGTAGAGGCAACTTGGGGGAGATTTTTTCAATTTTTCTTGTAAGTTTCCCCAAAAATGTTTTTAAAAATTCCACTTTCCTCCATCAGAGGGCGCCGCCAGTTCTTCCCAGACACCTGCACCCCGTCGCTCTGGAACTCTTTCCTGGGCACAGACTTCCAGCACGCACCTCCGGCAGTTTCCAAAATCTGTGTTTCATGATATTCTGTGCACAGTTGCCGCCCGGACCCCATCGGGTTTCCGTCTGCCCATCGTCACTGGGGGCCCGCCCAGGAAAAGCGTGCGATGGCCTGTCCTCGGGGAGCAAGTTTGACCTCATCGTGACTTCCAGAGATGGGACTTAGTCTCTGGCAGCTCGAGAGAAAAGCTCCATTGCCTTCAGGGGACCGGACAGCCAGGCGAGGACCACGCAGAGTTCCAGGATGACTGTGGCTCTGTCCTGTTCACCAGACCAAGTCCCCCACAGGGGACCGCAGGGCCCAGCAAGGCCCAGACAGAGTTCAAGGAAGATGGTGGCTTGGTGCCACTCGCTGAACTAAGTACCCCACAGGGGAACGCAGGTCATGGCGAGGTCCAGACAGAGTTCAAGGACGATGGCGGCTTGGTGCCGCTCGACGATCCAAGTCCCCCACAGGGGAACTCAGGGCCCGGCAAGGCCCAGGCAGAGTTCCTGGAGGGATGGGGCCTTGCCAGAGGAGTACCCTGCTGGTCCCAGGAGTGCACTACCTCCCCTGAATTTACACCACAAACAACTTTTTATTTTTTTTAAAACTCCATGACCTTCAAGGGAAAGGACAGGCCGGTGAGGCCCAGCCAGAGTTCCACGACGATGCTTACCTAGTCAGGCAATGTGCACTGTTACTGGAGGTGGTCAAGTGGTACATATCCCTGACACTTAGTGGTATTTATACCACTGAATCACATGTGAGGTGTGATGGCTTAGTTAGTTCAGAAATTGGACCAAGAGCATGTTCAAGCCTCAGGGTTACAGGTTTGATTCCCAGTAGGTCCAGCTCCTCTCCTTCCAAGTGTATAAACAGTTGAGTGGGTAATATCAGAAATGGCTGGTGACTGGTTCTTTTTCTGGCATACTGAATGTTATTATTGATTTAATAAAGATAATTATCCATATTTTTTAAGTCTTGTAGCAATGAAAGGATGAGAGAAAGCAACCAAGAATCATACCTGTGACTTGAACATGTTCAAATGACAATGTATCAACCAAATGAGTCAACACACCACACACTTGCTATGATGGTATAAAATAGTATTTTATCAAGTCACATAGCAGCGAACGCACATACAATAGTAGATAAAATAACATTTTATTCCTTTCTGTCATATGTGAGGTATGATGGCTCAGTTGGTTGGTAAGTTTGCGTTAGCGTATGTTCAAACCGCAGGTTTGCGTCCCAGTATTTTGTTACTTTTAAATGTAAAAAATGTTGAATGGGTAACATCAAACATGGCTGGGGAATGAAACTTATGATTGGAGATGAATGGATGTTTTTATTTAAGTACAATTTTTTTTTTATTAATAAAGATATACTCTTGAACATGCTCTACACCCAATGTCAACCAACCGAGCCATCACACTGAACATTATATTGACTGATATAAAATAGTCTTTTGTTAACGAAGCACCACATAGTAGCTAACTCACACCTACAAGAAACTGATGAGGTGTTATGGCTCAGTTGGTTGGTACATTGGCTGTAGCGCATATTTTAATCTCAGGGTTATGGGTTGGATTCCTCTCCTTTCAAGTGTATAACGAGGAGAGTGGGAAATTTCAGAAATAAATGAGTACTTTTAGAGCATAATAAATATTATTATATTAAACATAACACATATTTTTCCAGCCTTGCCAAGGATTAGAGAAATCAACCAAGAATTGAACCTGCAACCTAGAGTCCCATACGATGGTATTTTATTAACACAGGGTCACGTGGCAGCTAATGCACATATAACAGTAGACAAAAGACCATTTTATAGCTTCCTGCCATGTGTAAGTTATGATGGCCCAGTTGGTTAAGTCTTTGGCTATAGGGCATATTCACTCCTCATAGTTGCAGGTTTAAATCTACATTGGTTCCTATAATCTAAGCATGGATTTAAGACTAGTGAAAAGAGGATATGGATCTTTCTTAAGTGTCTTAATAACTTTCTTTTAGTTGTTAAATACATATCTGATATTACCCATCCTCTTTGTATATTAAAATGCTTCCAATGCACTGGTTGAATAACCAATTGTTAAAAGCCCATTATATCCCACGCCCAGAGCACAAGGTGTGATGGTTTAGTTGGTTGATACGCTGACTTTCGTGAATGTTCCATCCTCCGGGTTACAGGTTTGATTCCCAGTAGATCCAGAACCTCTCATTCCAAGTGTGTAAGGAGGAGAGTGTGTAATGTAAGAAGTGACTGCATCCTTCTAGAGCATAATGAATGTTGTTATTCACTTTATAAAGATAATAATAATTCTTGTTTACCCAGCCTTTTGTGACATAAAAGAAGCCAACCAAGAATCAGACCTGCAACCCTAAGACTTTAACATGCTCTACTGCAAGAGTGTTAACCAACTGAACCATCTCATTGCACACTCAGGAATCTGATATAAAATGGTCTTTTATTAATAAAGGGTCAAACAGCAGCTAACGCACATTTAATAGTAGACAAAAGACCATTTGTACCTCCTAACCCTGTGTGCAGTCTGATGGGTCAGTTGGTTATGACATTTGCTGTAGAGCATATTCAAGCATCAAAGTTGCTGGTTCAATTTCTAGTTTGTTCTCTTAATCCTTACATGTCTCCAAGACTGGTAAAAATAAACAAGTAAATCTTTATTAATTGTAGTAATTATTTTTTTGCGCTTAAATAAAACATCCATCTCCTATCTCTGATATTACCCAGTCTCTGTATATTATAGTGCATCTAATGCACTGATTGAAAGCTCAGTGGGAGGATCAGTTTTCATATTGCGCCAACAACTGTTCACATGCTCACCGAGTCGCAGGCTTATTCCCAGAAGGTCCAACTCCTATCCTTCCAGTGGAGAGTGGGTATGACCTGACACAGCAGGTGAATGGATGTTTTAAGAATATAATTAACATTACAGGTATTATACCAGCACTGAAAGGATGAGGGGGAACAACCAGGAATCAATCCACCAACTCTCACGTTTGAACAGTTGATAAAGGCAGCAAATAATCAAACCGAGCCATCTCGCCTTGCACTGGGTAACGGTGTGTAATGGTGTAAAATGGGTTTTTACCCATTGATAAAGGCCGCAGATAATCCAGCCGAGCCATCCCACTGTGCACTGTATGATGGTATAAAATAGGTTTTATACAAGGATTGACCCAGCCTCATTATCACATATAACCAAGTGTTAAAAGTACATTTTATACCATTCAGTTTGATGGCTCAGTTGATTGATACACTGGCTTCAGAGAATGTTCAAGACTCTGTGTTGCAGGCAGTGCTGTATTTACCGCGAGGCATCCTAGGCGGATGCCTATGGCGGCAAATTTTGGGGGGCGGCAGCGCCCCCCAGCACTGGAAAAAGAAAAAAAAAAAAAATCCGGCCCTTTAAATAAATAAAAAAAACCCCACCGCGCTTGCAGGCAGAGACGGAGGTGAGAGGGGATCGGAAGATCCCCCCTCACCATCGCTCTGCCTGCCAGGCTGCACGGGGAGCCGAACAGGCAGCACAGAGAAACCTACGTGCTGCCTGTTCGGCTCCCCGTGCAGTGTGCCGACACGGAAGTGACGACAGTCACGTGACGGGCGCGCTGACGTCATACGCGCGCCCGGTCACGTGACCTGTCGGCACAATCGCCGGGAAGCCGAACAGGCAGCATGGAGGGACCATGCTGCCTGCCACTAACCACCAGGGAAAGGTAAGTGCTGATGGGAGACTGTGTGTGTGTGTGTGTGTGTGTGTGTGTGTGTGTGTGTGTGTGTGTGTGTGTGACTGAGTGTGATGGGAGTCAGAGTGTGTGTGATGGGAGACAGTGTGTGTGACTGAGTGTGATGGGAGTCAGAGTGTGTGTGATGGGAGACTGTGTGTGACTGAGTGTGATGGGAGTCAGAGTGTGTGTGTGTGTGTGACTGAGTGTGATGGGAGTCAGAGTGTGTGTGATGGGAGACAGTGTGTGTGACTGAGTGTGATGGGAGTCAGAGTGTGTGTGATGGGAGACTGTGTGTGACTGAGTGTGATGGGAGTCAGAGTGTGTGATGGGAGACTGTGTGTATGACTGAGTGTGATGGGAGTCAGAGTGTGCGTGATGGGAGTAGGAGTGTGTGACTGAGTGTGATGGGAGTAGGAGTGTGTGTGATGGGAGACTGTGTGTGACTGAGTGTGATGGGAGTCAGAGTGTGTGTGATGGGAGACAGTGTGTGTGACTGAGTGTGATGGGAGTCAGAGTGTGCGTGATGGGAGTAGGAGTGTGTGACTGAGTGTGATGGGAGTATGAGCTTGATGTGAGTCTGAATGATGGGGCATGTCTTAGGTGTGTAACGTGGGTGTGCAGCTTGGGTAGGGGGGTGCCCGGATTTTGTCTGCCTAGGGCAGCACAAAATCAAGATACACCACTGGTTGCAGGTTTGGTTTCCAGCATGTCCAAGTATATAAAAAAAAAAGGCAGTGGGGAAAATGAATAATGGCTGGATATTATGAGAGCATCATGTCCATTATTATAAATATAATAATTATCCTTTTAGAAAGTTGAGAAGGAACAACTGAGAATCAAACTTGCAACCCAGTGGTTGGAAAAGTTGCTTCAAGTGTACCAACAAAGCAAGCCCTCATAGCTCACATTTTGCAGAAGGGAATAAAACAGGTTTCTATAAAAGGATTGACACAGCATTACTTTCACATAACTGTTAAAAGCCCATTTTATACCAGTAAGGTGTGTTGGTTTAGTTGGCTGTTTCAGTGACTGTAGATCATGACGAAGCTTCAGTGTTGCTGGTTTGGTTCCCTGCTGTCATGGCTCCAAGCCTGGTAAACGAGGATAATTAACTTTATTAAAATAATTAATGACATTCAGTATGCTCTAAAATATGTAGTTGCATAATTTCCTTATAGAATTAAGCTATTTGCATCCAAACCAAATCCGATACCGTGAGTGTGAGTGCACCTTCTCCAACATAGCACTTTCTAGCTGAAAGAAACTTGATATCTCAACCAGCCATCTGAATGTTGTTTGAAACATAACTCTCAGCCAGCTCATAACTATTCATGGTGGTGGTGCTGATACCAGTTGGGTGTGGTGTATTATAACTATTCATGGTGGTGGTGCTGATACTAGTTGGGTGTGGTGTATTATAACTATTCATGGTGGTGGTGCTGATACCAGTTGGGTGTGGTGTATTATAACTATTCATGGTGGGGGTGCTGATACCAGTTGGGTGTGGTGTATTATAACTATTCATGGTGGTGGTGCTGATACTAGTTGGGTGTGGTGTATTATAACTATTCATGTTGGTGGGGCTTATACCAGTTGGGTGTGCTGCATTATAACTATTCATGGTGGGGGTGCTGATACCAGTTGGGTGTGGTGTATTATAACTATTCATGGTGGGGGTGCTGATACCAGTAGGGTGTGGTGTATTATAACTATTCATGGTGGTGGTGCTGATACCAGTTGGGTGTGGTGTATTATAACTATTCATGGTGGTGGTGCTGATACTAGTTGGGTGTGGTGTATTATAACTATTCATGTTGGTGGGGCTTATACCAGTTGGGTGTGCTGCATTATAACTATTCATGGTGGGGGTGCTGATACCAGTTGGGTGTGGTGTATTATAACTATTCATGGTGGGGGTGCTGATACCAGTTGGGTGTGCTGCATTATAACTATTCATGGTGTTGGTGCTGATACCAGTTGGGTGTGGTGTATTATAACTATTCATGGTGGGGGTGCTGATACCAGTTGGGTGTGCTGCATTATAACTATTCATGGTGTTGGTGCTGATACTAGTTGGGTGTGGTGTATTATAACTATTCATGTTGGTGGGGCTTATACCAGTTGGGTGTGCTGCATTATAACTATTCATGGTGGTGGTGCTGATACCAGTTGGGTGTGCTGCATTATAACTATTCATTGTAGTGGTACTGATACCAGCTGGGTGTGGTGTATTGTAACTATTCATGGTGGTGGTGCTGATACCAGTTGGGCATTGTGTATTATAACTATTCATGGTGGTGGTGCTGATACCAGTTGGGTGTGGTGTATTATAACTATTCATGGTGGTGGTGCTGATACCAGTTGGGTGTGGTGTATTATAACTATTCATGGTGGTGGTGCTGATACCAGTTGGGTGTGGTGTATTATAACTATTCATGGTGGTGGAGCTGATACCAGTTGGGTGTGGTGTATTATAACTATTCATGGTGGTGGTGCTGATACCAGATGGGTGTGGTGTATTATAACTATTCATGGTGGTGGTGCTGATACCAGCTGGGTGTGGTATATTATAACAATTCATGGTGGTGGTGCTGATACCAGTTGGGCATTGTGTATTATAACTATTCATGGTGGTGGTGCTGATACCAGTTGGGTGTGGTGTATTATAACTATTCATGGTGGTGGTGCTGATACCAGTTGGGTGTGGTGTATTATAACTATTCATGGTGGTGGTGCTGATACCAGTTGGGTGTGGTGTATTATAACTATTCATGGTGGTGGAGCTGATACCAGTTGGGTGTGGTGTATTATAACTATTCATGGTGGTGGTGCTGATACCAGATGGGTGTGGTGTATTATAACTATTCATGGTGGTGGTGCTGATACCAGTTGGGTGTGGTGTATTATAACTATTCATGGTGGTGGTGCTGATACCAGTTGGGTGTGTATTATAATTATTATGGGTGGTGGTACTGATACCAGATGGGTGTGGTGTATTATAACTATTCATGGTGGTGGTGCTGATACCAGTTGGGTGTGGTGTATTATAACTATTCATGGTAATGGTGCTGATACCAGTTGGGTGTGCTGCATTATAACTATTCATGGTGGTGGTGCTGATACCAGTTGGGTGTGGTGTATTATAACTATTCATGGTGGTGGTGCTGATACCAGTTGGGTGTGGTGTATTATAACTATTCATGGTGGTGTTGCTGATACCAGTTGGGTGTGGTGTATTATAACTATTCATGGTGGTGGTGCTGATACCAGTTGGGTGTGCTGCATTATAACTATTCATGGTGGGGGTGCTGATACCAGTTGGGTGTGGTGTATTATAACTATTCATGGTGGGGGTGCTGATACCAGTTGGGTGTGGTGTATTATAATTATTCATGGTGGGGGTGCTGATACCAGCTGGGTGTGGTGTATTATAACTATTCATGGTGGGGGTGCTGATACCAGTTGGGTGTGGTGTATTATAACTATTCATGGTGGGGGTGCTGATACCAGTTGGGTGTGGTGTATTATAACTATTCATGGTAATGGTGCTGATACCAGTTGGGTGTGGTGTATTATAACTATTCATGGTAGTGGTGCTGATACCAGTTGGGTGTGGTGCATTATAACTATTCATGGTAGTGGTGCTGATACCAGTTGGGTGTGGTGTATTATAACTATTCATGGTGGGGGTGCTGATACCAGTTGGGTGTGGTGTATTATAACTATTCATGGTGGTGGTGCTGATACCAGTTGGGTGTGGTGTATTATAACTATTCATGGTGGGGGTGCTGATACCAGTTGGGTGTGGTGTATTATAACTATTCATGGTGGTGGTGCTGATACTAGTTGGGTGTGGTGTATTATAACTATTCATGTTGGTGGGGCTTATACCAGTTGGGTGTGCTGCATTATAACTATTCATGGTGGGGGTGCTGATACCAGTTGGGTGTGGTGTATTATAACTATTCATGGTGGGGGTGCTGATACCAGTAGGGTGTGGTGTATTATAACTATTCATGGTGGTGGTGCTGATACCAGTTGGGTGTGGTGTATTATAACTATTCATGGTGGTGGTGCTGATACTAGTTGGGTGTGGTGTATTATAACTATTCATGTTGGTGGGGCTTATACCAGTTGGGTGTGCTGCATTATAACTATTCATGGTGGGGGTGCTGATACCAGTTGGGTGTGGTGTATTATAACTATTCATGGTGGGGGTGCTGATACCAGTTGGGTGTGCTGCATTATAACTATTCATGGTGTTGGTGCTGATACCAGTTGGGTGTGGTGTATTATAACTATTCATGGTGGGGGTGCTGATACCAGTTGGGTGTGCTGCATTATAACTATTCATGGTGTTGGTGCTGATACTAGTTGGGTGTGGTGTATTATAACTATTCATGTTGGTGGGGCTAATACCAGTTGGGTGTGCTGCATTATAACTATTCATGGTGGTGGTGCTGATACCAGTTGGGTGTGCTGCATTATAACTATTCATCGTAGTGGTACTGATACCAGCTGGGTGTGGTGTATTGTAACTATTCATGGTGGTGGTGCTGATACCAGTTGGGCATTGTGTATTATAACTATTCATGGTGGTGGTGCTGATACCAGTTGGGTGTGGTGTATTATAACTATTCATGGTGGTGGTGATGATACCAGTTGGGTGTGGTGTATTATAACTATTCATGGTGGTGGTGCTGATACCAGTTGGGTGTGGTGTATTATAACTATTCATGGTGGTGGAGCTGATACCAGTTGGGTGTGGTGTATTATAACTATTCATGGTGGTGGTGCTGATACCAGATGGGTGTGGTGTATTATAACTATTCATGGTGGTGGTGCTGATACCAGCTGGGTGTGGTATATTATAACAATTCATGGTGGTGGTGCTGATACCAGTTGGGCATTGTGTATTATAACTATTCATGGTGGTGGTGCTGATACCAGTTGGGTGTGGTGTATTATAACTATTCATGGTGGTGGTGCTGATACCAGTTGGGTGTGGTGTATTATAACTATTCATGGTGGTGGTGCTGATACCAGTTGGGTGTGGTGTATTATAACTATTCATGGTGGTGGTGCTGATACCAGTTGGGTGTGGTGTATTATAACTATTCATGGTGGTGGTGCTGATACCAGTTGGGTGTGGTGTATTATAACTATTCATGGTGGTGGAGCTGATACCAGTTGGGTGTGGTGTATTATAACTATTCATGGTGGTGGTGCTGATACCAGATGGGTGTGGTGTATTATAACTATTCATGGTGGTGGTGCTGATACCAGTTGGGTGTGGTGTATTATAACTATTCATGGTGGTGGTGCTGATACCAGTTGGGTGTGTATTATAACTATTACTGGTGGTGGTACTGATACCAGATGGGTGTGGTGTATTATAACTATTCATGGTGGTGGTGCTGATACCAGTTGGGTGTGCTGCATTATAACTATTCATGGTGGTGGTGCTGATACCAGTTGGGTGTGGTGTATTATAACTATTCATGGTGGTGGTGCTGATACCAGTTGGGTGTGGTGTATTATAACTATTCATGGTGGTGTTGCTGATACCAGTTGGGTGTGGTGTATTATAACTATTCATGGTGGTGGTGCTGATACCAGTTGGGTGTGCTGCATTATAACTATTCATGGTGGGGGTGCTGATACCAGTTGGGTGTGGTGTATTATAACTATTCATGGTGGGGGTGCTGATACCAGTTGGGTGTGGTGTATTATAATTATTCATGGTGGGGGTGCTGATACCAGCTGGGTGTGGTGTATTATAACTATTCATGGTGGGGGTGCTGATACCAGTTGGGTGTGGTGTATTATAACTATTCATGGTGGGGGTGCTGATACCAGTTGGGTGTGGTGTATTATAACTATTCATGGTAATGGTGCTGATACCAGTTGGGTGTGGTGTATTATAACTATTCATGGTAGTGGTGCTGATACCAGTTGGGTGTGGTGCATTATAACTATTCATGGTAGTGGTGCTGATACCAGTTGGGTGTGGTGTATTATAACTATTCATGGTGGGGGTGCTGATACCAGTTGGGTGTGGTGTATTATAACTATTCATGGTGGGGGTGCTGATACCAGATGGGTGTGGTGTATTATAACTATTCATGGTGGTGGTGCTGATACCAGTTGGGTGTGGTGTATTATAACTATTCATGGTGGTGGTGCTGATACCAGTTGGGTGTGTATTATAACTATTACTGGTGGTGGTACTGATACCAGATGGGTGTGGTGTATTATAACTATTCATGGTGGTGGTGCTGATACCAGTTGGGTGTGGTGTATTATAACTATTCATGGTAATGGTGCTGATACCAGTTGGGTGTGCTGCATTATAACTATTCATGGTGGTGGTGCTGATACCAGTTGGGTGTGGTGTATTATAACTATTCATGGTGGTGGTGCTGATACCAGTTGGGTGTGGTGTATTATAACTATTCATGGTGGTGTTGCTGATACCAGTTGGGTGTGGTGTATTATAACTATTCATGGTGGTGGTGCTGATACCAGTTGGGTGTGCTGCATTATAACTATTCATGGTGGGGGTGCTGATACCAGTTGGGTGTGGTGTATTATAACTATTCATGGTGGGGGTGCTGATACCAGTTGGGTGTGGTGTATTATAATTATTCATGGTGGGGGTGCTGATACCAGCTGGGTGTGGTGTATTATAACTATTCATGGTGGGGGTGCTGATACCAGTTGGGTGTGGTGTATTATAACTATTCATGGTGGGGGTGCTGATACCAGTTGGGTGTGGTGTATTATAACTATTCATGGTAATGGTGCTGATACCAGTTGGGTGTGGTGTATTATAACTATTCATGGTGGTGGTGCTGATACCAGTTGGGTGTGGTGCATTATAACTATTCATGGTAGTGGTGCTGATACCAGTTGGGTGTGGTGTATTATAACTATTCATGGTGGGGGTGCTGATACCAGTTGGGTGTGGTGTATTATAACTATTCATGGTGGGGGTGCTGATACCAGTTCGGTGTGGTGTATTATAACTATTCATGGTGGTGGTGCTGATACCAGTTGGGTGTGGTGTATTATAACTATTCATGGTGTTGGTGCTGATACCAGTTGGGTGTGGTGTATTATAACTATTCATGGTGGTGGTGCTGATACCAGTTGGGTGTGGTGTTTTATAACTATTCATGGTGGTGCTGATACCAGTTGGGTGTGGTGTATTATAACTATTCATGGTGGTGGTGCTGATACCAGTTGGGTGTGGTGTATTATAACTATTCATGGTGGTGGTGCTGATACCAGTTGGGTGTGGTGTATTATAACTATTCATGGTGGTGGTGCTGATACCAGTTGGGTGTGGTGTATTATAACTATTCATGGTGGTGGTGCTGATACCAGTTGGGTGTGGTGTATTATAACTATTCATGGTGGGGGTGCTGATACCAGTTGGGTGTGGTGTATTATAACTATTCATGGTGGTGGTGCTGATACCAGTTGGGTGTGGTGTATTATAACTATTCATGGTAATGGTGCTGATACCAGTTGGGCGTGGTGTAATATAACTATTCATGGTAGTGGTGCTGATACCAGTTTGGTGTGGTGTATTATAACTATTCATGGTGGTGGTGCTGATACCAGTTGGGTGTGGTGTATTATAACTATTCATGGTGGTGGTGTTGATACCAGTTGGGTGTGGTGTATTATAACTATTCATGGTGGTGGTGCTGATACCAGTTTGGTGTCGTGTATTATAACTATTCATGGTGGTGGTGCTGATACCAGTTGGGTGTGGTGTATTATAACTATTCATGGTGGTGGTGCTGATACCAGTTGGGTGTGGTGTATTATAACTATTCATGGTGGTGGTGCTGATACCAGTTGGGTGTGGTGTATTATAACTATTCATGGTGGTGGTGCTGGTGCTGATACCAGTTGGGTGTGGTGTATTATAACTATTCATGGTAATGGTGCTGATACCAGTTGGGTGTGGTGTATTATAACTATTCATGGTAATGGTGCTGATACCAGTTGGGTGTGGTGTATTATAACTATTCATGGTGGTGGTGCTGGTGCTGATACCAGTTGGGTGTGGTGTATTATAACTATTCATGGTAATGGTGCTGATACCAGTTGGGTGTGGTGTATTATAACTATTCATGGTAATGGTGCTGATACCAGTTGGGTGTGGTGTATTATAACTATTCATGGTGGTGGTGCTGATACCAGTTGGGTGTGGTGTATTATAACTATTCATGGTGGTGCTGCTGATACCAGTCGGTGTGGTGTATTATAACTATTCATGGTGGTGGTGCTGATACCAGTTGGGTGTGGTGTATTATAACTATTCATGGTGGTGGTGCTGATACCAGTTGGGTGTGGTGTATTATAACTATTAATGGTGGTGGTGCTGATACCAGTTTGGTGTGGTGTATTATAACTATTCATGGTAGTGGTGCTGATACCAGTTGGGTGTGGTGCATTATAACTATTCATGGTAGTGGTGCTGATACCAGTTGGGTGTGGTGTATTATAACTATTCATGGTGGGGGTGCTGATACCAGTTGGGTGTGGTGTATTATAACTATTCATGGTGGGGGTGCTGATACCAGTTCGGTGTGGTGTATTATAACTATTCATGGTGGTGGTGCTGATACCAGTTGGGTGTGGTGTATTATAACTATTCATGGTGGTGGTGCTGATACCAGTTGGGTGTGGTGTATTATAACTATTCATGGTGGTGGTGCTGATACCAGTTGGGTGTGGTGTTTTATAACTATTCATGGTGGTGCTGATACCAGTTGGGTGTGGTGTATTATAACTATTCATGGTGGTGGTGCTGATACCAGTTGGGTGTGGTGTATTATAACTTTTCATGGTGGTGGTGCTGATACCAGTTGGGTGTGGTGTATTATAACTATTCATGGTGGTGGTGCTGATACCAGTTGGGTGTGGTGTATTATAACTATTCATGGTGGTGGTGCTGATACCAGTTGGGTGTGGTGTATTATAACTATTCATGGCGGTGGTGCTGATACCAGTTGGGTGTGGTGTATTATAACTATTCATGGTGGTGGTGCTGATACCAGTTGGGTGTGGTGTATTATAACTATTCATGGTAATGGTGCTGATACCAGTTGGGCGTGGTGTAATATAACTATTCATGGTAGTGGTGCTGATACCAGTTTGGTGTGGTGTATTATAACTATTCATGGTGGTGGTGCTGATACCAGTTGGGTGTGGTGTATTATAACTATTCATGGTGGTGGTGTTGATACCAGTTGGGTGTGGTGTATTATAACTATTCATGGTGGTGGTGCTGATACCAGTTTGGTGTCGTGTATTATAACTATTCATGGTGGTGGTGCTGATACCAGTTGGGTGTGGTGTATTATAACTATTCATGGTGGTGGTGCTGATACCAGTTGGGTGTGGTGTATTATAACTATTCATGGTGGTGGTGCTGATACCAGTTGGGTGTGGTGTATTATAACTATTCATGGTGGTGGTGCTGGTGCTGATACCAGTTGGGTGTGGTGTATTATAACTATTCATGGTAATGGTGCTGATACCAGTTGGGTGTGGTGTATTATAACTATTCATGGTAATGGTGCTGATACCAGTTGGGTGTGGTGTATTATAACTATTCATGGTGGTGGTGCTGGTGCTGATACCAGTTGGGTGTGGTGTATTATAACTATTCATGGTAATGGTGCTGATACCAGTTGGGTGTGGTGTATTATAACTATTCATGGTAATGGTGCTGATACCAGTTGGGTGTGGTGTATTATAACTATTCATGGTGGTGGTGCTGATACCAGTTGGGTGTGGTGTATTATAACTATTCATGGTGGTGCTGCTGATACCAGTCGGGTGTGGTGTATTATAACTATTCATTGTGGTGGTGCTGATACCAGTTGGGTGTGGTGTATTATAACTATTCATGGTGGTGGTGCTGATACCAGTTGGGTGTGGTGTATTATAACTATTAATGGTGGTGGTGCTGATACCAGTTTGGTGTGGTGTATTATAACTATTCATGGTGGTGGTGCTGATACCAGTTGGGTGTGGTGTATTGTAAGTATTCATGGTGGTGGTGCTGGTGCTGATACCAGTTGGGTGTGGTGTATTATAACTATTCATGGTGGTGGTGCTGATACCAGTTGGGTGTGGTGTTTTATAACTATTCATGGTGGGGGTGCTGATACCAGTTGGGTGTGCTGCATTATAACTATTCATGGTGGTGGTGCTGATACCAGTTGGGTGTGGTGTATTATAACTATTCATGGTGGTGGTGCTGATACCAGTTATGTGTGGTGTATTATAACTATTCATGGTGGTGGTGCTGATACCAGTTGGGTGTGGTGTATTATAACTATTCATGGTGGGGGTGCTGATACCAGTTGGGTGTGCTGCATTATAACTATTCATGGTGGTGGTGCTGATACCAGTTGGGTGTGGTGTATTATAACTATTCATGGTGGTAGTGCTGATACCAGTTGGGTGTGGTGTATTATAACTATTCATGGTGGTGGTGCTGATACCAGTTGGGTGTGGTGTATTATAACTATTCATGGTGGTGGTGCTGATACCAGCTGGGTGTATTGTATTGTAACTATTCATGGTGGTGGTGCTGGTGCTGATACCAGTTGGGTGTGGTGTATTATAACTATTCATGGTAATGGTGCTGATACCAGTTGGGTGTGGTGTATTGTAACTATTCATGGTGTTGGTGCTGATACCAGTTGGGTGTGGTGTATTATAACTATTCATGGTGGGGGTGCTGATACCAGTTGGGTGTGGTGTATTAATACTATTCATGGTGGTGCTGATACCAGTTGGGTGTGGTGTATTATAACTATTCATGGTGGTGTTGCTGATACCAGTCGGGTGTGGTGTGTTATAACTATTCATGGTGGTGGTGCTGATACCAGTTGGGTGTGGTGTATTATAACTATTCATGGTGGTGGTGCTGATACCAGTTGGGTGTGGTGTATTATAACTATTCATGGTGGTGGTGCTGATACCAGATGGGCATTGTGTATTATAACTATTCATGGTAATGGTGCTGATACCAGTTGGGTGTGGTGTATTGTAACTATTCATGGTGTTGGTGTTGATACCAGTTGGGTGTGGTGTATTATAACTATTCATGGTAATGGTGCTGATACCAGTTGGGTGTGGTGTATTGTAACTATTCATGGTGTTGGTGCTGATACCAGTTGGGTGTGGTGCATTATAACTAATCATGTTGGTGGGGCTGATACCAGTTGGGTGTGGTGTATTATAACTATTCATGGTGGTGGTGCTGATACCAGTTGGGTGTGGTGTATTATAACTATTAATGGTGGTGGTGCTGATACCAGTTGGGTGTGGTGTATTATAACTATTCATGGTGGTGGTGCTGATACCAGTTGGGCGTGGTGTATTATAACTATTCATGGTGGTGGTGCTGATACCAGTTGGGTGTGGTGTATTATAACTATTCATGGTGGTGGTTTTGATACCAGCTGTGTGTGGTGTTTTGTAACTATTCATGGTTGAGGTCCCGATACCAGTTGGGTGTGGTGTATTATAACTATTCATGGTGGGGGTGCTGATACCAGTTGGTTGTGGTGTATTATAACTATTCATGGTGGTGGTGCTGATACCAGTTGGGTGCGGTGTATTATAACTATTCATGGTGGTGGTGCTGATACCAGTTGGGTGTGCTGCATTATAACTATTCATGGTAGGGGTGCTGATAGAAGATGGGTGTGCTTCATTATAACTATTCATGGTGGTGGTGCTGATACCAGCTGGGTGTGGTGTATTATAACTATTCATGGTGGTGGTGCTGATACCAGTTGGGTGTGGTGGATTATAACTATTCATGGTGGTGGTGCTGATACCAGTTGGGTGTGCTGCATTATAACCATTCATGGTGGGGGTGCTGATACCAGTTGGGTGTGCTGCATTATAACTATTCATGGTGTTGGTGCTGATACTAGCTGGGTGTGGTGTATTATAACTATTCATGGTGTTGGTGCTGATACCAGTTGGGTGTGGTGTATTATAACTATTCATGGTGGTGTTGCTGATACCAGTCGGGTGTGGTGTGTTATAAATATTCATGGTGGTGGTGCTGATACCAGTTGGGCATTGTGTATTATAACTATTCATGGTAATGGTGCAGATACCAGTTGGGTGTGGTGTATTATAACTATTCATGGTGGTGGTGCTGATACCAGTTGGGTGTGGTGGATTATAACTATTCATGGTGGTGGTGCTGATACCAGTTGGGTGTGCTGCATTATAACCATTCATGGTGGGGGTGCTGATCCCAGTTGGGTGTGCTGCATTATAACTATTCATGGTGTTGGTGCTGATACCAGTCGGGTGGGGTGTATAATAACTATTCATGGTGGTGGTGCTGATACCAGTTGGGTGTGGTGTATTATAACTATTCATGGTGGTGGTGCTGATACCAGTTGGGTGTGGTGTATTATAACTATTCATGGTGGTGGTGCTGATACCAGTTGGGCATTGTGTATTATAACTATTCATGGTAATGGTGCTGATACCAGTTGGGTGTGGTGTATTGTAACTATTCATGGTGTTGGTGCTGATACCAGTTGGGTGTGGTGTATTATAACTATTCATGGTGGTGGTGCTGATACCAGTTGGGTGTGGTGTATTATAACTATTCATGGTGGTGGTGCTGATACCAGTTGGGTGTGGTGTATTATAACTATTCATTGTGGTGGTGCTGATACCAGTTGGGTGTGATGTATTATAACTATTCATGTTGGTGGGGCTTATACCAGTTGGGTGTGGTGTATTATAACTATTCATGGTGGTGGTGCTGATACCAGTTGGGTGTGGTGTATTATAACTATTCATGGTGGTGGTGCTGATACCAGTTGGGTGTGGTGTATTATAACTATTCATGGTGGTGGTGCTGATACCAGTTGGGTGTGGTGTATTATAACTATTCATGGTGGTGGTGCTGATACCAGTTGGGTGTGGTGTATTATAACTATTCATGGTGGTGGTTTTGATACCAGCTGTGTGTGGTGTTTTGTAACTATTCATGGTTGAGGTGCTGATACCAGTTGGGTGTGGTGTATTATAACTATTCATGGTGGGGGTGCTGATACTAGTTGGTTGTGGTGTATTATAACTATTCATGGTGGTGGTGCTGATACCAGTTGGGTGTGGTGGATTATAACTATTCATGGTGGTGGTGCTGATACCAGTTGGGCATTGTGTATTATAACTATTCATGGTAATGGTGCTGATACCAGTTGGGTGTGGTGTATTGTAACTATTCATGGTGTTGGTGCTGATACCAGTTGGTTGTGGTGTATTATAACTATTCATGGTGGTGGTGCTGATACCAGTTGGGTGTGCTGCATTATAACTATTCATGGTAGGGGTGCTGATACCAGTTGGGTGTGCTTCATTATAACTATTCATGGTGGGGGTGCTGATACCAGCTGGGTGTGGTGTATTATAACTATTCATGGTGGTGGTGCTGATACCAGTTGGGTGTGGTGGATTATAACTAATCATGGTGGTGGTGCTGATACCAGTTGGGTGTGCTGCATTATAACTATTCATGGTGGGGGTGCTGATACCAGTTGGGTGTGCTGCATTATAACTATTCATGGTTTTGGTGCTGATACCAGTTGGGTGTGGTGTATTATAACTATTCATGGTGGTGGTGCTGATACCAGTTGGGTGTGCTGCATTATAACTATTCTTGGTGGGGGTGCTGATACCAGTTGGGTGTGGTGTATTGTAACTATTCATGGTGGTGGTGCTGATACCAGCTGGGTGTGGTGTATTATAACTATTCATGGTGTTGGTGCTGATACCAGTTGGGTGTGGTGTATTATAACTATTCATGGTGGTGGTGCTGATACCAGTTGGGTGTGCTGCATTATAACTATTCATGGTAGGGGTGCTGATACCAGTTGGGTGTGCTTCATTATAACTATTCATGTTGGTGGGGCTTATACCAGTTGGGTGTGGTGTATTATAACTATTCATGGTGGTGGTGCTGATACCAGTTGGGTGTGGTGTATTATAACTATTCATGGTGGTGGTGCTGATACCAGTTGGGTGTGGTGTATTATAACTATTCATGGTGGTGGTGCTGATACCAGTTGGGTGTGGTGTTTTCTAACTATTCATGGTGGTGGTGCTGATACCAGTTGGGTGTGGTGTATTATAACTATTCATGGTGGTGGTTTTGATACCAGCTGTGTGTGGTGTTTTGTAACTATTCATGGTTGAGGTGCTGATACCAGTTGGGTGTGGTGTATTATAACTATTCATGGTGGGGGTGCTGATACCATTTGGTTGTGGTGTATTATAACTATTCATGGTGGTGGTGCTGATACCAGTTGGGTGTGGTGTATTATAACTATTCATGGTGGTGGTGCTGATACCAGTTGGGTGTGGTGTATTATAACTATTCATGGTGTTGGTGCTGATACCAGTTGGGTGTGGTGTATTATAACTATTCATGGTAGTGGTGCTGATACCAGTTGGGTGTGCTGCATTATAACTATTCATGGTGGTGGTGCTGATACCAGTTGGGTGTGGTGTATTATAACTATTCATGGTGGTGGTGCTGATACCAGTTGGGTGTGGTGTATTATAACTATTCATGGTGGTGGTGCTGATACCAGTTGGGTGTGCTGCATTATAACTATTCATGGTGTTGGTGCTGATACCAGTCGGGTGGGGTGTATTATAACTATTCATGGTGGTGGTGCTGATACCAGCTGGGTGTGGTGTATTATAACTATTCATGGTGTTGGTGCTGATACCAGTTGGGTGTGGTGTATTATAACTATTCATGGTGGTGGTGCTGATACTAGTTGGGTGTGGTGTATTATAACTATTCATGTTGGTGGGGCTTATACCAGTTGGGTGTGCTGCATTATAACTATTCATGGTGGGGGTGCTGATACCAGTTGGGTGTGGTGTATTATAACTATTCATGGTGGGGGTGCTGATACCAGTTGGGTGTGGTGTATTATAACTATTCATGGTGGTGGTGCTGATACCAGTTGGGTGTGGTGTATTATAACTATTCATGGTGGGGGTGCTGATACCAGTTGGGTGTGGTGTATTATAACTATTCATGGTGGTGGTGCTGATACTAGTTGGGTGTGGTGTATTATAACTATTCATGGTGGTGGTGCTGATACCAGTTGGGTGTGGTGTATTATAACTATTCATGGTGGGGGTGCTGATACCAGTTGGGTGTGGTGTATTATAACTATTCATGGTGGTGGTGCTGATACTAGTTGGGTGTGGTGTATTATAACTATTCATGTTGGTGGGGCTTATACCAGTTGGGTGTGCTGCATTATAACTATTCATGGTGGGGGTGCTGATACCAGTTGGGTGTGGTGTATTATAACTATTCATGGTGGGGGTGCTGATACCAGTAGGGTGTGGTGTATTATAACTATTCATGGTGGTGGTGCTGATACCAGTTGGGTGTGGTGTATTATAACTATTCATGGTGGTGGTGCTGATACTAGTTGGGTGTGGTGTATTATAACTATTCATGTTGGTGGGGCTTATACCAGTTGGGTGTGCTGCATTATAACTATTCATGGTGGGGGTGCTGATACCAGTTGGGTGTGGTGTATTATAACTATTCATGGTGGGGGTGCTGATACCAGTTGGGTGTGCTGCATTATAACTATTCATGGTGTTGGTGCTGATACCAGTTGGGTGTGGTGTATTATAACTATTCATGGTGGGGGTGCTGATACCAGTTGGGTGTGCTGCATTATAACTATTCATGGTGTTGGTGCTGATACTAGTTGGGTGTGGTGTATTATAACTATTCATGTTGGTGGGGCTTATACCAGTTGGGTGTGCTGCATTATAACTATTCATGGTGGTGGTGCTGATACCAGTTGGGTGTGCTGCATTATAACTATTCATTGTAGTGGTACTGATACCAGCTGGGTGTGGTGTATTGTAACTATTCATGGTGGTGGTGCTGATACCAGTTGGGCATTGTGTATTATAACTATTCATGGTGGTGGTGCTGATACCAGTTGGGTGTGGTGTATTATAACTATTCATGGTGGTGGTGCTGATACCAGTTGGGTGTGGTGTATTATAACTATTCATGGTGGTGGTGCTGATACCAGTTGGGTGTGGTGTATTATAACTATTCATGGTGGTGGAGCTGATACCAGTTGGGTGTGGTGTATTATAACTATTCATGGTGGTGGTGCTGATACCAGATGGGTGTGGTGTATTATAACTATTCATGGTGGTGGTGCTGATACCAGCTGGGTGTGGTATATTATAACAATTCATGGTGGTGGTGCTGATACCAGTTGGGCATTGTGTATTATAACTATTCATGGTGGTGGTGCTGATACCAGTTGGGTGTGGTGTATTATAACTATTCATGGTGGTGGTGCTGATACCAGTTGGGTGTGGTGTATTATAACTATTCATGGTGGTGGTGCTGATACCAGTTGGGTGTGGTGTATTATAACTATTCATGGTGGTGGAGCTGATACCAGTTGGGTGTGGTGTATTATAACTATTCATGGTGGTGGTGCTGATACCAGATGGGTGTGGTGTATTATAACTATTCATGGTGGTGGTGCTGATACCAGTTGGGTGTGGTGTATTATAACTATTCATGGTGGTGGTGCTGATACCAGTTGGGTGTGTATTATAATTATTATGGGTGGTGGTACTGATACCAGATGGGTGTGGTGTATTATAACTATTCATGGTGGTGGTGCTGATACCAGTTGGGTGTGGTGTATTATAACTATTCATGGTAATGGTGCTGATACCAGTTGGGTGTGCTGCATTATAACTATTCATGGTGGTGGTGCTGATACCAGTTGGGTGTGGTGTATTATAACTATTCATGGTGGTGGTGCTGATACCAGTTGGGTGTGGTGTATTATAACTATTCATGGTGGTGTTGCTGATACCAGTTGGGTGTGGTGTATTATAACTATTCATGGTGGTGGTGCTGATACCAGTTGGGTGTGCTGCATTATAACTATTCATGGTGGGGGTGCTGATACCAGTTGGGTGTGGTGTATTATAACTATTCATGGTGGGGGTGCTGATACCAGTTGGGTGTGGTGTATTATAATTATTCATGGTGGGGGTGCTGATACCAGCTGGGTGTGGTGTATTATAACTATTCATGGTGGGGGTGCTGATACCAGTTGGGTGTGGTGTATTATAACTATTCATGGTGGGGGTGCTGATACCAGTTGGGTGTGGTGTATTATAACTATTCATGGTAATGGTGCTGATACCAGTTGGGTGTGGTGTATTATAACTATTCATGGTAGTGGTGCTGATACCAGTTGGGTGTGGTGCATTATAACTATTCATGGTAGTGGTGCTGATACCAGTTGGGTGTGGTGTATTATAACTATTCATGGTGGGGGTGCTGATACCAGTTGGGTGTGGTGTATTATAACTATTCATGGTGGTGGTGCTGATACCAGTTGGGTGTGGTGTATTATAACTATTCATGGTGGGGGTGCTGATACCAGTTGGGTGTGGTGTATTATAACTATTCATGGTGGTGGTGCTGATACTAGTTGGGTGTGGTGTATTATAACTATTCATGTTGGTGGGGCTTATACCAGTTGGGTGTGCTGCATTATAACTATTCATGGTGGGGGTGCTGATACCAGTTGGGTGTGGTGTATTATAACTATTCATGGTGGGGGTGCTGATACCAGTAGGGTGTGGTGTATTATAACTATTCATGGTGGTGGTGCTGATACCAGTTGGGTGTGGTGTATTATAACTATTCATGGTGGTGGTGCTGATACTAGTTGGGTGTGGTGTATTATAACTATTCATGTTGGTGGGGCTTATACCAGTTGGGTGTGCTGCATTATAACTATTCATGGTGGGGGTGCTGATACCAGTTGGGTGTGGTGTATTATAACTATTCATGGTGGGGGTGCTGATACCAGTTGGGTGTGCTGCATTATAACTATTCATGGTGTTGGTGCTGATACCAGTTGGGTGTGGTGTATTATAACTATTCATGGTGGGGGTGCTGATACCAGTTGGGTGTGCTGCATTATAACTATTCATGGTGTTGGTGCTGATACTAGTTGGGTGTGGTGTATTATAACTATTCATGTTGGTGGGGCTAATACCAGTTGGGTGTGCTGCATTATAACTATTCATGGTGGTGGTGCTGATACCAGTTGGGTGTGCTGCATTATAACTATTCATCGTAGTGGTACTGATACCAGCTGGGTGTGGTGTATTGTAACTATTCATGGTGGTGGTGCTGATACCAGTTGGGCATTGTGTATTATAACTATTCATGGTGGTGGTGCTGATACCAGTTGGGTGTGGTGTATTATAACTATTCATGGTGGTGGTGATGATACCAGTTGGGTGTGGTGTATTATAACTATTCATGGTGGTGGTGCTGATACCAGTTGGGTGTGGTGTATTATAACTATTCATGGTGGTGGAGCTGATACCAGTTGGGTGTGGTGTATTATAACTATTCATGGTGGTGGTGCTGATACCAGATGGGTGTGGTGTATTATAACTATTCATGGTGGTGGTGCTGATACCAGCTGGGTGTGGTATATTATAACAATTCATGGTGGTGGTGCTGATACCAGTTGGGCATTGTGTATTATAACTATTCATGGTGGTGGTGCTGATACCAGTTGGGTGTGGTGTATTATAACTATTCATGGTGGTGGTGCTGATACCAGTTGGGTGTGGTGTATTATAACTATTCATGGTGGTGGTGCTGATACCAGTTGGGTGTGGTGTATTATAACTATTCATGGTGGTGGTGCTGATACCAGTTGGGTGTGGTGTATTATAACTATTCATGGTGGTGGTGCTGATACCAGTTGGGTGTGGTGTATTATAACTATTCATGGTGGTGGAGCTGATACCAGTTGGGTGTGGTGTATTATAACTATTCATGGTGGTGGTGCTGATACCAGATGGGTGTGGTGTATTATAACTATTCATGGTGGTGGTGCTGATACCAGTTGGGTGTGGTGTATTATAACTATTCATGGTGGTGGTGCTGATACCAGTTGGGTGTGTATTATAACTATTACTGGTGGTGGTACTGATACCAGATGGGTGTGGTGTATTATAACTATTCATGGTGGTGGTGCTGATACCAGTTGGGTGTGCTGCATTATAACTATTCATGGTGGTGGTGCTGATACCAGTTGGGTGTGGTGTATTATAACTATTCATGGTGGTGGTGCTGATACCAGTTGGGTGTGGTGTATTATAACTATTCATGGTGGTGTTGCTGATACCAGTTGGGTGTGGTGTATTATAACTATTCATGGTGGTGGTGCTGATACCAGTTGGGTGTGCTGCATTATAACTATTCATGGTGGGGGTGCTGATACCAGTTGGGTGTGGTGTATTATAACTATTCATGGTGGGGGTGCTGATACCAGTTGGGTGTGGTGTATTATAATTATTCATGGTGGGGGTGCTGATACCAGCTGGGTGTGGTGTATTATAACTATTCATGGTGGGGGTGCTGATACCAGTTGGGTGTGGTGTATTATAACTATTCATGGTGGGGGTGCTGATACCAGTTGGGTGTGGTGTATTATAACTATTCATGGTAATGGTGCTGATACCAGTTGGGTGTGGTGTATTATAACTATTCATGGTAGTGGTGCTGATACCAGTTGGGTGTGGTGCATTATAACTATTCATGGTAGTGGTGCTGATACCAGTTGGGTGTGGTGTATTATAACTATTCATGGTGGGGGTGCTGATACCAGTTGGGTGTGGTGTATTATAACTATTCATGGTGGGGGTGCTGATACCAGATGGGTGTGGTGTATTATAACTATTCATGGTGGTGGTGCTGATACCAGTTGGGTGTGGTGTATTATAACTATTCATGGTGGTGGTGCTGATACCAGTTGGGTGTGTATTATAACTATTACTGGTGGTGGTACTGATACCAGATGGGTGTGGTGTATTATAACTATTCATGGTGGTGGTGCTGATACCAGTTGGGTGTGGTGTATTATAACTATTCATGGTAATGGTGCTGATACCAGTTGGGTGTGCTGCATTATAACTATTCATGGTGGTGGTGCTGATACCAGTTGGGTGTGGTGTATTATAACTATTCATGGTGGTGGTGCTGATACCAGTTGGGTGTGGTGTATTATAACTATTCATGGTGGTGTTGCTGATACCAGTTGGGTGTGGTGTATTATAACTATTCATGGTGGTGGTGCTGATACCAGTTGGGTGTGCTGCATTATAACTATTCATGGTGGGGGTGCTGATACCAGTTGGGTGTGGTGTATTATAACTATTCATGGTGGGGGTGCTGATACCAGTTGGGTGTGGTGTATTATAATTATTCATGGTGGGGGTGCTGATACCAGCTGGGTGTGGTGTATTATAACTATTCATGGTGGGGGTGCTGATACCAGTTGGGTGTGGTGTATTATAACTATTCATGGTGGGGGTGCTGATACCAGTTGGGTGTGGTGTATTATAACTATTCATGGTAATGGTGCTGATACCAGTTGGGTGTGGTGTATTATAACTATTCATGGTGGTGGTGCTGATACCAGTTGGGTGTGGTGCATTATAACTATTCATGGTAGTGGTGCTGATACCAGTTGGGTGTGGTGTATTATAACTATTCATGGTGGGGGTGCTGATACCAGTTGGGTGTGGTGTATTATAACTATTCATGGTGGGGGTGCTGATACCAGTTCGGTGTGGTGTATTATAACTATTCATGGTGGTGGTGCTGATACCAGTTGGGTGTGGTGTATTATAACTATTCATGGTGTTGGTGCTGATACCAGTTGGGTGTGGTGTATTATAACTATTCATGGTGGTGGTGCTGATACCAGTTGGGTGTGGTGTTTTATAACTATTCATGGTGGTGCTGATACCAGTTGGGTGTGGTGTATTATAACTATTCATGGTGGTGGTGCTGATACCAGTTGGGTGTGGTGTATTATAACTATTCATGGTGGTGGTGCTGATACCAGTTGGGTGTGGTGTATTATAACTATTCATGGTGGTGGTGCTGATACCAGTTGGGTGTGGTGTATTATAACTATTCATGGTGGTGGTGCTGATACCAGTTGGGTGTGGTGTATTATAACTATTCATGGTGGGGGTGCTGATACCAGTTGGGTGTGGTGTATTATAACTATTCATGGTGGTGGTGCTGATACCAGTTGGGTGTGGTGTATTATAACTATTCATGGTAATGGTGCTGATACCAGTTGGGCGTGGTGTAATATAACTATTCATGGTAGTGGTGCTGATACCAGTTTGGTGTGGTGTATTATAACTATTCATGGTGGTGGTGCTGATACCAGTTGGGTGTGGTGTATTATAACTATTCATGGTGGTGGTGTTGATACCAGTTGGGTGTGGTGTATTATAACTATTCATGGTGGTGGTGCTGATACCAGTTTGGTGTCGTGTATTATAACTATTCATGGTGGTGGTGCTGATACCAGTTGGGTGTGGTGTATTATAACTATTCATGGTGGTGGTGCTGATACCAGTTGGGTGTGGTGTATTATAACTATTCATGGTGGTGGTGCTGATACCAGTTGGGTGTGGTGTATTATAACTATTCATGGTGGTGGTGCTGGTGCTGATACCAGTTGGGTGTGGTGTATTATAACTATTCATGGTAATGGTGCTGATACCAGTTGGGTGTGGTGTATTATAACTATTCATGGTAATGGTGCTGATACCAGTTGGGTGTGGTGTATTATAACTATTCATGGTGGTGGTGCTGGTGCTGATACCAGTTGGGTGTGGTGTATTATAACTATTCATGGTAATGGTGCTGATACCAGTTGGGTGTGGTGTATTATAACTATTCATGGTAATGGTGCTGATACCAGTTGGGTGTGGTGTATTATAACTATTCATGGTGGTGGTGCTGATACCAGTTGGGTGTGGTGTATTATAACTATTCATGGTGGTGCTGCTGATACCAGTCGGTGTGGTGTATTATAACTATTCATGGTGGTGGTGCTGATACCAGTTGGGTGTGGTGTATTATAACTATTCATGGTGGTGGTGCTGATACCAGTTGGGTGTGGTGTATTATAACTATTAATGGTGGTGGTGCTGATACCAGTTTGGTGTGGTGTATTATAACTATTCATGGTAGTGGTGCTGATACCAGTTGGGTGTGGTGCATTATAACTATTCATGGTAGTGGTGCTGATACCAGTTGGGTGTGGTGTATTATAACTATTCATGGTGGGGGTGCTGATACCAGTTGGGTGTGGTGTATTATAACTATTCATGGTGGGGGTGCTGATACCAGTTCGGTGTGGTGTATTATAACTATTCATGGTGGTGGTGCTGATACCAGTTGGGTGTGGTGTATTATAACTATTCATGGTGGTGGTGCTGATACCAGTTGGGTGTGGTGTATTATAACTATTCATGGTGGTGGTGCTGATACCAGTTGGGTGTGGTGTTTTATAACTATTCATGGTGGTGCTGATACCAGTTGGGTGTGGTGTATTATAACTATTCATGGTGGTGGTGCTGATACCAGTTGGGTGTGGTGTATTATAACTTTTCATGGTGGTGGTGCTGATACCAGTTGGGTGTGGTGTATTATAACTATTCATGGTGGTGGTGCTGATACCAGTTGGGTGTGGTGTATTATAACTATTCATGGTGGTGGTGCTGATACCAGTTGGGTGTGGTGTATTATAACTATTCATGGCGGTGGTGCTGATACCAGTTGGGTGTGGTGTATTATAACTATTCATGGTGGTGGTGCTGATACCAGTTGGGTGTGGTGTATTATAACTATTCATGGTAATGGTGCTGATACCAGTTGGGCGTGGTGTAATATAACTATTCATGGTAGTGGTGCTGATACCAGTTTGGTGTGGTGTATTATAACTATTCATGGTGGTGGTGCTGATACCAGTTGGGTGTGGTGTATTATAACTATTCATGGTGGTGGTGTTGATACCAGTTGGGTGTGGTGTATTATAACTATTCATGGTGGTGGTGCTGATACCAGTTTGGTGTCGTGTATTATAACTATTCATGGTGGTGGTGCTGATACCAGTTGGGTGTGGTGTATTATAACTATTCATGGTGGTGGTGCTGATACCAGTTGGGTGTGGTGTATTATAACTATTCATGGTGGTGGTGCTGATACCAGTTGGGTGTGGTGTATTATAACTATTCATGGTGGTGGTGCTGGTGCTGATACCAGTTGGGTGTGGTGTATTATAACTATTCATGGTAATGGTGCTGATACCAGTTGGGTGTGGTGTATTATAACTATTCATGGTAATGGTGCTGATACCAGTTGGGTGTGGTGTATTATAACTATTCATGGTGGTGGTGCTGGTGCTGATACCAGTTGGGTGTGGTGTATTATAACTATTCATGGTAATGGTGCTGATACCAGTTGGGTGTGGTGTATTATAACTATTCATGGTAATGGTGCTGATACCAGTTGGGTGTGGTGTATTATAACTATTCATGGTGGTGGTGCTGATACCAGTTGGGTGTGGTGTATTATAACTATTCATGGTGGTGCTGCTGATACCAGTCGGGTGTGGTGTATTATAACTATTCATTGTGGTGGTGCTGATACCAGTTGGGTGTGGTGTATTATAACTATTCATGGTGGTGGTGCTGATACCAGTTGGGTGTGGTGTATTATAACTATTAATGGTGGTGGTGCTGATACCAGTTTGGTGTGGTGTATTATAACTATTCATGGTGGTGGTGCTGATACCAGTTGGGTGTGGTGTATTGTAAGTATTCATGGTGGTGGTGCTGGTGCTGATACCAGTTGGGTGTGGTGTATTATAACTATTCATGGTGGTGGTGCTGATACCAGTTGGGTGTGGTGTTTTATAACTATTCATGGTGGGGGTGCTGATACCAGTTGGGTGTGCTGCATTATAACTATTCATGGTGGTGGTGCTGATACCAGTTGGGTGTGGTGTATTATAACTATTCATGGTGGTGGTGCTGATACCAGTTATGTGTGGTGTATTATAACTATTCATGGTGGTGGTGCTGATACCAGTTGGGTGTGGTGTATTATAACTATTCATGGTGGGGGTGCTGATACCAGTTGGGTGTGCTGCATTATAACTATTCATGGTGGTGGTGCTGATACCAGTTGGGTGTGGTGTATTATAACTATTCATGGTGGTAGTGCTGATACCAGTTGGGTGTGGTGTATTATAACTATTCATGGTGGTGGTG
The DNA here is from genome assembly GCA_036172795.1 of Pelodytes ibericus. NCBI lineage: Eukaryota > Metazoa > Chordata > Amphibia > Anura > Pelodytidae > Pelodytes > Pelodytes ibericus. Next base: position 8,213,397 of record CM069867.1, on the reverse strand, counting down.
CTGATACCAGTTGGGTGTGGTGTATTATAACTATTCATGGTGGTGGTGCTGATACCAGCTGGGTGTATTGTATTGTAACTATTCATGGTGGTGGTGCTGGTGCTGATACCAGTTGGGTGTGGTGTATTATAACTATTCATGGTAATGGTGCTGATACCAGTTGGGTGTGGTGTATTGTAACTATTCATGGTGTTGGTGCTGATACCAGTTGGGTGTGGTGTATTATAACTATTCATGGTGGGGGTGCTGATACCAGTTGGGTGTGGTGTATTAATACTATTCATGGTGGTGCTGATACCAGTTGGGTGTGGTGTATTATAACTATTCATGGTGGTGTTGCTGATACCAGTCGGGTGTGGTGTGTTATAACTATTCATGGTGGTGGTGCTGATACCAGTTGGGTGTGGTGTATTATAACTATTCATGGTGGTGGTGCTGATACCAGTTGGGTGTGGTGTATTATAACTATTCATGGTGGTGGTGCTGATACCAGATGGGCATTGTGTATTATAACTATTCATGGTAATGGTGCTGATACCAGTTGGGTGTGGTGTATTGTAACTATTCATGGTGTTGGTGTTGATACCAGTTGGGTGTGGTGTATTATAACTATTCATGGTAATGGTGCTGATACCAGTTGGGTGTGGTGTATTGTAACTATTCATGGTGTTGGTGCTGATACCAGTTGGGTGTGGTGCATTATAACTAATCATGTTGGTGGGGCTGATACCAGTTGGGTGTGGTGTATTATAACTATTCATGGTGGTGGTGCTGATACCAGTTGGGTGTGGTGTATTATAACTATTAATGGTGGTGGTGCTGATACCAGTTGGGTGTGGTGTATTATAACTATTCATGGTGGTGGTGCTGATACCAGTTGGGCGTGGTGTATTATAACTATTCATGGTGGTGGTGCTGATACCAGTTGGGTGTGGTGTATTATAACTATTCATGGTGGTGGTTTTGATACCAGCTGTGTGTGGTGTTTTGTAACTATTCATGGTTGAGGTCCCGATACCAGTTGGGTGTGGTGTATTATAACTATTCATGGTGGGGGTGCTGATACCAGTTGGTTGTGGTGTATTATAACTATTCATGGTGGTGGTGCTGATACCAGTTGGGTGCGGTGTATTATAACTATTCATGGTGGTGGTGCTGATACCAGTTGGGTGTGCTGCATTATAACTATTCATGGTAGGGGTGCTGATAGAAGATGGGTGTGCTTCATTATAACTATTCATGGTGGTGGTGCTGATACCAGCTGGGTGTGGTGTATTATAACTATTCATGGTGGTGGTGCTGATACCAGTTGGGTGTGGTGGATTATAACTATTCATGGTGGTGGTGCTGATACCAGTTGGGTGTGCTGCATTATAACCATTCATGGTGGGGGTGCTGATACCAGTTGGGTGTGCTGCATTATAACTATTCATGGTGTTGGTGCTGATACTAGCTGGGTGTGGTGTATTATAACTATTCATGGTGTTGGTGCTGATACCAGTTGGGTGTGGTGTATTATAACTATTCATGGTGGTGTTGCTGATACCAGTCGGGTGTGGTGTGTTATAAATATTCATGGTGGTGGTGCTGATACCAGTTGGGCATTGTGTATTATAACTATTCATGGTAATGGTGCAGATACCAGTTGGGTGTGGTGTATTATAACTATTCATGGTGGTGGTGCTGATACCAGTTGGGTGTGGTGGATTATAACTATTCATGGTGGTGGTGCTGATACCAGTTGGGTGTGCTGCATTATAACCATTCATGGTGGGGGTGCTGATCCCAGTTGGGTGTGCTGCATTATAACTATTCATGGTGTTGGTGCTGATACCAGTCGGGTGGGGTGTATAATAACTATTCATGGTGGTGGTGCTGATACCAGTTGGGTGTGGTGTATTATAACTATTCATGGTGGTGGTGCTGATACCAGTTGGGTGTGGTGTATTATAACTATTCATGGTGGTGGTGCTGATACCAGTTGGGCATTGTGTATTATAACTATTCATGGTAATGGTGCTGATACCAGTTGGGTGTGGTGTATTGTAACTATTCATGGTGTTGGTGCTGATACCAGTTGGGTGTGGTGTATTATAACTATTCATGGTGGTGGTGCTGATACCAGTTGGGTGTGGTGTATTATAACTATTCATGGTGGTGGTGCTGATACCAGTTGGGTGTGGTGTATTATAACTATTCATTGTGGTGGTGCTGATACCAGTTGGGTGTGATGTATTATAACTATTCATGTTGGTGGGGCTTATACCAGTTGGGTGTGGTGTATTATAACTATTCATGGTGGTGGTGCTGATACCAGTTGGGTGTGGTGTATTATAACTATTCATGGTGGTGGTGCTGATACCAGTTGGGTGTGGTGTATTATAACTATTCATGGTGGTGGTGCTGATACCAGTTGGGTGTGGTGTATTATAACTATTCATGGTGGTGGTGCTGATACCAGTTGGGCATTGTGTATTATAACTATTCATGGTAATGGTGCTGATACCAGTTGGGTGTGGTGTATTGTAACTATTCATGGTGTTGGTGCTGATACCAGTTGGTTGTGGTGTATTATAACTATTCATGGTGGTGGTGCTGATACCAGTTGGGTGTGCTGCATTATAACTATTCATGGTAGGGGTGCTGATACCAGTTGGGTGTGCTTCATTATAACTATTCATGGTGGGGGTGCTGATACCAGCTGGGTGTGGTGTATTATAACTATTCATGGTGGTGGTGCTGATACCAGTTGGGTGTGGTGGATTATAACTAATCATGGTGGTGGTGCTGATACCAGTTGGGTGTGCTGCATTATAACTATTCATGGTGGGGGTGCTGATACCAGTTGGGTGTGCTGCATTATAACTATTCATGGTTTTGGTGCTGATACCAGTTGGGTGTGGTGTATTATAACTATTCATGGTGGTGGTGCTGATACCAGTTGGGTGTGCTGCATTATAACTATTCTTGGTGGGGGTGCTGATACCAGTTGGGTGTGGTGTATTGTAACTATTCATGGTGGTGGTGCTGATACCAGCTGGGTGTGGTGTATTATAACTATTCATGGTGTTGGTGCTGATACCAGTTGGGTGTGGTGTATTATAACTATTCATGGTGGTGGTGCTGATACCAGTTGGGTGTGCTGCATTATAACTATTCATGGTAGGGGTGCTGATACCAGTTGGGTGTGCTTCATTATAACTATTCATGTTGGTGGGGCTTATACCAGTTGGGTGTGGTGTATTATAACTATTCATGGTGGTGGTGCTGATACCAGTTGGGTGTGGTGTATTATAACTATTCATGGTGGTGGTGCTGATACCAGTTGGGTGTGGTGTATTATAACTATTCATGGTGGTGGTGCTGATACCAGTTGGGTGTGGTGTTTTCTAACTATTCATGGTGGTGGTGCTGATACCAGTTGGGTGTGGTGTATTATAACTATTCATGGTGGTGGTTTTGATACCAGCTGTGTGTGGTGTTTTGTAACTATTCATGGTTGAGGTGCTGATACCAGTTGGGTGTGGTGTATTATAACTATTCATGGTGGGGGTGCTGATACCATTTGGTTGTGGTGTATTATAACTATTCATGGTGGTGGTGCTGATACCAGTTGGGTGTGGTGTATTATAACTATTCATGGTGGTGGTGCTGATACCAGTTGGGTGTGGTGTATTATAACTATTCATGGTGTTGGTGCTGATACCAGTTGGGTGTGGTGTATTATAACTATTCATGGTAGTGGTGCTGATACCAGTTGGGTGTGCTGCATTATAACTATTCATGGTGGTGGTGCTGATACCAGTTGGGTGTGGTGTATTATAACTATTCATGGTGGTGGTGCTGATACCAGTTGGGTGTGGTGTATTATAACTATTCATGGTGGTGGTGCTGATACCAGTTGGGTGTGCTGCATTATAACTATTCATGGTGTTGGTGCTGATACCAGTCGGGTGGGGTGTATTATAACTATTCATGGTGGTGGTGCTGATACCAGCTGGGTGTGGTGTATTATAACTATTCATGGTGTTGGTGCTGATACCAGTTGGGTGTGGTGTATTATAACTATTCATGGTGGTGGTGCTGATACCAGTTGGGTGTGCTGCATTATAACTATTCATGGTAGGGGTGCTGATACCAGTTGGGTGTGCTTCATTATAACTATTCATGTTGGTGGGGCTTATACCAGTTGGGTGTGGTGTATTATAACTATTCATGGTGGTGGTGCTGATACCAGTTGGGTGTGGTGTATTATAACTATTCATGGTGGTGGTGCTGATACCAGTTGGGTGTGGTGTATTATAACTATTCATGGTGGTGGTGCTGATACCAGTTGGGTGTGGTGTTTTCTAACTATTCATGGTGGTGGTGCTGATACCAGTTGGGTGTGGTGTATTATAACTATTCATGGGGGTGGTTTTGATACTAGCTGTGTGTGGTGTTTTGTAACTATTCATGGTTGAGGTGCTGATACCAGTTGGGTGTGGTGTATTATAACTATTCATGGTGGGGGTGCTGATACCATTTGGTTGTGGTGTATTATAACTATTCATGGTGGTGGTGCTGATACCAGTTGGGTGTGGTGTATTATAACTATTCATGGTGGTGGTGCTGATACCAGTTGGGTGTGGTGTATTATAACTATTCATGGTGTTGGTGCTGATACCAGTTGGGTGTGGTGGATTATAACTATTCATGGTGGTGGTGCTGATACCAGTTGGGTGTGCTGCATTATAACTATTCATGGTGGGGGTGCTGATACCAGTTGGGTGTGCTGCATTATAACTATTCATGGTGTTGGTGCTGATACCAGTCGGGTGGGGTGTATTATAACTATTCATGGAGGTGGTGCTGATACCAGTTGGGTGTGGTGTATTATAACTATTCATGGTGGTGGTGCTGATACCAGTTGGGTGTGGTGTATTATAACTATTCATGGTGGTGGTGCTGATACCAGTTGGGCATTGTGTATTATAACTATTCATGGTAATGGTGCTGATACCAGTTGGGTGTGGTGTATTGTAACTATTCATGGTGTTGGTGCTGATACCAGTTGGGTGTGGTGTATTATAACTATTCATGGTGGTGGTGCTGATACCAGTTGGGTGTGGTGTATTATAACTATTCATGGTGGTGGTGCTGATACCAGCTGGGTGTGGTGTATTATAACTATTCATTGTGGTGGTGCTGATACCAGTTGGGTGTGATGTATTATAACTATTCATGGTGGTGGTGCTGGTACCAGTTGGGTGTGGTGCATTATAACTATTCATGTTGGTGGGGCTTATACCAGTTGGGTGTGGTGTATTATAACTATTCATGGTGGTGGTGCTGATACCAGTTGGGTGTGGTGTATTATAACTATTCATGGTGGTGGTGCTGATACCAGTTGGGTGTGGTGTATTATAACTATTCATGGTGGTGGTGCTGATACCAGTTGGGTGTGGTGTTTTCTAACTATTCATGGTGGTGGTGCTGATACCAGTTGGGTGTGGTGTATTATAACTATTCATGGTGGTGGTTTTGATACCAGCTGTGTGTGGTGTTTTGTAACTATTCATGGTTGAGGTGCTGATACCAGTTGGGTGTGGTGTATTATAACTATTCATGGTGGGGGTGCTGATACCATTTGGTTGTGGTGTATTATAACTATTCATGGTGGTGGTGCTGATACCAGTTGGGTGTGGTGTATTATAACTATTCATGGTGGTGGTGCTGATACCAGTTGGGTGTGGTGTATTATAACTATTCATGGTGTTGGTGCTGATACCAGTTGGGTGTGGTGTATTATAACTATTCATGGTAGTGGTGCTGATACCAGTTGGGTGTGCTGCATTATAACTATTCATGGTGGTGGTGCTGATACCAGTTGGGTGTGGTGTATTATAACTATTCATGGTGGTGGTGCTGATACCAGTTGGGTGTGGTGTATTATAACTATTCATGGTGGTGGTGCTGATACCAGTTGGGTGTGCTGCATTATAACTATTCATGGTGTTGGTGCTGATACCAGTCGGGTGGGGTGTATTATAACTATTCATGGTGGTGGTGCTGATACCAGCTGGGTGTGGTGTATTATAACTATTCATGGTGTTGGTGCTGATACCAGTTGGGTGTGGTGTATTATAACTATTCATGGTGGTGGTGCTGATACCAGTTGGGTGTGCTGCATTATAACTATTCATGGTAGGGGTGCTGATACCAGTTGGGTGTGCTTCATTATAACTATTCATGTTGGTGGGGCTTATACCAGTTGGGTGTGGTGTATTATAACTATTCATGGTGGTGGTGCTGATACCAGTTGGGTGTGGTGTATTATAACTATTCATGGTGGTGGTGCTGATACCAGTTGGGTGTGGTGTATTATAACTATTCATGGTGGTGGTGCTGATACCAGTTGGGTGTGGTGTTTTCTAACTATTCATGGTGGTGGTGCTGATACCAGTTGGGTGTGGTGTATTATAACTATTCATGGGGGTGGTTTTGATACTAGCTGTGTGTGGTGTTTTGTAACTATTCATGGTTGAGGTGCTGATACCAGTTGGGTGTGGTGTATTATAACTATTCATGGTGGGGGTGCTGATACCATTTGGTTGTGGTGTATTATAACTATTCATGGTGGTGGTGCTGATACCAGTTGGGTGTGGTGTATTATAACTATTCATGGTGGTGGTGCTGATACCAGTTGGGTGTGGTGTATTATAACTATTCATGGTGTTGGTGCTGATACCAGTTGGGTGTGGTGGATTATAACTATTCATGGTGGTGGTGCTGATACCAGTTGGGTGTGCTGCATTATAACTATTCATGGTGGGGGTGCTGATACCAGTTGGGTGTGCTGCATTATAACTATTCATGGTGTTGGTGCTGATACCAGTCGGGTGGGGTGTATTATAACTATTCATGGAGGTGGTGCTGATACCAGTTGGGTGTGGTGTATTATAACTATTCATGGTGGTGGTGCTGATACCAGTTGGGTGTGGTGTATTATAACTATTCATGGTGGTGGTGCTGATACCAGTTGGGCATTGTGTATTATAACTATTCATGGTAATGGTGCTGATACCAGTTGGGTGTGGTGTATTGTAACTATTCATGGTGTTGGTGCTGATACCAGTTGGGTGTGGTGTATTATAACTATTCATGGTGGTGGTGCTGATACCAGTTGGGTGTGGTGTATTATAACTATTCATGGTGGTGGTGCTGATACCAGCTGGGTGTGGTGTATTATAACTATTCATTGTGGTGGTGCTGATACCAGTTGGGTGTGATGTATTATAACTATTCATGGTGGTGGTGCTGGTACCAGTTGGGTGTGGTGCATTATAACTATTCATGTTGGTGGGGCTTATACCAGTTGGGTGTGGTGTATTATAACTATTCATGGTGGTGGTGCTGATACCAGTTGGGTGTGGTGTATTATAACTATTCATGGTGGTGGTGCTGATACCAGTTGGGTGTGGTGTATTATAACTATTCATGGTGGTGGTGCTGATACCAGTTGGGTGTGGTGTATTATAACTATTCATGGTGGTGGTGCTGATACCAGTTGGGTGTGGTGTATTATAACTATTCATGGTGGTGGTTTTGATACCAGCTGTGTGTGGTGTTTTGTAACTATTCATGGTTGAGGTGCTGATACCAGTTGGGTGTGGTGTATTATAACTATTCATGGTGGGGGTGCTGATACTAGTTGGTTGTGGTGTATTATAACTATTCATGGTGGTGGTGCTGTTACCAGTTGGGTGTGGTGTATTATAACTATTCATGGTGGTGGTGCTGATACCAGTTGGGTGTGGTGTATTATAACTATTCATGGTGTTGGTGCTGATACCAGTTGGTTGTGGTGTATTATAACTATTCATGGTTGTGGTGCTGATACCAGTTGGGTGTGCTGCATTATAACTATTCATGGTAGGGGTGCTGATACCAGTTGGGTGTGCTTCATTATAACTATTCATGGTGGTGGTGCTGATACCAGCTGGGTGTGGTGTATTATAACTATTCATGGTGGTGGTGTTGATACCAGTTGGGTGTGGTGGATTATAACTATTCATGGTGGTGGTGCTGATACCAGTTGGGTGTGCTGCATTATAACTATTCATGGTGGGGGTGCTGATACCAGTTGGGTGTGCTGCATTATAACTATTCATGGTTTTGGTGCTGATACCAGTTGGGTGTGGTGTATTATAACTATTCATGGTGGTGGTGCTGATACCAGTTGGGTGTGCTGCATTATAACTATTCATGGTGGGGGTGCTGATACCAGTTGGGTGTGGTGTATTGTAACTATTCATGGTGGTGGTGCTGATACCAGCTGGGTGTGGTGTATTATAACTATTCATGGTGTTGGTGCTGATACCAGTTGGGTGTGGTGTATTATAACTATTCATGGTGGTGGTGCTGATACCAGTTGGGTGTGCTGCATTATAACTATTCATGGTAGGGGTGCTGATACCAGTTGGGTGTGCTTCATTATAACTATTCATGTTGGTGGGGCTTATACCAGTTGGGTGTGGTGTATTATAACTATTCATGGTGGTGGTGCTGATACCAGTTGGGTGTGGTGTATTATAACTATTCATGGTGGTGGTGCTGATACCAGTTGGGTGTGGTGTATTATAACTATTCATGGTGGTGGTGCTGATACCAGTTGGGTGTGGTGTTTTATCTATTCATGGTGGTGGTGCTGATACCAGTTGGGTGTGGTGTATTATAACTATTCATGGTGGTGGTTTTGATACCAGCTGTGTGTGGTGTTTTGTAACTATTCATGGTTGAGGTGCTGATACCAGTTGGGTGTGGTGTATTATAACTATTCATGGTGGGGGTGCTGATACCATTTGGTTGTGGTGTATTATAACTATTCATGGTGGTGGTGCTGATACCAGTTGGGTGTGGTGTATTATAACTATTCATGGTGGTGGTGCTGATACCAGTTGGGTGTGGTGTATTATAACTATTCATGGTAGTGGTGCTGATACCAGTTGGGTGTGCTGCATTATAACTATTCATGGTGGTGGTGCTGATACCAGTTGGGTGTGGTGTATTATAACTATTCATGGTGGTGGTGCTGATACCAGTTGGGTGTGGTGTATTATAACTATTCATGGTCTTGGTGCTGATACCAGTTGGGTGTGGTGGATTATAACTATTCATGGTGGTGGTGCTGATACCAGTTGGGTGTGCTGCATTATAACTATTCATGGTGGGGGTGCTGATACCAGTTGGGTGTGCTGCATTATATTTATTCATGGTTTTGGTGCTGATACCAGTTGGGTGTGGTGTATTATAACTATTCATGGTGGTGGTGCTGATACCAGTTGGGTGTGCTGCATTATAATTATTCATGGTGGGGGTGCTGATACCAGTTGGGTGTGCTGCATTATAACTATTCATGGTTTTGGTGCTGATACCAGTTGGGTGTGGTGTATTATAACTATTCATGGTGGTGGTGCTGATACCAGTTGGGTGTGCTGCATTATAACTATTCATGGTGGGGGTGCTGATACCAGTTGGGTGTGGTGTATTGTAACTATTCATGGTGGTGGTGCTGATACCAGCTGGGTGTGGTGTATTATAACTATTCATGGTGTTGGTGCTGATACCAGTTGGGTGTGGTGTATTATAACTATTCATGGTGGTGGTGCTGATACCAGTTGGGTGTGCTGCATTATAACTATTCATGGTAGGGGTGCTGATACCAGTTGGGTGTGCTTCATTATAACTATTCATGTTGGTGGGGCTTATACCAGTTGGGTGTGGTGTATTATAACTATTCATGGTGGTGGTGCTGATACCAGTTGGGTGTGGTGTATTATAACTATTCATGGTGGTGGTGCTGATACCAGTTGGGTGTGGTGTATTATAACTATTCATGGTGGTGGTGCTGATACCAGTTGGGTGTGGTGTTTTCTAACTATTCATGGTGGTGGTGCTGATACCAGTTGGGTGTGGTGTATTATAACTATTCATGGTGGTGGTTTTGATACCAGCTGTGTGTGGTGTTTTGTAACTATTCATGGTTGAGGTGCTGATACCAGTTGGGTGTGGTGTATTATAACTATTCATGGTGGGGGTGCTGATACCATTTGGTTGTGGTGTATTATAACTATTCATGGTGGTGGTGCTGATACCAGTTGGGTGTGGTGTATTATAACTATTCATGGTGGTGGTGCTGATACCAGTTGGGTGTGGTGTATTATAACTATTCATGGTGTTGGTGCTGATACCAGTTGGGTGTGGTGTATTATAACTATTCATGGTAGTGGTGCTGATACCAGTTGGGTGTGCTGCATTATAACTATTCATGGTGGTGGTGCTGATACCAGTTGGGTGTGGTGTATTATAACTATTCATGGTGGTGGTGCTGATACCAGTTGGGTGTGGTGTATTATAACTATTCATGGTGGTGGTGCTGATACCAGTTGGGTGTGCTGCATTATAACTATTCATGGTGTTGGTGCTGATACCAGTCGGGTGGGGTGTATTATAACTATTCATGGTGGTGGTGCTGATACCAGCTGGGTGTGGTGTATTATAACTATTCATGGTGTTGGTGCTGATACCAGTTGGGTGTGGTGTATTATAACTATTCATGGTGGTGGTGCTGATACCAGTTGGGTGTGCTGCATTATAACTATTCATGGTAGGGGTGCTGATACCAGTTGGGTGTGCTTCATTATAACTATTCATGTTGGTGGGGCTTATACCAGTTGGGTGTGGTGTATTATAACTATTCATGGTGGTGGTGCTGATACCAGTTGGGTGTGGTGTATTATAACTATTCATGGTGGTGGTGCTGATACCAGTTGGGTGTGGTGTATTATAACTATTCATGGTGGTGGTGCTGATACCAGTTGGGTGTGGTGTTTTCTAACTATTCATGGTGGTGGTGCTGATACCAGTTGGGTGTGGTGTATTATAACTATTCATGGGGGTGGTTTTGATACTAGCTGTGTGTGGTGTTTTGTAACTATTCATGGTTGAGGTGCTGATACCAGTTGGGTGTGGTGTATTATAACTATTCATGGTGGGGGTGCTGATACCATTTGGTTGTGGTGTATTATAACTATTCATGGTGGTGGTGCTGATACCAGTTGGGTGTGGTGTATTATAACTATTCATGGTGGTGGTGCTGATACCAGTTGGGTGTGGTGTATTATAACTATTCATGGTGTTGGTGCTGATACCAGTTGGGTGTGGTGGATTATAACTATTCATGGTGGTGGTGCTGATACCAGTTGGGTGTGCTGCATTATAACTATTCATGGTGGGGGTGCTGATACCAGTTGGGTGTGCTGCATTATAACTATTCATGGTGTTGGTGCTGATACCAGTCGGGTGGGGTGTATTATAACTATTCATGGAGGTGGTGCTGATACCAGTTGGGTGTGGTGTATTATAACTATTCATGGTGGTGGTGCTGATACCAGTTGGGTGTGGTGTATTATAACTATTCATGGTGGTGGTGCTGATACCAGTTGGGCATTGTGTATTATAACTATTCATGGTAATGGTGCTGATACCAGTTGGGTGTGGTGTATTGTAACTATTCATGGTGTTGGTGCTGATACCAGTTGGGTGTGGTGTATTATAACTATTCATGGTGGTGGTGCTGATACCAGTTGGGTGTGGTGTATTATAACTATTCATGGTGGTGGTGCTGATACCAGCTGGGTGTGGTGTATTATAACTATTCATTGTGGTGGTGCTGATACCAGTTGGGTGTGATGTATTATAACTATTCATGGTGGTGGTGCTGGTACCAGTTGGGTGTGGTGCATTATAACTATTCATGTTGGTGGGGCTTATACCAGTTGGGTGTGGTGTATTATAACTATTCATGGTGGTGGTGCTGATACCAGTTGGGTGTGGTGTATTATAACTATTCATGGTGGTGGTGCTGATACCAGTTGGGTGTGGTGTATTATAACTATTCATGGTGGTGGTGCTGATACCAGTTGGGTGTGGTGTTTTCTAACTATTCATGGTGGTGGTGCTGATACCAGTTGGGTGTGGTGTATTATAACTATTCATGGTGGTGGTTTTGATACCAGCTGTGTGTGGTGTTTTGTAACTATTCATGGTTGAGGTGCTGATACCAGTTGGGTGTGGTGTATTATAACTATTCATGGTGGGGGTGCTGATACCATTTGGTTGTGGTGTATTATAACTATTCATGGTGGTGGTGCTGATACCAGTTGGGTGTGGTGTATTATAACTATTCATGGTGGTGGTGCTGATACCAGTTGGGTGTGGTGTATTATAACTATTCATGGTGTTGGTGCTGATACCAGTTGGGTGTGGTGTATTATAACTATTCATGGTAGTGGTGCTGATACCAGTTGGGTGTGCTGCATTATAACTATTCATGGTGGTGGTGCTGATACCAGTTGGGTGTGGTGTATTATAACTATTCATGGTGGTGGTGCTGATACCAGTTGGGTGTGGTGTATTATAACTATTCATGGTGGTGGTGCTGATACCAGTTGGGTGTGCTGCATTATAACTATTCATGGTGTTGGTGCTGATACCAGTCGGGTGGGGTGTATTATAACTATTCATGGTGGTGGTGCTGATACCAGCTGGGTGTGGTGTATTATAACTATTCATGGTGTTGGTGCTGATACCAGTTGGGTGTGGTGTATTATAACTATTCATGGTGGTGGTGCTGATACCAGTTGGGTGTGCTGCATTATAACTATTCATGGTAGGGGTGCTGATACCAGTTGGGTGTGCTTCATTATAACTATTCATGTTGGTGGGGCTTATACCAGTTGGGTGTGGTGTATTATAACTATTCATGGTGGTGGTGCTGATACCAGTTGGGTGTGGTGTATTATAACTATTCATGGTGGTGGTGCTGATACCAGTTGGGTGTGGTGTATTATAACTATTCATGGTGGTGGTGCTGATACCAGTTGGGTGTGGTGTTTTCTAACTATTCATGGTGGTGGTGCTGATACCAGTTGGGTGTGGTGTATTATAACTATTCATGGGGGTGGTTTTGATACTAGCTGTGTGTGGTGTTTTGTAACTATTCATGGTTGAGGTGCTGATACCAGTTGGGTGTGGTGTATTATAACTATTCATGGTGGGGGTGCTGATACCATTTGGTTGTGGTGTATTATAACTATTCATGGTGGTGGTGCTGATACCAGTTGGGTGTGGTGTATTATAACTATTCATGGTGGTGGTGCTGATACCAGTTGGGTGTGGTGTATTATAACTATTCATGGTGTTGGTGCTGATACCAGTTGGGTGTGGTGGATTATAACTATTCATGGTGGTGGTGCTGATACCAGTTGGGTGTGCTGCATTATAACTATTCATGGTGGGGGTGCTGATACCAGTTGGGTGTGCTGCATTATAACTATTCATGGTGTTGGTGCTGATACCAGTCGGGTGGGGTGTATTATAACTATTCATGGAGGTGGTGCTGATACCAGTTGGGTGTGGTGTATTATAACTATTCATGGTGGTGGTGCTGATACCAGTTGGGTGTGGTGTATTATAACTATTCATGGTGGTGGTGCTGATACCAGTTGGGCATTGTGTATTATAACTATTCATGGTAATGGTGCTGATACCAGTTGGGTGTGGTGTATTGTAACTATTCATGGTGTTGGTGCTGATACCAGTTGGGTGTGGTGTATTATAACTATTCATGGTGGTGGTGCTGATACCAGTTGGGTGTGGTGTATTATAACTATTCATGGTGGTGGTGCTGATACCAGCTGGGTGTGGTGTATTATAACTATTCATTGTGGTGGTGCTGATACCAGTTGGGTGTGATGTATTATAACTATTCATGGTGGTGGTGCTGGTACCAGTTGGGTGTGGTGCATTATAACTATTCATGTTGGTGGGGCTTATACCAGTTGGGTGTGGTGTATTATAACTATTCATGGTGGTGGTGCTGATACCAGTTGGGTGTGGTGTATTATAACTATTCATGGTGGTGGTGCTGATACCAGTTGGGTGTGGTGTATTATAACTATTCATGGTGGTGGTGCTGATACCAGTTGGGTGTGGTGTATTATAACTATTCATGGTGGTGGTGCTGATACCAGTTGGGTGTGGTGTATTATAACTATTCATGGTGGTGGTTTTGATACCAGCTGTGTGTGGTGTTTTGTAACTATTCATGGTTGAGGTGCTGATACCAGTTGGGTGTGGTGTATTATAACTATTCATGGTGGGGGTGCTGATACTAGTTGGTTGTGGTGTATTATAACTATTCATGGTGGTGGTGCTGTTACCAGTTGGGTGTGGTGTATTATAACTATTCATGGTGGTGGTGCTGATACCAGTTGGGTGTGGTGTATTATAACTATTCATGGTGTTGGTGCTGATACCAGTTGGTTGTGGTGTATTATAACTATTCATGGTTGTGGTGCTGATACCAGTTGGGTGTGCTGCATTATAACTATTCATGGTAGGGGTGCTGATACCAGTTGGGTGTGCTTCATTATAACTATTCATGGTGGTGGTGCTGATACCAGCTGGGTGTGGTGTATTATAACTATTCATGGTGGTGGTGTTGATACCAGTTGGGTGTGGTGGATTATAACTATTCATGGTGGTGGTGCTGATACCAGTTGGGTGTGCTGCATTATAACTATTCATGGTGGGGGTGCTGATACCAGTTGGGTGTGCTGCATTATAACTATTCATGGTTTTGGTGCTGATACCAGTTGGGTGTGGTGTATTATAACTATTCATGGTGGTGGTGCTGATACCAGTTGGGTGTGCTGCATTATAACTATTCATGGTGGGGGTGCTGATACCAGTTGGGTGTGGTGTATTGTAACTATTCATGGTGGTGGTGCTGATACCAGCTGGGTGTGGTGTATTATAACTATTCATGGTGTTGGTGCTGATACCAGTTGGGTGTGGTGTATTATAACTATTCATGGTGGTGGTGCTGATACCAGTTGGGTGTGCTGCATTATAACTATTCATGGTAGGGGTGCTGATACCAGTTGGGTGTGCTTCATTATAACTATTCATGTTGGTGGGGCTTATACCAGTTGGGTGTGGTGTATTATAACTATTCATGGTGGTGGTGCTGATACCAGTTGGGTGTGGTGTATTATAACTATTCATGGTGGTGGTGCTGATACCAGTTGGGTGTGGTGTATTATAACTATTCATGGTGGTGGTGCTGATACCAGTTGGGTGTGGTGTTTTATCTATTCATGGTGGTGGTGCTGATACCAGTTGGGTGTGGTGTATTATAACTATTCATGGTGGTGGTTTTGATACCAGCTGTGTGTGGTGTTTTGTAACTATTCATGGTTGAGGTGCTGATACCAGTTGGGTGTGGTGTATTATAACTATTCATGGTGGGGGTGCTGATACCATTTGGTTGTGGTGTATTATAACTATTCATGGTGGTGGTGCTGATACCAGTTGGGTGTGGTGTATTATAACTATTCATGGTGGTGGTGCTGATACCAGTTGGGTGTGGTGTATTATAACTATTCATGGTGTTGGTGCTGATACCAGTTGGGTGTGGTGTATTATAACTATTCATGGTAGTGGTGCTGATACCAGTTGGGTGTGCTGCATTATAACTATTCATGGTGGTGGTGCTGATACCAGTTGGGTGTGGTGTATTATAACTATTCATGGTGGTGGTGCTGATACCAGTTGGGTGTGGTGTATTATAACTATTCATGGTCTTGGTGCTGATACCAGTTGGGTGTGGTGGATTATAACTATTCATGGTGGTGGTGCTGATACCAGTTGGGTGTGCTGCATTATAACTATTCATGGTGGGGGTGCTGATACCAGTTGGGTGTGCTGCATTATATTTATTCATGGTTTTGGTGCTGATACCAGTTGGGTGTGGTGTATTATAACTATTCATGGTGGTGGTGCTGATACCAGTTGGGTGTGCTGCATTATAATTATTCATGGTGGGGGTGCTGATACCAGTTGGGTGTGGTGTATTGTAACTATTCATGGTGGTGGTGCTGATACCAGCTGGGTGTGGTGTATTATAACTATTCATGGTAGGGGTGCTGATACCAGTTGGGTGTGGTGTATTATAACTATTCATGGTGGTGGTGCTGATACCAGTTGGGTGTGCTGCATTATAACTATTCATGGTAGGGGTGCTGATACCAGTTGGGTGTGCTTCATTATAACTATTCATGTTGGTGGGGCTTATACCAGTTGGGTGTGGTGTATTATAACTATTCATGGTGGTGGTGCTGATACCAGTTGGGTGTGGTGTATTATAACTATTCATGGTGGTGGTGCTGATACCAGTTGGGTGTGGTGTATTATAACTATTCATGGTGGTGGTGCTGATACCAGTTGGGTGTGGTGTTTTATAACTATTCATGGTGGTGGTGCGGATACCAGTTGGGTGTGGTGTATTATAAATATTCATGGTGGTGGTTTTGATACCAGCTGTGTGTGGTGTTTTGTAACTATTCATGGTTGAGGTGCTGATACCAGTTGGGTGTGGTGTATTATAACTATTCATGGTGGGGGTGCTGATACCATTTGGTTGTGGTGTATTATAACTATTCATGGTGGTGGTGCTGATACCAGTTGGGTGTGGTGTATTATAACTATTCATGGTGGTGGTGCTGATACCAGTTGGGTGTGGTGTATTATAACTATTCATGGTGTTGGTGCTGATACCAGTTGGGTGTGGTGTATTATAACTATTCATGGTAGTGGTGCTGATACCAGTTGGGTGTGCTGCATTATAACTATTCATGGTGGTGGTGCTGATACCAGTTGGGTGTGGTGTATTATAACTATTCATGGTGGTGGTGCTGATACCAGTTGGGTGTGGTGTATTATAACTATTCATGGTGTTGTTGCTGATACCAGTTGGGTGTGGTGGATTATAACTATTCATGGTGGTGGTGCTGATACCAGTTGGGTGTGGTGGATTATAACTATTCATGGTGGGGGTGCTGATACCAGTTGGGTGTGCTGCATTATAACTATTCATGGTGGGGGTGCTGATACCAGTTGGGTGTGCTGCATTATAACTATTCATGGTTTTGGTGCTGATACCAGTTGGGTGTGGTGTATTATAACTATTCATGGTGGTGGTGCTGATACCAGTTGGGTGTGCTGCATTATAACTATTCATGGTGGGGGTGCTGATACCAGTTGCGTGTGGTGTATTGTAACTATTCATGGTGGTGGTGCTGTGGCTGATACCAGCTGGGTGTGGTGTATTGTAACTATTCATGGTTGAGGTGCTAATACCAGTTGGGTGTGGTGTATTATAACTATTCATGGTGGTGGTGCTGATACCAGTTGGGTGTGGTGTATTATAACTATTCATGGTGGTGGTGCTGATACCAGTTGGGTGTGCTGCATTATAACTATTCATGGTGGGGGTGCTGATACCAGTTGGCTGTGGTGTATTATAACTATTCATGGTGGTGTGGCTGATACCAGTTGGGTGTGGTGTATTATAACTATTCATGGTGGTGGAGCTGATAACAGTTGGGTGTGCTGCATTATAACTATTCATGGTGGGGGTGCTGATACCAGTTGGGTGTGGTGTATTATAACTATTCATGGTGGGGGTGCTGATACCAGTTGGGTGTGGTGTATTATAACTATTCATGGTGGGGGTGCTGATACCAGTTGGGTGTGGTGTATTATAACTATTCATGGTGGTGGAGCTGATACCAGTTGGGTGTGGTGTATAATAACTTTTCATGGTATTGGTGCTGACACCAGTTGGGTGTGGTGTATTATAACTATTCATGGTGGTGGTGCTGATACCAGTTGGGTGTGGTGTATTATAACTATTCATGGTGGTGGTGCTGATACCAGTTGGGTGTGGTGTTTTATAACTATTCATGGAGGTGGTGCGGATACCAGTTGGGTGTGGTGTATTATAACTATTCATGGTGGTGGTTTTGATACCAGCTGTGTGTGGTGTTTTGTAACTATTCATGGCTGAGGTGCTGATACCAGTTGGGTGTGGTGTATTATAACTATTCATGGTGGTGGTTTTGATACCAGCTGTGTGTGGTGTTTTGTAACTATTCATGGTTGAGGTGCTGATACCAGTTGGGTGTGGTGTATTATAACTATTCATGGTGGGGGTGCTGATACCATTTGGTTGTGGTGTATTATAACTATTCATGGTGGTGGTGCTGATACCAGTTGGGTGTGGTGTATTATAACTATTCATGGTGGTGGTGCTGATACCAGTTGGGTGTGGTGTATTATAACTATTCATGGTGTTGGTGCTGATACCAGTTGGGTGTGGTGTATTATAACTATTCATGGTAGTGGTGCTGATACCAGTTGGGTGTGCTGCATTATAACTATTCTTGGTGATGGTGTTGATACCAGTTGGGTGTGGTGTATTATAACTATTCATGGTGGTGGTGCTGATACCAGTTGGGTGTGGTGTATTATAACTATTCATGGTGTTGGTGCTGATACCAGTTGGGTGTGGTGGATTATAACTATTCATGGTGGTGGTGCTGATACCAGTTGGGTGTGGTGGATTATAACTATTCATGGTGGGGGTGCTGATACCAGTTGGGTGTGCTGCATTATAACTATTCATGGTGGGGGTGCTGATACCAGTTGGGTGTGCTGCATTATAACTATTTATGGTTTTGGTGCTGATACCAGTTGGGTGTGGTGTATTATAACTATTCATGGTGGTGGTGCTGATACCAGTTGGGTGTGCTGCATTATAACTATTCATGGTGGGGGTGCTGATACCAGTTGCGTGTGGTGTATTGTAACTATTCATGGTGGTGGTGCTGGTGCTGATACCAGCTGGGTGTGGTGTATTGTAACTATTTATGGTTGAGGTGCTAATACCAGTTGGGTGTGGTGTATTATAACTATTCATGGTGGTGGTGCTGATACCAGTTGGGTGTGGTGTATTATAACTATTCATGGTGGTGGTGCTGATACCAGTTGGGTGTGCTGCATTATAACTATTCATGGTGGGGGTGCTGATACCA
Source organism: Pelodytes ibericus (assembly GCA_036172795.1). Classification (NCBI taxonomy): domain Eukaryota; kingdom Metazoa; phylum Chordata; class Amphibia; order Anura; family Pelodytidae; genus Pelodytes; species Pelodytes ibericus. The sequence goes on along the minus strand of CM069867.1, from coordinate 8,194,417 downwards.
GTTGGCTGTGGTGTATTATAACTATTCATGGTGGTGTGGCTGATACCAGTTGGGTGTGGTGTATTATAACTATTCATGGTGGTGGAGCTGATAACAGTTGGGTGTGCTGCATTATAACTATTCATGGTGGGGGTGCTGATACCAGTTGGGTGTGGTGTATTATAACTATTCATGGTGGGGGTGCTGATACCAGTTGGGTGTGGTGTATTATAACTATTCATGGTGGGGGTGCTGATACCAGTTGGGTGTGGTGTATTATAACTATTCATGGTGGTGGAGCTGATACCAGTTGGGTGTGGTGTATAATAACTTTTCATGGTATTGGTGCTGACACCAGTTGGGTGTGGTGTATTATAACTATTCATGGTTGTGGTGCTGATATCAGTTGAGTGTGGTGTATTATAACTATTCATGGTTGTGGTGCTGATAACAGTTGGGTGTGCTGCATTATAACTATTCATGGTGGGGGTGCTGATACCAGTTGGGTGTGGTGTATTATAACTATTCATGGTGGGGGTGCTGATACCAGTTGGGTGTGGTGTATTATAACTATTCATGGTGGTGGTGCTGATATCAGTTGTGTGTGGTGTATTATAACTATTCATGGTGGGGGTGCTGATACCAGTTGGGTGTGCTGCATTATAACTATTCATGGTGGGGGTGCTGATACCAGTTGGGTGTGGTGTATTATAACTATTCATGTTGGGGGTGCTGATACCAGTTGGGTGTGGTGTATTATAACTATTCATGGTGGTGGTGCTGATACCAGTTGGGTGTGGTGTATTATAACTATTCATGGTGGTGGTGCTATTACCAGTTGGGTGTGGTGTATTATAACTATTCATGGTGGGGGTGCTGATACCAGTTGGGTGTGGTGTATTATAACTATTCATGGTGGGGGTGCTGATACCAGTTGGGTGTGATGTATTATAACTATTCATGGTGGTGGAGCTGATACGAGTTGGGTGTGGTGTATTATAACTATTCATGGTGGTGGTGCTGATACCAGTTGGGTGTGGTGTATTATAACTATTCATGGTGGGGGTGCTGATACCAGTTGGGTGTGGTGTATTATAACTATTCATGGTGGGGGTGCTGATACCAGTTGTGTGTGATGTATTATAACTATTCATGGTGGTGGAGATGATACGAGTTGGGTGTGGTGTATTATAACTATTCATGGTGGTGGAGCTGATACCAGTTGGATAACAGTTGGGTGTGCTGCATTATAACTATTCATTGTGGGGGTGCTGATACCAGTTGGGTTTGGTGTATTATAACTATTCATGGTGGGGGTGCTGATACCAGTTGGGTGTGGTGTATTATAACTATTCATGGTGGTGTGGCTGATACCAGTTGGGTGTGGTGTATTATAACTATTCATGGTGGTGGTGCTGATACCAGTTGGGTGTGGTGTATTATAACTATTCATGGTGGGGGTGCTGATACCAGTTGGGTGTGGTGTATTATAACTATTCATGGTGGTGGTGCTGATACTAGTTGGGTGTGGTGTATTATAACTATTCATGTTGGTGGGGCTTATACCAGTTGGGTGTGCTGCATTATAACTATTCATGGTGGGGGTGCTGATACCAGTTGGGTGTGGTGTATTATAACTATTCATGGTGGGGGTGCTGATACCAGTAGGGTGTGGTGTATTATAACTATTCATGGTGGTGGTGCTGATACCAGTTGGGTGTGGTGTATTATAACTATTCATGGTGGTGGTGCTGATACTAGTTGGGTGTGGTGTATTATAACTATTCATGTTGGTGGGGCTTATACCAGTTGGGTGTGCTGCATTATAACTATTCATGGTGGGGGTGCTGATACCAGTTGGGTGTGGTGTATTATAACTATTCATGGTGGGGGTGCTGATACCAGTTGGGTGTGCTGCATTATAACTATTCATGGTGTTGGTGCTGATACCAGTTGGGTGTGGTGTATTATAACTATTCATGGTGGGGGTGCTGATACCAGTTGGGTGTGCTGCATTATAACTATTCATGGTGTTGGTGTTGATACTAGTTGGGTGTGGTGTATTATAACTATTCATGTTGGTGGGGCTTATACCAGTTGGGTGTGCTGCATTATAACTATTCATGGTGGTGGTGCTGATACCAGTTGGGTGTGCTGCATTATAACTATTCATTGTAGTGGTACTGATACCAGCTGGGTGTGGTGTATTGTAACTATTCATGGTGGTGGTGCTGATACCAGTTGGGCATTGTGTATTATAACTATTCATGGTGGTGGTGCTGATACCAGTTGGGTGTGGTGTATTATAACTATTCATGGTGGTGGTGCTGATACCAGTTGGGTGTGGTGTATTATAACTATTCATGGTGGTGGTGCTGATACCAGTTGGGTGTGGTGTATTATAACTATTCATGGTGGTGGAGCTGATACCAGTTGGGTGTGGTGTATTATAACTATTCATGGTGGTGGTGCTGATACCAGATGGGTGTGGTGTATTATAACTATTCATGGTGGTGGTGCTGATACCAGCTGGGTGTGGTATATTATAACAATTCATGGTGGTGGTGCTGATACCAGTTGGGCATTGTGTATTATAACTATTCATGGTGGTGGTGCTGATACCAGTTGGGTGTGGTGTATTATAACTATTCATGGTGGTGGTGCTGATACCAGTTGGGTGTGGTGTATTATAACTATTCATGGTGGTGGTGCTGATACCAGTTGGGTGTGGTGTATTATAACTATTCATGGTGGTGGAGCTGATACCAGTTGGGTGTGGTGTATTATAACTATTCATGGTGGTGGTGCTGATACCAGATGGGTGTGGTGTATTATAACTATTCATGGTGGTGGTGCTGATACCAGTTGGGTGTGGTGTATTATAACTATTCATGGTGGTGGTGCTGATACCAGTTGGGTGTGTATTATAATTATTATGGGTGGTGGTACTGATACCAGATGGGTGTGGTGTATTATAACTATTCATGGTGGTGGTGCTGATACCAGTTGGGTGTGGTGTATTATAACTATTCATGGTAATGGTGCTGATACCAGTTGGGTGTGCTGCATTATAACTATTCATGGTGGTGGTGCTGATACCAGTTGGGTGTGGTGTATTATAACTATTCATGGTGGTGGTGCTGATACCAGTTGGGTGTGGTGTATTATAACTATTCATGGTGGTGTTGCTGATACCAGTTGGGTGTGGTGTATTATAACTATTCATGGTGGTGGTGCTGATACCAGTTGGGTGTGCTGCATTATAACTATTCATGGTGGGGGTGCTGATACCAGTTGGGTGTGGTGTATTATAACTATTCATGGTGGGGGTGCTGATACCAGTTGGGTGTGGTGTATTATAATTATTCATGGTGGGGGTGCTGATACCAGCTGGGTGTGGTGTATTATAACTATTCATGGTGGGGGTGCTGATACCAGTTGGGTGTGGTGTATTATAACTATTCATGGTGGGGGTGCTGATACCAGTTGGGTGTGGTGTATTATAACTATTCATGGTAATGGTGCTGATACCAGTTGGGTGTGGTGTATTATAACTATTCATGGTAGTGGTGCTGATACCAGTTGGGTGTGGTGCATTATAACTATTCATGGTAGTGGTGCTGATACCAGTTGGGTGTGGTGTATTATAACTATTCATGGTGGGGGTGCTGATACCAGTTGGGTGTGGTGTATTATAACTATTCATGGTGGTGGTGCTGATACCAGTTGGGTGTGGTGTATTATAACTATTCATGGTGGGGGTGCTGATACCAGTTGGGTGTGGTGTATTATAACTATTCATGGTGGTGGTGCTGATACTAGTTGGGTGTGGTGTATTATAACTATTCATGTTGGTGGGGCTTATACCAGTTGGGTGTGCTGCATTATAACTATTCATGGTGGGGGTGCTGATACCAGTTGGGTGTGGTGTATTATAACTATTCATGGTGGGGGTGCTGATACCAGTAGGGTGTGGTGTATTATAACTATTCATGGTGGTGGTGCTGATACCAGTTGGGTGTGGTGTATTATAACTATTCATGGTGGTGGTGCTGATACTAGTTGGGTGTGGTGTATTATAACTATTCATGTTGGTGGGGCTTATACCAGTTGGGTGTGCTGCATTATAACTATTCATGGTGGGGGTGCTGATACCAGTTGGGTGTGGTGTATTATAACTATTCATGGTGGGGGTGCTGATACCAGTTGGGTGTGCTGCATTATAACTATTCATGGTGTTGGTGCTGATACCAGTTGGGTGTGGTGTATTATAACTATTCATGGTGGGGGTGCTGATACCAGTTGGGTGTGCTGCATTATAACTATTCATGGTGTTGGTGCTGATACTAGTTGGGTGTGGTGTATTATAACTATTCATGTTGGTGGGGCTAATACCAGTTGGGTGTGCTGCATTATAACTATTCATGGTGGTGGTGCTGATACCAGTTGGGTGTGCTGCATTATAACTATTCATCGTAGTGGTACTGATACCAGCTGGGTGTGGTGTATTGTAACTATTCATGGTGGTGGTGCTGATACCAGTTGGGCATTGTGTATTATAACTATTCATGGTGGTGGTGCTGATACCAGTTGGGTGTGGTGTATTATAACTATTCATGGTGGTGGTGATGATACCAGTTGGGTGTGGTGTATTATAACTATTCATGGTGGTGGTGCTGATACCAGTTGGGTGTGGTGTATTATAACTATTCATGGTGGTGGAGCTGATACCAGTTGGGTGTGGTGTATTATAACTATTCATGGTGGTGGTGCTGATACCAGATGGGTGTGGTGTATTATAACTATTCATGGTGGTGGTGCTGATACCAGCTGGGTGTGGTATATTATAACAATTCATGGTGGTGGTGCTGATACCAGTTGGGCATTGTGTATTATAACTATTCATGGTGGTGGTGCTGATACCAGTTGGGTGTGGTGTATTATAACTATTCATGGTGGTGGTGCTGATACCAGTTGGGTGTGGTGTATTATAACTATTCATGGTGGTGGTGCTGATACCAGTTGGGTGTGGTGTATTATAACTATTCATGGTGGTGGTGCTGATACCAGTTGGGTGTGGTGTATTATAACTATTCATGGTGGTGGTGCTGATACCAGTTGGGTGTGGTGTATTATAACTATTCATGGTGGTGGAGCTGATACCAGTTGGGTGTGGTGTATTATAACTATTCATGGTGGTGGTGCTGATACCAGATGGGTGTGGTGTATTATAACTATTCATGGTGGTGGTGCTGATACCAGTTGGGTGTGGTGTATTATAACTATTCATGGTGGTGGTGCTGATACCAGTTGGGTGTGTATTATAACTATTACTGGTGGTGGTACTGATACCAGATGGGTGTGGTGTATTATAACTATTCATGGTGGTGGTGCTGATACCAGTTGGGTGTGCTGCATTATAACTATTCATGGTGGTGGTGCTGATACCAGTTGGGTGTGGTGTATTATAACTATTCATGGTGGTGGTGCTGATACCAGTTGGGTGTGGTGTATTATAACTATTCATGGTGGTGTTGCTGATACCAGTTGGGTGTGGTGTATTATAACTATTCATGGTGGTGGTGCTGATACCAGTTGGGTGTGCTGCATTATAACTATTCATGGTGGGGGTGCTGATACCAGTTGGGTGTGGTGTATTATAACTATTCATGGTGGGGGTGCTGATACCAGTTGGGTGTGGTGTATTATAATTATTCATGGTGGGGGTGCTGATACCAGCTGGGTGTGGTGTATTATAACTATTCATGGTGGGGGTGCTGATACCAGTTGGGTGTGGTGTATTATAACTATTCATGGTGGGGGTGCTGATACCAGTTGGGTGTGGTGTATTATAACTATTCATGGTAATGGTGCTGATACCAGTTGGGTGTGGTGTATTATAACTATTCATGGTAGTGGTGCTGATACCAGTTGGGTGTGGTGCATTATAACTATTCATGGTAGTGGTGCTGATACCAGTTGGGTGTGGTGTATTATAACTATTCATGGTGGGGGTGCTGATACCAGTTGGGTGTGGTGTATTATAACTATTCATGGTGGGGGTGCTGATACCAGATGGGTGTGGTGTATTATAACTATTCATGGTGGTGGTGCTGATACCAGTTGGGTGTGGTGTATTATAACTATTCATGGTGGTGGTGCTGATACCAGTTGGGTGTGTATTATAACTATTACTGGTGGTGGTACTGATACCAGATGGGTGTGGTGTATTATAACTATTCATGGTGGTGGTGCTGATACCAGTTGGGTGTGGTGTATTATAACTATTCATGGTAATGGTGCTGATACCAGTTGGGTGTGCTGCATTATAACTATTCATGGTGGTGGTGCTGATACCAGTTGGGTGTGGTGTATTATAACTATTCATGGTGGTGGTGCTGATACCAGTTGGGTGTGGTGTATTATAACTATTCATGGTGGTGTTGCTGATACCAGTTGGGTGTGGTGTATTATAACTATTCATGGTGGTGGTGCTGATACCAGTTGGGTGTGCTGCATTATAACTATTCATGGTGGGGGTGCTGATACCAGTTGGGTGTGGTGTATTATAACTATTCATGGTGGGGGTGCTGATACCAGTTGGGTGTGGTGTATTATAATTATTCATGGTGGGGGTGCTGATACCAGCTGGGTGTGGTGTATTATAACTATTCATGGTGGGGGTGCTGATACCAGTTGGGTGTGGTGTATTATAACTATTCATGGTGGGGGTGCTGATACCAGTTGGGTGTGGTGTATTATAACTATTCATGGTAATGGTGCTGATACCAGTTGGGTGTGGTGTATTATAACTATTCATGGTGGTGGTGCTGATACCAGTTGGGTGTGGTGCATTATAACTATTCATGGTAGTGGTGCTGATACCAGTTGGGTGTGGTGTATTATAACTATTCATGGTGGGGGTGCTGATACCAGTTGGGTGTGGTGTATTATAACTATTCATGGTGGGGGTGCTGATACCAGTTCGGTGTGGTGTATTATAACTATTCATGGTGGTGGTGCTGATACCAGTTGGGTGTGGTGTATTATAACTATTCATGGTGTTGGTGCTGATACCAGTTGGGTGTGGTGTATTATAACTATTCATGGTGGTGGTGCTGATACCAGTTGGGTGTGGTGTTTTATAACTATTCATGGTGGTGCTGATACCAGTTGGGTGTGGTGTATTATAACTATTCATGGTGGTGGTGCTGATACCAGTTGGGTGTGGTGTATTATAACTATTCATGGTGGTGGTGCTGATACCAGTTGGGTGTGGTGTATTATAACTATTCATGGTGGTGGTGCTGATACCAGTTGGGTGTGGTGTATTATAACTATTCATGGTGGTGGTGCTGATACCAGTTGGGTGTGGTGTATTATAACTATTCATGGTGGGGGTGCTGATACCAGTTGGGTGTGGTGTATTATAACTATTCATGGTGGTGGTGCTGATACCAGTTGGGTGTGGTGTATTATAACTATTCATGGTAATGGTGCTGATACCAGTTGGGCGTGGTGTAATATAACTATTCATGGTAGTGGTGCTGATACCAGTTTGGTGTGGTGTATTATAACTATTCATGGTGGTGGTGCTGATACCAGTTGGGTGTGGTGTATTATAACTATTCATGGTGGTGGTGTTGATACCAGTTGGGTGTGGTGTATTATAACTATTCATGGTGGTGGTGCTGATACCAGTTTGGTGTCGTGTATTATAACTATTCATGGTGGTGGTGCTGATACCAGTTGGGTGTGGTGTATTATAACTATTCATGGTGGTGGTGCTGATACCAGTTGGGTGTGGTGTATTATAACTATTCATGGTGGTGGTGCTGATACCAGTTGGGTGTGGTGTATTATAACTATTCATGGTGGTGGTGCTGGTGCTGATACCAGTTGGGTGTGGTGTATTATAACTATTCATGGTAATGGTGCTGATACCAGTTGGGTGTGGTGTATTATAACTATTCATGGTAATGGTGCTGATACCAGTTGGGTGTGGTGTATTATAACTATTCATGGTGGTGGTGCTGGTGCTGATACCAGTTGGGTGTGGTGTATTATAACTATTCATGGTAATGGTGCTGATACCAGTTGGGTGTGGTGTATTATAACTATTCATGGTAATGGTGCTGATACCAGTTGGGTGTGGTGTATTATAACTATTCATGGTGGTGGTGCTGATACCAGTTGGGTGTGGTGTATTATAACTATTCATGGTGGTGCTGCTGATACCAGTCGGTGTGGTGTATTATAACTATTCATGGTGGTGGTGCTGATACCAGTTGGGTGTGGTGTATTATAACTATTCATGGTGGTGGTGCTGATACCAGTTGGGTGTGGTGTATTATAACTATTAATGGTGGTGGTGCTGATACCAGTTTGGTGTGGTGTATTATAACTATTCATGGTAGTGGTGCTGATACCAGTTGGGTGTGGTGCATTATAACTATTCATGGTAGTGGTGCTGATACCAGTTGGGTGTGGTGTATTATAACTATTCATGGTGGGGGTGCTGATACCAGTTGGGTGTGGTGTATTATAACTATTCATGGTGGGGGTGCTGATACCAGTTCGGTGTGGTGTATTATAACTATTCATGGTGGTGGTGCTGATACCAGTTGGGTGTGGTGTATTATAACTATTCATGGTGGTGGTGCTGATACCAGTTGGGTGTGGTGTATTATAACTATTCATGGTGGTGGTGCTGATACCAGTTGGGTGTGGTGTTTTATAACTATTCATGGTGGTGCTGATACCAGTTGGGTGTGGTGTATTATAACTATTCATGGTGGTGGTGCTGATACCAGTTGGGTGTGGTGTATTATAACTTTTCATGGTGGTGGTGCTGATACCAGTTGGGTGTGGTGTATTATAACTATTCATGGTGGTGGTGCTGATACCAGTTGGGTGTGGTGTATTATAACTATTCATGGTGGTGGTGCTGATACCAGTTGGGTGTGGTGTATTATAACTATTCATGGCGGTGGTGCTGATACCAGTTGGGTGTGGTGTATTATAACTATTCATGGTGGTGGTGCTGATACCAGTTGGGTGTGGTGTATTATAACTATTCATGGTAATGGTGCTGATACCAGTTGGGCGTGGTGTAATATAACTATTCATGGTAGTGGTGCTGATACCAGTTTGGTGTGGTGTATTATAACTATTCATGGTGGTGGTGCTGATACCAGTTGGGTGTGGTGTATTATAACTATTCATGGTGGTGGTGTTGATACCAGTTGGGTGTGGTGTATTATAACTATTCATGGTGGTGGTGCTGATACCAGTTTGGTGTCGTGTATTATAACTATTCATGGTGGTGGTGCTGATACCAGTTGGGTGTGGTGTATTATAACTATTCATGGTGGTGGTGCTGATACCAGTTGGGTGTGGTGTATTATAACTATTCATGGTGGTGGGGCTGATACCAGTTGGGTGTGGTGTATTATAACTATTCATGGTGGTGGTGCTGGTGCTGATACCAGTTGGGTGTGGTGTATTATAACTATTCATGGTAATGGTGCTGATACCAGTTGGGTGTGGTGTATTATAACTATTCATGGTAATGGTGCTGATACCAGTTGGGTGTGGTGTATTATAACTATTCATGGTGGTGGTGCTGGTGCTGATACCAGTTGGGTGTGGTGTATTATAACTATTCATGGTAATGGTGCTGATACCAGTTGGGTGTGGTGTATTATAACTATTCATGGTAATGGTGCTGATACCAGTTGGGTGTGGTGTATTATAACTATTCATGGTGGTGGTGCTGATACCAGTTGGGTGTGGTGTATTATAACTATTCATGGTGGTGCTGCTGATACCAGTCGGGTGTGGTGTATTATAACTATTCATTGTGGTGGTGCTGATACCAGTTGGGTGTGGTGTATTATAACTATTCATGGTGGTGGTGCTGATACCAGTTGGGTGTGGTGTATTATAACTATTAATGGTGGTGGTGCTGATACCAGTTTGGTGTGGTGTATTATAACTATTCATGGTGGTGGTGCTGATACCAGTTGGGTGTGGTGTATTGTAAGTATTCATGGTGGTGGTGCTGGTGCTGATACCAGTTGGGTGTGGTGTATTATAACTATTCATGGTGGTGGTGCTGATACCAGTTGGGTGTGGTGTTTTATAACTATTCATGGTGGGGGTGCTGATACCAGTTGGGTGTGCTGCATTATAACTATTCATGGTGGTGGTGCTGATACCAGTTGGGTGTGGTGTATTATAACTATTCATGGTGGTGGTGCTGATACCAGTTATGTGTGGTGTATTATAACTATTCATGGTGGTGGTGCTGATACCAGTTGGGTGTGGTGTATTATAACTATTCATGGTGGGGGTGCTGATACCAGTTGGGTGTGCTGCATTATAACTATTCATGGTGGTGGTGCTGATACCAGTTGGGTGTGGTGTATTATAACTATTCATGGTGGTAGTGCTGATACCAGTTGGGTGTGGTGTATTATAACTATTCATGGTGGTGGTGCTGATACCAGTTGGGTGTGGTGTATTATAACTATTCATGGTGGTGGTGCTGATACCAGCTGGGTGTATTGTATTGTAACTATTCATGGTGGTGGTGCTGGTGCTGATACCAGTTGGGTGTGGTGTATTATAACTATTCATGGTAATGGTGCTGATACCAGTTGGGTGTGGTGTATTGTAACTATTCATGGTGTTGGTGCTGATACCAGTTGGGTGTGGTGTATTATAACTATTCATGGTGGGGGTGCTGATACCAGTTGGGTGTGGTGTATTAATACTATTCATGGTGGTGCTGATACCAGTTGGGTGTGGTGTATTATAACTATTCATGGTGGTGTTGCTGATACCAGTCGGGTGTGGTGTGTTATAACTATTCATGGTGGTGGTGCTGATACCAGTTGGGTGTGGTGTATTATAACTATTCATGGTGGTGGTGCTGATACCAGTTGGGTGTGGTGTATTATAACTATTCATGGTGGTGGTGCTGATACCAGATGGGCATTGTGTATTATAACTATTCATGGTAATGGTGCTGATACCAGTTGGGTGTGGTGTATTGTAACTATTCATGGTGTTGGTGTTGATACCAGTTGGGTGTGGTGTATTATAACTATTCATGGTAATGGTGCTGATACCAGTTGGGTGTGGTGTATTGTAACTATTCATGGTGTTGGTGCTGATACCAGTTGGGTGTGGTGCATTATAACTAATCATGTTGGTGGGGCTGATACCAGTTGGGTGTGGTGTATTATAACTATTCATGGTGGTGGTGCTGATACCAGTTGGGTGTGGTGTATTATAACTATTAATGGTGGTGGTGCTGATACCAGTTGGGTGTGGTGTATTATAACTATTCATGGTGGTGGTGCTGATACCAGTTGGGCGTGGTGTATTATAACTATTCATGGTGGTGGTGCTGATACCAGTTGGGTGTGGTGTATTATAACTATTCATGGTGGTGGTTTTGATACCAGCTGTGTGTGGTGTTTTGTAACTATTCATGGTTGAGGTCCCGATACCAGTTGGGTGTGGTGTATTATAACTATTCATGGTGGGGGTGCTGATACCAGTTGGTTGTGGTGTATTATAACTATTCATGGTGGTGGTGCTGATACCAGTTGGGTGCGGTGTATTATAACTATTCATGGTGGTGGTGCTGATACCAGTTGGGTGTGCTGCATTATAACTATTCATGGTAGGGGTGCTGATAGAAGATGGGTGTGCTTCATTATAACTATTCATGGTGGTGGTGCTGATACCAGCTGGGTGTGGTGTATTATAACTATTCATGGTGGTGGTGCTGATACCAGTTGGGTGTGGTGGATTATAACTATTCATGGTGGTGGTGCTGATACCAGTTGGGTGTGCTGCATTATAACCATTCATGGTGGGGGTGCTGATACCAGTTGGGTGTGCTGCATTATAACTATTCATGGTGTTGGTGCTGATACTAGCTGGGTGTGGTGTATTATAACTATTCATGGTGTTGGTGCTGATACCAGTTGGGTGTGGTGTATTATAACTATTCATGGTGGTGTTGCTGATACCAGTCGGGTGTGGTGTGTTATAAATATTCATGGTGGTGGTGCTGATACCAGTTGGGCATTGTGTATTATAACTATTCATGGTAATGGTGCAGATACCAGTTGGGTGTGGTGTATTATAACTATTCATGGTGGTGGTGCTGATACCAGTTGGGTGTGGTGGATTATAACTATTCATGGTGGTGGTGCTGATACCAGTTGGGTGTGCTGCATTATAACCATTCATGGTGGGGGTGCTGATCCCAGTTGGGTGTGCTGCATTATAACTATTCATGGTGTTGGTGCTGATACCAGTCGGGTGGGGTGTATAATAACTATTCATGGTGGTGGTGCTGATACCAGTTGGGTGTGGTGTATTATAACTATTCATGGTGGTGGTGCTGATACCAGTTGGGTGTGGTGTATTATAACTATTCATGGTGGTGGTGCTGATACCAGTTGGGCATTGTGTATTATAACTATTCATGGTAATGGTGCTGATACCAGTTGGGTGTGGTGTATTGTAACTATTCATGGTGTTGGTGCTGATACCAGTTGGGTGTGGTGTATTATAACTATTCATGGTGGTGGTGCTGATACCAGTTGGGTGTGGTGTATTATAACTATTCATGGTGGTGGTGCTGATACCAGTTGGGTGTGGTGTATTATAACTATTCATTGTGGTGGTGCTGATACCAGTTGGGTGTGATGTATTATAACTATTCATGTTGGTGGGGCTTATACCAGTTGGGTGTGGTGTATTATAACTATTCATGGTGGTGGTGCTGATACCAGTTGGGTGTGGTGTATTATAACTATTCATGGTGGTGGTGCTGATACCAGTTGGGTGTGGTGTATTATAACTATTCATGGTGGTGGTGCTGATACCAGTTGGGTGTGGTGTATTATAACTATTCATGGTGGTGGTGCTGATACCAGTTGGGTGTGGTGTATTATAACTATTCATGGTGGTGGTTTTGATACCAGCTGTGTGTGGTGTTTTGTAACTATTCATGGTTGAGGTGCTGATACCAGTTGGGTGTGGTGTATTATAACTATTCATGGTGGGGGTGCTGATACTAGTTGGTTGTGGTGTATTATAACTATTCATGGTGGTGGTGCTGATACCAGTTGGGTGTGGTGGATTATAACTATTCATGGTGGTGGTGCTGATACCAGTTGGGCATTGTGTATTATAACTATTCATGGTAATGGTGCTGATACCAGTTGGGTGTGGTGTATTGTAACTATTCATGGTGTTGGTGCTGATACCAGTTGGTTGTGGTGTATTATAACTATTCATGGTGGTGGTGCTGATACCAGTTGGGTGTGCTGCATTATAACTATTCATGGTAGGGGTGCTGATACCAGTTGGGTGTGCTTCATTATAACTATTCATGGTGGGGGTGCTGATACCAGCTGGGTGTGGTGTATTATAACTATTCATGGTGGTGGTGCTGATACCAGTTGGGTGTGGTGGATTATAACTAATCATGGTGGTGGTGCTGATACCAGTTGGGTGTGCTGCATTATAACTATTCATGGTGGGGGTGCTGATACCAGTTGGGTGTGCTGCATTATAACTATTCATGGTTTTGGTGCTGATACCAGTTGGGTGTGGTGTATTATAACTATTCATGGTGGTGGTGCTGATACCAGTTGGGTGTGCTGCATTATAACTATTCTTGGTGGGGGTGCTGATACCAGTTGGGTGTGGTGTATTGTAACTATTCATGGTGGTGGTGCTGATACCAGCTGGGTGTGGTGTATTATAACTATTCATGGTGTTGGTGCTGATACCAGTTGGGTGTGGTGTATTATAACTATTCATGGTGGTGGTGCTGATACCAGTTGGGTGTGCTGCATTATAACTATTCATGGTAGGGGTGCTGATACCAGTTGGGTGTGCTTCATTATAACTATTCATGTTGGTGGGGCTTATACCAGTTGGGTGTGGTGTATTATAACTATTCATGGTGGTGGTGCTGATACCAGTTGGGTGTGGTGTATTATAACTATTCATGGTGGTGGTGCTGATACCAGTTGGGTGTGGTGTATTATAACTATTCATGGTGGTGGTGCTGATACCAGTTGGGTGTGGTGTTTTCTAACTATTCATGGTGGTGGTGCTGATACCAGTTGGGTGTGGTGTATTATAACTATTCATGGTGGTGGTTTTGATACCAGCTGTGTGTGGTGTTTTGTAACTATTCATGGTTGAGGTGCTGATACCAGTTGGGTGTGGTGTATTATAACTATTCATGGTGGGGGTGCTGATACCATTTGGTTGTGGTGTATTATAACTATTCATGGTGGTGGTGCTGATACCAGTTGGGTGTGGTGTATTATAACTATTCATGGTGGTGGTGCTGATACCAGTTGGGTGTGGTGTATTATAACTATTCATGGTGTTGGTGCTGATACCAGTTGGGTGTGGTGTATTATAACTATTCATGGTAGTGGTGCTGATACCAGTTGGGTGTGCTGCATTATAACTATTCATGGTGGTGGTGCTGATACCAGTTGGGTGTGGTGTATTATAACTATTCATGGTGGTGGTGCTGATACCAGTTGGGTGTGGTGTATTATAACTATTCATGGTGGTGGTGCTGATACCAGTTGGGTGTGCTGCATTATAACTATTCATGGTGTTGGTGCTGATACCAGTCGGGTGGGGTGTATTATAACTATTCATGGTGGTGGTGCTGATACCAGCTGGGTGTGGTGTATTATAACTATTCATGGTGTTGGTGCTGATACCAGTTGGGTGTGGTGTATTATAACTATTCATGGTGGTGGTGCTGATACCAGTTGGGTGTGCTGCATTATAACTATTCATGGTAGGGGTGCTGATACCAGTTGGGTGTGCTTCATTATAACTATTCATGTTGGTGGGGCTTATACCAGTTGGGTGTGGTGTATTATAACTATTCATGGTGGTGGTGCTGATACCAGTTGGGTGTGGTGTATTATAACTATTCATGGTGGTGGTGCTGATACCAGTTGGGTGTGGTGTATTATAACTATTCATGGTGGTGGTGCTGATACCAGTTGGGTGTGGTGTTTTCTAACTATTCATGGTGGTGGTGCTGATACCAGTTGGGTGTGGTGTATTATAACTATTCATGGGGGTGGTTTTGATACTAGCTGTGTGTGGTGTTTTGTAACTATTCATGGTTGAGGTGCTGATACCAGTTGGGTGTGGTGTATTATAACTATTCATGGTGGGGGTGCTGATACCATTTGGTTGTGGTGTATTATAACTATTCATGGTGGTGGTGCTGATACCAGTTGGGTGTGGTGTATTATAACTATTCATGGTGGTGGTGCTGATACCAGTTGGGTGTGGTGTATTATAACTATTCATGGTGTTGGTGCTGATACCAGTTGGGTGTGGTGGATTATAACTATTCATGGTGGTGGTGCTGATACCAGTTGGGTGTGCTGCATTATAACTATTCATGGTGGGGGTGCTGATACCAGTTGGGTGTGCTGCATTATAACTATTCATGGTGTTGGTGCTGATACCAGTCGGGTGGGGTGTATTATAACTATTCATGGAGGTGGTGCTGATACCAGTTGGGTGTGGTGTATTATAACTATTCATGGTGGTGGTGCTGATACCAGTTGGGTGTGGTGTATTATAACTATTCATGGTGGTGGTGCTGATACCAGTTGGGCATTGTGTATTATAACTATTCATGGTAATGGTGCTGATACCAGTTGGGTGTGGTGTATTGTAACTATTCATGGTGTTGGTGCTGATACCAGTTGGGTGTGGTGTATTATAACTATTCATGGTGGTGGTGCTGATACCAGTTGGGTGTGGTGTATTATAACTATTCATGGTGGTGGTGCTGATACCAGCTGGGTGTGGTGTATTATAACTATTCATTGTGGTGGTGCTGATACCAGTTGGGTGTGATGTATTATAACTATTCATGGTGGTGGTGCTGGTACCAGTTGGGTGTGGTGCATTATAACTATTCATGTTGGTGGGGCTTATACCAGTTGGGTGTGGTGTATTATAACTATTCATGGTGGTGGTGCTGATACCAGTTGGGTGTGGTGTATTATAACTATTCATGGTGGTGGTGCTGATACCAGTTGGGTGTGGTGTATTATAACTATTCATGGTGGTGGTGCTGATACCAGTTGGGTGTGGTGTTTTCTAACTATTCATGGTGGTGGTGCTGATACCAGTTGGGTGTGGTGTATTATAACTATTCATGGTGGTGGTTTTGATACCAGCTGTGTGTGGTGTTTTGTAACTATTCATGGTTGAGGTGCTGATACCAGTTGGGTGTGGTGTATTATAACTATTCATGGTGGGGGTGCTGATACCATTTGGTTGTGGTGTATTATAACTATTCATGGTGGTGGTGCTGATACCAGTTGGGTGTGGTGTATTATAACTATTCATGGTGGTGGTGCTGATACCAGTTGGGTGTGGTGTATTATAACTATTCATGGTGTTGGTGCTGATACCAGTTGGGTGTGGTGTATTATAACTATTCATGGTAGTGGTGCTGATACCAGTTGGGTGTGCTGCATTATAACTATTCATGGTGGTGGTGCTGATACCAGTTGGGTGTGGTGTATTATAACTATTCATGGTGGTGGTGCTGATACCAGTTGGGTGTGGTGTATTATAACTATTCATGGTGGTGGTGCTGATACCAGTTGGGTGTGCTGCATTATAACTATTCATGGTGTTGGTGCTGATACCAGTCGGGTGGGGTGTATTATAACTATTCATGGTGGTGGTGCTGATACCAGCTGGGTGTGGTGTATTATAACTATTCATGGTGTTGGTGCTGATACCAGTTGGGTGTGGTGTATTATAACTATTCATGGTGGTGGTGCTGATACCAGTTGGGTGTGCTGCATTATAACTATTCATGGTAGGGGTGCTGATACCAGTTGGGTGTGCTTCATTATAACTATTCATGTTGGTGGGGCTTATACCAGTTGGGTGTGGTGTATTATAACTATTCATGGTGGTGGTGCTGATACCAGTTGGGTGTGGTGTATTATAACTATTCATGGTGGTGGTGCTGATACCAGTTGGGTGTGGTGTATTATAACTATTCATGGTGGTGGTGCTGATACCAGTTGGGTGTGGTGTTTTCTAACTATTCATGGTGGTGGTGCTGATACCAGTTGGGTGTGGTGTATTATAACTATTCATGGGGGTGGTTTTGATACTAGCTGTGTGTGGTGTTTTGTAACTATTCATGGTTGAGGTGCTGATACCAGTTGGGTGTGGTGTATTATAACTATTCATGGTGGGGGTGCTGATACCATTTGGTTGTGGTGTATTATAACTATTCATGGTGGTGGTGCTGATACCAGTTGGGTGTGGTGTATTATAACTATTCATGGTGGTGGTGCTGATACCAGTTGGGTGTGGTGTATTATAACTATTCATGGTGTTGGTGCTGATACCAGTTGGGTGTGGTGGATTATAACTATTCATGGTGGTGGTGCTGATACCAGTTGGGTGTGCTGCATTATAACTATTCATGGTGGGGGTGCTGATACCAGTTGGGTGTGCTGCATTATAACTATTCATGGTGTTGGTGCTGATACCAGTCGGGTGGGGTGTATTATAACTATTCATGGAGGTGGTGCTGATACCAGTTGGGTGTGGTGTATTATAACTATTCATGGTGGTGGTGCTGATACCAGTTGGGTGTGGTGTATTATAACTATTCATGGTGGTGGTGCTGATACCAGTTGGGCATTGTGTATTATAACTATTCATGGTAATGGTGCTGATACCAGTTGGGTGTGGTGTATTGTAACTATTCATGGTGTTGGTGCTGATACCAGTTGGGTGTGGTGTATTATAACTATTCATGGTGGTGGTGCTGATACCAGTTGGGTGTGGTGTATTATAACTATTCATGGTGGTGGTGCTGATACCAGCTGGGTGTGGTGTATTATAACTATTCATTGTGGTGGTGCTGATACCAGTTGGGTGTGATGTATTATAACTATTCATGGTGGTGGTGCTGGTACCAGTTGGGTGTGGTGCATTATAACTATTCATGTTGGTGGGGCTTATACCAGTTGGGTGTGGTGTATTATAACTATTCATGGTGGTGGTGCTGATACCAGTTGGGTGTGGTGTATTATAACTATTCATGGTGGTGGTGCTGATACCAGTTGGGTGTGGTGTATTATAACTATTCATGGTGGTGGTGCTGATACCAGTTGGGTGTGGTGTATTATAACTATTCATGGTGGTGGTGCTGATACCAGTTGGGTGTGGTGTATTATAACTATTCATGGTGGTGGTTTTGATACCAGCTGTGTGTGGTGTTTTGTAACTATTCATGGTTGAGGTGCTGATACCAGTTGGGTGTGGTGTATTATAACTATTCATGGTGGGGGTGCTGATACTAGTTGGTTGTGGTGTATTATAACTATTCATGGTGGTGGTGCTGTTACCAGTTGGGTGTGGTGTATTATAACTATTCATGGTGGTGGTGCTGATACCAGTTGGGTGTGGTGTATTATAACTATTCATGGTGTTGGTGCTGATACCAGTTGGTTGTGGTGTATTATAACTATTCATGGTTGTGGTGCTGATACCAGTTGGGTGTGCTGCATTATAACTATTCATGGTAGGGGTGCTGATACCAGTTGGGTGTGCTTCATTATAACTATTCATGGTGGTGGTGCTGATACCAGCTGGGTGTGGTGTATTATAACTATTCATGGTGGTGGTGTTGATACCAGTTGGGTGTGGTGGATTATAACTATTCATGGTGGTGGTGCTGATACCAGTTGGGTGTGCTGCATTATAACTATTCATGGTGGGGGTGCTGATACCAGTTGGGTGTGCTGCATTATAACTATTCATGGTTTTGGTGCTGATACCAGTTGGGTGTGGTGTATTATAACTATTCATGGTGGTGGTGCTGATACCAGTTGGGTGTGCTGCATTATAACTATTCATGGTGGGGGTGCTGATACCAGTTGGGTGTGGTGTATTGTAACTATTCATGGTGGTGGTGCTGATACCAGCTGGGTGTGGTGTATTATAACTATTCATGGTGTTGGTGCTGATACCAGTTGGGTGTGGTGTATTATAACTATTCATGGTGGTGGTGCTGATACCAGTTGGGTGTGCTGCATTATAACTATTCATGGTAGGGGTGCTGATACCAGTTGGGTGTGCTTCATTATAACTATTCATGTTGGTGGGGCTTATACCAGTTGGGTGTGGTGTATTATAACTATTCATGGTGGTGGTGCTGATACCAGTTGGGTGTGGTGTATTATAACTATTCATGGTGGTGGTGCTGATACCAGTTGGGTGTGGTGTATTATAACTATTCATGGTGGTGGTGCTGATACCAGTTGGGTGTGGTGTTTTATCTATTCATGGTGGTGGTGCTGATACCAGTTGGGTGTGGTGTATTATAACTATTCATGGTGGTGGTTTTGATACCAGCTGTGTGTGGTGTTTTGTAACTATTCATGGTTGAGGTGCTGATACCAGTTGGGTGTGGTGTATTATAACTATTCATGGTGGGGGTGCTGATACCATTTGGTTGTGGTGTATTATAACTATTCATGGTGGTGGTGCTGATACCAGTTGGGTGTGGTGTATTATAACTATTCATGGTGGTGGTGCTGATACCAGTTGGGTGTGGTGTATTATAACTATTCATGGTAGTGGTGCTGATACCAGTTGGGTGTGCTGCATTATAACTATTCATGGTGGTGGTGCTGATACCAGTTGGGTGTGGTGTATTATAA
This sequence comes from Pelodytes ibericus, assembly GCA_036172795.1. Taxonomy (NCBI): domain Eukaryota; kingdom Metazoa; phylum Chordata; class Amphibia; order Anura; family Pelodytidae; genus Pelodytes; species Pelodytes ibericus. Next base: position 8,174,642 of record CM069867.1, on the reverse strand, counting down.
CTATTCATGGTGGTGGTGCTGATACCAGTTGGGTGTGGTGTATTATAACTATTCATGGTCTTGGTGCTGATACCAGTTGGGTGTGGTGGATTATAACTATTCATGGTGGTGGTGCTGATACCAGTTGGGTGTGCTGCATTATAACTATTCATGGTGGGGGTGCTGATACCAGTTGGGTGTGCTGCATTATATTTATTCATGGTTTTGGTGCTGATACCAGTTGGGTGTGGTGTATTATAACTATTCATGGTGGTGGTGCTGATACCAGTTGGGTGTGCTGCATTATAATTATTCATGGTGGGGGTGCTGATACCAGTTGGGTGTGCTGCATTATAACTATTCATGGTTTTGGTGCTGATACCAGTTGGGTGTGGTGTATTATAACTATTCATGGTGGTGGTGCTGATACCAGTTGGGTGTGCTGCATTATAACTATTCATGGTGGGGGTGCTGATACCAGTTGGGTGTGGTGTATTGTAACTATTCATGGTGGTGGTGCTGATACCAGCTGGGTGTGGTGTATTATAACTATTCATGGTGTTGGTGCTGATACCAGTTGGGTGTGGTGTATTATAACTATTCATGGTGGTGGTGCTGATACCAGTTGGGTGTGCTGCATTATAACTATTCATGGTAGGGGTGCTGATACCAGTTGGGTGTGCTTCATTATAACTATTCATGTTGGTGGGGCTTATACCAGTTGGGTGTGGTGTATTATAACTATTCATGGTGGTGGTGCTGATACCAGTTGGGTGTGGTGTATTATAACTATTCATGGTGGTGGTGCTGATACCAGTTGGGTGTGGTGTATTATAACTATTCATGGTGGTGGTGCTGATACCAGTTGGGTGTGGTGTTTTCTAACTATTCATGGTGGTGGTGCTGATACCAGTTGGGTGTGGTGTATTATAACTATTCATGGTGGTGGTTTTGATACCAGCTGTGTGTGGTGTTTTGTAACTATTCATGGTTGAGGTGCTGATACCAGTTGGGTGTGGTGTATTATAACTATTCATGGTGGGGGTGCTGATACCATTTGGTTGTGGTGTATTATAACTATTCATGGTGGTGGTGCTGATACCAGTTGGGTGTGGTGTATTATAACTATTCATGGTGGTGGTGCTGATACCAGTTGGGTGTGGTGTATTATAACTATTCATGGTGTTGGTGCTGATACCAGTTGGGTGTGGTGTATTATAACTATTCATGGTAGTGGTGCTGATACCAGTTGGGTGTGCTGCATTATAACTATTCATGGTGGTGGTGCTGATACCAGTTGGGTGTGGTGTATTATAACTATTCATGGTGGTGGTGCTGATACCAGTTGGGTGTGGTGTATTATAACTATTCATGGTGGTGGTGCTGATACCAGTTGGGTGTGCTGCATTATAACTATTCATGGTGTTGGTGCTGATACCAGTCGGGTGGGGTGTATTATAACTATTCATGGTGGTGGTGCTGATACCAGCTGGGTGTGGTGTATTATAACTATTCATGGTGTTGGTGCTGATACCAGTTGGGTGTGGTGTATTATAACTATTCATGGTGGTGGTGCTGATACCAGTTGGGTGTGCTGCATTATAACTATTCATGGTAGGGGTGCTGATACCAGTTGGGTGTGCTTCATTATAACTATTCATGTTGGTGGGGCTTATACCAGTTGGGTGTGGTGTATTATAACTATTCATGGTGGTGGTGCTGATACCAGTTGGGTGTGGTGTATTATAACTATTCATGGTGGTGGTGCTGATACCAGTTGGGTGTGGTGTATTATAACTATTCATGGTGGTGGTGCTGATACCAGTTGGGTGTGGTGTTTTCTAACTATTCATGGTGGTGGTGCTGATACCAGTTGGGTGTGGTGTATTATAACTATTCATGGGGGTGGTTTTGATACTAGCTGTGTGTGGTGTTTTGTAACTATTCATGGTTGAGGTGCTGATACCAGTTGGGTGTGGTGTATTATAACTATTCATGGTGGGGGTGCTGATACCATTTGGTTGTGGTGTATTATAACTATTCATGGTGGTGGTGCTGATACCAGTTGGGTGTGGTGTATTATAACTATTCATGGTGGTGGTGCTGATACCAGTTGGGTGTGGTGTATTATAACTATTCATGGTGTTGGTGCTGATACCAGTTGGGTGTGGTGGATTATAACTATTCATGGTGGTGGTGCTGATACCAGTTGGGTGTGCTGCATTATAACTATTCATGGTGGGGGTGCTGATACCAGTTGGGTGTGCTGCATTATAACTATTCATGGTGTTGGTGCTGATACCAGTCGGGTGGGGTGTATTATAACTATTCATGGAGGTGGTGCTGATACCAGTTGGGTGTGGTGTATTATAACTATTCATGGTGGTGGTGCTGATACCAGTTGGGTGTGGTGTATTATAACTATTCATGGTGGTGGTGCTGATACCAGTTGGGCATTGTGTATTATAACTATTCATGGTAATGGTGCTGATACCAGTTGGGTGTGGTGTATTGTAACTATTCATGGTGTTGGTGCTGATACCAGTTGGGTGTGGTGTATTATAACTATTCATGGTGGTGGTGCTGATACCAGTTGGGTGTGGTGTATTATAACTATTCATGGTGGTGGTGCTGATACCAGCTGGGTGTGGTGTATTATAACTATTCATTGTGGTGGTGCTGATACCAGTTGGGTGTGATGTATTATAACTATTCATGGTGGTGGTGCTGGTACCAGTTGGGTGTGGTGCATTATAACTATTCATGTTGGTGGGGCTTATACCAGTTGGGTGTGGTGTATTATAACTATTCATGGTGGTGGTGCTGATACCAGTTGGGTGTGGTGTATTATAACTATTCATGGTGGTGGTGCTGATACCAGTTGGGTGTGGTGTATTATAACTATTCATGGTGGTGGTGCTGATACCAGTTGGGTGTGGTGTTTTCTAACTATTCATGGTGGTGGTGCTGATACCAGTTGGGTGTGGTGTATTATAACTATTCATGGTGGTGGTTTTGATACCAGCTGTGTGTGGTGTTTTGTAACTATTCATGGTTGAGGTGCTGATACCAGTTGGGTGTGGTGTATTATAACTATTCATGGTGGGGGTGCTGATACCATTTGGTTGTGGTGTATTATAACTATTCATGGTGGTGGTGCTGATACCAGTTGGGTGTGGTGTATTATAACTATTCATGGTGGTGGTGCTGATACCAGTTGGGTGTGGTGTATTATAACTATTCATGGTGTTGGTGCTGATACCAGTTGGGTGTGGTGTATTATAACTATTCATGGTAGTGGTGCTGATACCAGTTGGGTGTGCTGCATTATAACTATTCATGGTGGTGGTGCTGATACCAGTTGGGTGTGGTGTATTATAACTATTCATGGTGGTGGTGCTGATACCAGTTGGGTGTGGTGTATTATAACTATTCATGGTGGTGGTGCTGATACCAGTTGGGTGTGCTGCATTATAACTATTCATGGTGTTGGTGCTGATACCAGTCGGGTGGGGTGTATTATAACTATTCATGGTGGTGGTGCTGATACCAGCTGGGTGTGGTGTATTATAACTATTCATGGTGTTGGTGCTGATACCAGTTGGGTGTGGTGTATTATAACTATTCATGGTGGTGGTGCTGATACCAGTTGGGTGTGCTGCATTATAACTATTCATGGTAGGGGTGCTGATACCAGTTGGGTGTGCTTCATTATAACTATTCATGTTGGTGGGGCTTATACCAGTTGGGTGTGGTGTATTATAACTATTCATGGTGGTGGTGCTGATACCAGTTGGGTGTGGTGTATTATAACTATTCATGGTGGTGGTGCTGATACCAGTTGGGTGTGGTGTATTATAACTATTCATGGTGGTGGTGCTGATACCAGTTGGGTGTGGTGTTTTCTAACTATTCATGGTGGTGGTGCTGATACCAGTTGGGTGTGGTGTATTATAACTATTCATGGGGGTGGTTTTGATACTAGCTGTGTGTGGTGTTTTGTAACTATTCATGGTTGAGGTGCTGATACCAGTTGGGTGTGGTGTATTATAACTATTCATGGTGGGGGTGCTGATACCATTTGGTTGTGGTGTATTATAACTATTCATGGTGGTGGTGCTGATACCAGTTGGGTGTGGTGTATTATAACTATTCATGGTGGTGGTGCTGATACCAGTTGGGTGTGGTGTATTATAACTATTCATGGTGTTGGTGCTGATACCAGTTGGGTGTGGTGGATTATAACTATTCATGGTGGTGGTGCTGATACCAGTTGGGTGTGCTGCATTATAACTATTCATGGTGGGGGTGCTGATACCAGTTGGGTGTGCTGCATTATAACTATTCATGGTGTTGGTGCTGATACCAGTCGGGTGGGGTGTATTATAACTATTCATGGAGGTGGTGCTGATACCAGTTGGGTGTGGTGTATTATAACTATTCATGGTGGTGGTGCTGATACCAGTTGGGTGTGGTGTATTATAACTATTCATGGTGGTGGTGCTGATACCAGTTGGGCATTGTGTATTATAACTATTCATGGTAATGGTGCTGATACCAGTTGGGTGTGGTGTATTGTAACTATTCATGGTGTTGGTGCTGATACCAGTTGGGTGTGGTGTATTATAACTATTCATGGTGGTGGTGCTGATACCAGTTGGGTGTGGTGTATTATAACTATTCATGGTGGTGGTGCTGATACCAGCTGGGTGTGGTGTATTATAACTATTCATTGTGGTGGTGCTGATACCAGTTGGGTGTGATGTATTATAACTATTCATGGTGGTGGTGCTGGTACCAGTTGGGTGTGGTGCATTATAACTATTCATGTTGGTGGGGCTTATACCAGTTGGGTGTGGTGTATTATAACTATTCATGGTGGTGGTGCTGATACCAGTTGGGTGTGGTGTATTATAACTATTCATGGTGGTGGTGCTGATACCAGTTGGGTGTGGTGTATTATAACTATTCATGGTGGTGGTGCTGATACCAGTTGGGTGTGGTGTATTATAACTATTCATGGTGGTGGTGCTGATACCAGTTGGGTGTGGTGTATTATAACTATTCATGGTGGTGGTTTTGATACCAGCTGTGTGTGGTGTTTTGTAACTATTCATGGTTGAGGTGCTGATACCAGTTGGGTGTGGTGTATTATAACTATTCATGGTGGGGGTGCTGATACTAGTTGGTTGTGGTGTATTATAACTATTCATGGTGGTGGTGCTGTTACCAGTTGGGTGTGGTGTATTATAACTATTCATGGTGGTGGTGCTGATACCAGTTGGGTGTGGTGTATTATAACTATTCATGGTGTTGGTGCTGATACCAGTTGGTTGTGGTGTATTATAACTATTCATGGTTGTGGTGCTGATACCAGTTGGGTGTGCTGCATTATAACTATTCATGGTAGGGGTGCTGATACCAGTTGGGTGTGCTTCATTATAACTATTCATGGTGGTGGTGCTGATACCAGCTGGGTGTGGTGTATTATAACTATTCATGGTGGTGGTGTTGATACCAGTTGGGTGTGGTGGATTATAACTATTCATGGTGGTGGTGCTGATACCAGTTGGGTGTGCTGCATTATAACTATTCATGGTGGGGGTGCTGATACCAGTTGGGTGTGCTGCATTATAACTATTCATGGTTTTGGTGCTGATACCAGTTGGGTGTGGTGTATTATAACTATTCATGGTGGTGGTGCTGATACCAGTTGGGTGTGCTGCATTATAACTATTCATGGTGGGGGTGCTGATACCAGTTGGGTGTGGTGTATTGTAACTATTCATGGTGGTGGTGCTGATACCAGCTGGGTGTGGTGTATTATAACTATTCATGGTGTTGGTGCTGATACCAGTTGGGTGTGGTGTATTATAACTATTCATGGTGGTGGTGCTGATACCAGTTGGGTGTGCTGCATTATAACTATTCATGGTAGGGGTGCTGATACCAGTTGGGTGTGCTTCATTATAACTATTCATGTTGGTGGGGCTTATACCAGTTGGGTGTGGTGTATTATAACTATTCATGGTGGTGGTGCTGATACCAGTTGGGTGTGGTGTATTATAACTATTCATGGTGGTGGTGCTGATACCAGTTGGGTGTGGTGTATTATAACTATTCATGGTGGTGGTGCTGATACCAGTTGGGTGTGGTGTTTTATCTATTCATGGTGGTGGTGCTGATACCAGTTGGGTGTGGTGTATTATAACTATTCATGGTGGTGGTTTTGATACCAGCTGTGTGTGGTGTTTTGTAACTATTCATGGTTGAGGTGCTGATACCAGTTGGGTGTGGTGTATTATAACTATTCATGGTGGGGGTGCTGATACCATTTGGTTGTGGTGTATTATAACTATTCATGGTGGTGGTGCTGATACCAGTTGGGTGTGGTGTATTATAACTATTCATGGTGGTGGTGCTGATACCAGTTGGGTGTGGTGTATTATAACTATTCATGGTGTTGGTGCTGATACCAGTTGGGTGTGGTGTATTATAACTATTCATGGTAGTGGTGCTGATACCAGTTGGGTGTGCTGCATTATAACTATTCATGGTGGTGGTGCTGATACCAGTTGGGTGTGGTGTATTATAACTATTCATGGTGGTGGTGCTGATACCAGTTGGGTGTGGTGTATTATAACTATTCATGGTCTTGGTGCTGATACCAGTTGGGTGTGGTGGATTATAACTATTCATGGTGGTGGTGCTGATACCAGTTGGGTGTGCTGCATTATAACTATTCATGGTGGGGGTGCTGATACCAGTTGGGTGTGCTGCATTATATTTATTCATGGTTTTGGTGCTGATACCAGTTGGGTGTGGTGTATTATAACTATTCATGGTGGTGGTGCTGATACCAGTTGGGTGTGCTGCATTATAATTATTCATGGTGGGGGTGCTGATACCAGTTGGGTGTGGTGTATTGTAACTATTCATGGTGGTGGTGCTGATACCAGCTGGGTGTGGTGTATTATAACTATTCATGGTAGGGGTGCTGATACCAGTTGGGTGTGGTGTATTATAACTATTCATGGTGGTGGTGCTGATACCAGTTGGGTGTGCTGCATTATAACTATTCATGGTAGGGGTGCTGATACCAGTTGGGTGTGCTTCATTATAACTATTCATGTTGGTGGGGCTTATACCAGTTGGGTGTGGTGTATTATAACTATTCATGGTGGTGGTGCTGATACCAGTTGGGTGTGGTGTATTATAACTATTCATGGTGGTGGTGCTGATACCAGTTGGGTGTGGTGTATTATAACTATTCATGGTGGTGGTGCTGATACCAGTTGGGTGTGGTGTTTTATAACTATTCATGGTGGTGGTGCGGATACCAGTTGGGTGTGGTGTATTATAAATATTCATGGTGGTGGTTTTGATACCAGCTGTGTGTGGTGTTTTGTAACTATTCATGGTTGAGGTGCTGATACCAGTTGGGTGTGGTGTATTATAACTATTCATGGTGGGGGTGCTGATACCATTTGGTTGTGGTGTATTATAACTATTCATGGTGGTGGTGCTGATACCAGTTGGGTGTGGTGTATTATAACTATTCATGGTGGTGGTGCTGATACCAGTTGGGTGTGGTGTATTATAACTATTCATGGTGTTGGTGCTGATACCAGTTGGGTGTGGTGTATTATAACTATTCATGGTAGTGGTGCTGATACCAGTTGGGTGTGCTGCATTATAACTATTCATGGTGGTGGTGCTGATACCAGTTGGGTGTGGTGTATTATAACTATTCATGGTGGTGGTGCTGATACCAGTTGGGTGTGGTGTATTATAACTATTCATGGTGTTGTTGCTGATACCAGTTGGGTGTGGTGGATTATAACTATTCATGGTGGTGGTGCTGATACCAGTTGGGTGTGGTGGATTATAACTATTCATGGTGGGGGTGCTGATACCAGTTGGGTGTGCTGCATTATAACTATTCATGGTGGGGGTGCTGATACCAGTTGGGTGTGCTGCATTATAACTATTCATGGTTTTGGTGCTGATACCAGTTGGGTGTGGTGTATTATAACTATTCATGGTGGTGGTGCTGATACCAGTTGGGTGTGCTGCATTATAACTATTCATGGTGGGGGTGCTGATACCAGTTGCGTGTGGTGTATTGTAACTATTCATGGTGGTGGTGCTGTGGCTGATACCAGCTGGGTGTGGTGTATTGTAACTATTCATGGTTGAGGTGCTAATACCAGTTGGGTGTGGTGTATTATAACTATTCATGGTGGTGGTGCTGATACCAGTTGGGTGTGGTGTATTATAACTATTCATGGTGGTGGTGCTGATACCAGTTGGGTGTGCTGCATTATAACTATTCATGGTGGGGGTGCTGATACCAGTTGGCTGTGGTGTATTATAACTATTCATGGTGGTGTGGCTGATACCAGTTGGGTGTGGTGTATTATAACTATTCATGGTGGTGGAGCTGATAACAGTTGGGTGTGCTGCATTATAACTATTCATGGTGGGGGTGCTGATACCAGTTGGGTGTGGTGTATTATAACTATTCATGGTGGGGGTGCTGATACCAGTTGGGTGTGGTGTATTATAACTATTCATGGTGGGGGTGCTGATACCAGTTGGGTGTGGTGTATTATAACTATTCATGGTGGTGGAGCTGATACCAGTTGGGTGTGGTGTATAATAACTTTTCATGGTATTGGTGCTGACACCAGTTGGGTGTGGTGTATTATAACTATTCATGGTGGTGGTGCTGATACCAGTTGGGTGTGGTGTATTATAACTATTCATGGTGGTGGTGCTGATACCAGTTGGGTGTGGTGTTTTATAACTATTCATGGAGGTGGTGCGGATACCAGTTGGGTGTGGTGTATTATAACTATTCATGGTGGTGGTTTTGATACCAGCTGTGTGTGGTGTTTTGTAACTATTCATGGCTGAGGTGCTGATACCAGTTGGGTGTGGTGTATTATAACTATTCATGGTGGTGGTTTTGATACCAGCTGTGTGTGGTGTTTTGTAACTATTCATGGTTGAGGTGCTGATACCAGTTGGGTGTGGTGTATTATAACTATTCATGGTGGGGGTGCTGATACCATTTGGTTGTGGTGTATTATAACTATTCATGGTGGTGGTGCTGATACCAGTTGGGTGTGGTGTATTATAACTATTCATGGTGGTGGTGCTGATACCAGTTGGGTGTGGTGTATTATAACTATTCATGGTGTTGGTGCTGATACCAGTTGGGTGTGGTGTATTATAACTATTCATGGTAGTGGTGCTGATACCAGTTGGGTGTGCTGCATTATAACTATTCTTGGTGATGGTGTTGATACCAGTTGGGTGTGGTGTATTATAACTATTCATGGTGGTGGTGCTGATACCAGTTGGGTGTGGTGTATTATAACTATTCATGGTGTTGGTGCTGATACCAGTTGGGTGTGGTGGATTATAACTATTCATGGTGGTGGTGCTGATACCAGTTGGGTGTGGTGGATTATAACTATTCATGGTGGGGGTGCTGATACCAGTTGGGTGTGCTGCATTATAACTATTCATGGTGGGGGTGCTGATACCAGTTGGGTGTGCTGCATTATAACTATTTATGGTTTTGGTGCTGATACCAGTTGGGTGTGGTGTATTATAACTATTCATGGTGGTGGTGCTGATACCAGTTGGGTGTGCTGCATTATAACTATTCATGGTGGGGGTGCTGATACCAGTTGCGTGTGGTGTATTGTAACTATTCATGGTGGTGGTGCTGGTGCTGATACCAGCTGGGTGTGGTGTATTGTAACTATTTATGGTTGAGGTGCTAATACCAGTTGGGTGTGGTGTATTATAACTATTCATGGTGGTGGTGCTGATACCAGTTGGGTGTGGTGTATTATAACTATTCATGGTGGTGGTGCTGATACCAGTTGGGTGTGCTGCATTATAACTATTCATGGTGGGGGTGCTGATACCAGTTGGCTGTGGTGTATTATAACTATTCATGGTGGTGTGGCTGATACCAGTTGGGTGTGGTGTATTATAACTATTCATGGTGGTGGAGCTGATAACAGTTGGGTGTGCTGCATTATAACTATTCATGGTGGGGGTGCTGATACCAGTTGGGTGTGGTGTATTATAACTATTCATGGTGGGGGTGCTGATACCAGTTGGGTGTGGTGTATTATAACTATTCATGGTGGGGGTGCTGATACCAGTTGGGTGTGGTGTATTATAACTATTCATGGTGGTGGAGCTGATACCAGTTGGGTGTGGTGTATAATAACTTTTCATGGTATTGGTGCTGACACCAGTTGGGTGTGGTGTATTATAACTATTCATGGTTGTGGTGCTGATATCAGTTGAGTGTGGTGTATTATAACTATTCATGGTTGTGGTGCTGATAACAGTTGGGTGTGCTGCATTATAACTATTCATGGTGGGGGTGCTGATACCAGTTGGGTGTGGTGTATTATAACTATTCATGGTGGGGGTGCTGATACCAGTTGGGTGTGGTGTATTATAACTATTCATGGTGGTGGTGCTGATATCAGTTGTGTGTGGTGTATTATAACTATTCATGGTGGGGGTGCTGATACCAGTTGGGTGTGCTGCATTATAACTATTCATGGTGGGGGTGCTGATACCAGTTGGGTGTGGTGTATTATAACTATTCATGTTGGGGGTGCTGATACCAGTTGGGTGTGGTGTATTATAACTATTCATGGTGGTGGTGCTGATACCAGTTGGGTGTGGTGTATTATAACTATTCATGGTGGTGGTGCTATTACCAGTTGGGTGTGGTGTATTATAACTATTCATGGTGGGGGTGCTGATACCAGTTGGGTGTGGTGTATTATAACTATTCATGGTGGGGGTGCTGATACCAGTTGGGTGTGATGTATTATAACTATTCATGGTGGTGGAGCTGATACGAGTTGGGTGTGGTGTATTATAACTATTCATGGTGGTGGTGCTGATACCAGTTGGGTGTGGTGTATTATAACTATTCATGGTGGGGGTGCTGATACCAGTTGGGTGTGGTGTATTATAACTATTCATGGTGGGGGTGCTGATACCAGTTGTGTGTGATGTATTATAACTATTCATGGTGGTGGAGATGATACGAGTTGGGTGTGGTGTATTATAACTATTCATGGTGGTGGAGCTGATACCAGTTGGATAACAGTTGGGTGTGCTGCATTATAACTATTCATTGTGGGGGTGCTGATACCAGTTGGGTTTGGTGTATTATAACTATTCATGGTGGGGGTGCTGATACCAGTTGGGTGTGGTGTATTATAACTATTCATGGTGGTGTGGCTGATACCAGTTGGGTGTGGTGTATTATAACTATTCATGGTGGTGGAGCTGATAACAGTTGGGTGTGCTGCATTATAACTATTCATGGTGGGGGTGCTGATACCAGTTGTGTGTGGTGTATTATAACTATTCATGATGTTGGTGCTGATACCAGTTGGGTGTGGTGTATTATAACTATTCATGGTGGTGGTGCTGATACCAGTTGGGTGTGCTGCATTATAACTATTCATGGTGTTGGTGCTGATACCAGTTGGGTGTGGTGTATTATAACTATTCATGGTGGTGGTGCTGATACCAGTTGGGTGTGCTGCATTATAACTATTCATGGTGTTGGTGCTGATACCAGTTGGGTGTGGTGTATTATAACTATTCATGGTGGTGGTGCTGATACCAGTTGGGTGTGGTGGATTATAACTATTCATGGTGGTGGTGCTGATACCAGTTGGGTGTGCTGCATTATAACTATTCATGGTGGGGGTGCTGATACCAGTTGGGTGTGCTGCATTATAACTATTCATGGTGTTGGTGCTGATACCAGTTGGGTGTGGTGTATTATAACTATTCATGGTGGTGGTGCTGATACCAGTTGGGTGTGCTGCATTATAACTATTCATTGTGGGGGTGCTGATACCAGTTGGGTGTGCTGCATTATAACTATTCATGGTGGTGGTGCTGAGACCAGTTGGGTGTGCTGCATTATAACTATTCATGGTGGTGGTTCTGATACCAGTTGGGTGTGCTGCATTATAACTATTCATGGTGGTGGTGCTGATACCAGTTGGGTGTGGTGTATTATAACTATTCATGGTGGTGGTGCTGATACCAGTTGGGTGATGTGTATTATAACTATTAATGGTGGTGGTGCTGATACCAGTTTGGTGTGGTGTATTATAACTATTCATGGTGGTGGGGCTGATACTAGTTGGGTGTGGTGTATTATAACTATTCATGGTGGTGCTGATACCAGTTGGGTGTGGTGTATTATAACTATTCATGGTGGTGGGGCTGATACTAGTTGGGTGTGGTGTATTATAACTATTCATGGTGGTGGTGCTGATATCAGTTGGGTGTGGTGTATTATAACTATTCATGGTGGTGCTGATATCAGTTGGGTGTGGTGTATTATAAGTATTCATGGTGGTGGTGCTGATACCAGTTGGGTGTGGTGTATTATATCTATACATGGTGGTGGTGCTGAAATCAGTTGGGTAAGGTGTATTATAACTATTCATGGTGGGGGTGCTGATAACAGTTGGGTGTGCTGCATTATAACTATTCATGGTTGGGGTGCTGATAACAGTTGGGTGTGCTGCATTATAACTATTCATGGTGGGGGTGCTGATACCAGTTGGGTGTGGTGTATTATTACTATTCATGGTGGGGGTGCTGATACCAGTTGGGTGTGGTGTATTATAACTATTCATGGTGGGGGTGCTGATACCAGTTGGGTGTGGTGTATTATAACTGTTCATGGTGGTGGAGCTGATACGATTTGGGTGTGGTGTATTATAACTATTCATGGTGGTGGAGCTGATACCAGTTGGGTGTGGTGTATTATAACTATTCATGGTGGTGGAGCTGATACGGGTTGGGTGTGGTGTATTATAACTATTCATGGTGGTGGTGCTGATATCAGTTGGGTGTGGTGTATTATAACAATTCATGGTTGGGGTGCTGATAACAGTTGGGTGTGCTGCATTATAACTATTTATGGTGGGGGTGCTGATACCAGTTGGGTGTGGTGTATTATAACTATTCATGGTGGTGTGGCTGATAACAGTTTGGTGTTGTGTATTATAACTAATCATGGTGGGGGTGCTGATACCAGTTGGGTGTGGTGTATTATAACTAATCATGGTGGGGGAGCTGATACCAGTTGGGTGTGGTGTATTTTAACTATTCATGGTGGGGGTGATGATACCAGTTGGGCATTGTGTATTATAACTATTCATGGTAATGGTGCTGATACCAGTTGGGTGTGGTGTATTATAACTATTCATGGTGGTGGTGCTGATACGAGTTGGTTGTGGTGTATTATAACTATTCATGGTGGTGGAGCTGATACCAGTTGAGTGTAGTGTATTATAACTATTCATGGTTGTGGTGCTGAAATCAGTTGGGTGTGGTGTATTATAACTATTCATGGTGGTGGTGCTGATACCAGCTGGGTGTGGTATATTGTAACTATTCCTGGTTGTGGTACTGATATCAGTTGGGTGTGGTGTATTATAATTATTCATGGTGGTGGTGCTGATAACAGTTAGGTGTGGTGTATTATAACTATTGGTGCTGCTGGTGGCAGTCCTGATACCAGTTATGTGTGATGTATTATAACTTTTCATGGTGTGGGTGATAATACCAGTTGGGTGTGGTATATTATAACCATTCATGGTGGTGGTTCTGATACCAGTTGGGTGTGGTATATAATAAATATTCCTGGTGGTGGTGCTGATAACAGTTGGATGTGTTTTATTATAACTATTCATGGTTTTGGTGGTGATAACAGTTAGTTGTTGTGTATTATATTTATTCATGGTTGTGGTGGTTATGCCAGTTGGATGTGGTGTATTATAACTATTCATGGTGGTGGTGCTGACACCAGTTTTTTGTGGTGGATTAAAGATATTAATGGGGATGGTCCTGAGACCAGTTGGGTGTGGTGTATTATAACTATTGGTGGTGGTGGTACTGATACCAGTTTTGTGTGGTGGATTAAAGATAATAATGTTGATGGTACTGATACCAGTTAGGTGGTAGTGGTGGTGGTGGTGCTGGTACCAATTGGGGTTGGTGTACTATACATATTCATCGTGGATTTGCTCATAGCAGTTGGGTGTGGTGTACTATAACTATTCATGGTATTGGTGCTGACACCAGCTTGGTGTGGTGGATTAAAGATAATAATGTTAATGGTACTGATATCAGTTTGGGTTGGTGTACTATACATATTCATTGGGGTGCTGATGATACCAGTTGGGTGTGGTGGATTAAAGCTATTCATGCTGATGGTACTGATCCTAGCTGGGTGTGGTGTATTTTAACTATTCAAGGAGTTGGTACTGCTACCAGATGGGTGTGGTTTATTAAAAATATTGGTGGTGGTGTTGATGATAGTTGGGGGTTGTGTATTATAACTATACATGGTGGAGGTACTGATACCAGTTGGGTGTGGTGTATAATAACTATTCAAGGTTGTGATGCTTATACCAGTTGGGTGTGGTGTATTATAACTTCTTATGTTTGTGGTGCTTATACCAGCTGGCTGTGGTGTATTATAACTATTTGTGCTGCTAGTGGTGGTACTGATACCAGTTGGGAGTGGTGGATTATATCTATTGGAGGTAATGGTGCTGATACCAAATGGGTGTGATATATTTCAACTATTCATGGTGGTGGTGCTGATACCAGTTGGGGGTGGTGTTTTATACATATTCATGGTGGTGGTGCTGATACCATTTGGGTGTTGTGTATTATAACTATTCATGGTAGTGGTGCTGATACCAGTTGGGTGTTGTGTATTATAACTATTCATGGTAGTGGTGCTGATACCAGTTGGGTTTGGTATATAATAACTATTCATGGTGGTGGTGCTGATCCCTGTTGGGTGTGGTGTATTATAACTATTCATGGTAGTGGTGCTCGTGCCAGTTGGGTGTGGTGTATTATAACTATTCATGGTGGTGGGGCTGATACTAGTTGAATGTGGTTTATTATAACTATTCATGGTGGTGGTGCTCGTGCCAGTTGGGCGTGGTGTATTATAAATATTCATGGTGGTGGGGCTGATACCAGTTGAATGTGGTATATTATAACTATTCATGGTGGTGGTGCTGATACCAGTTGGATATCGTGTATTATAACTATTCATAGTGGTGGGGATTATACCAGTTGGATATCGTGTATTATAACTATTCATGGTGGTGGGGCTGATACCAGTTGGGTGTTGTCTATTATAACTATTCATCGTAGTACGTGCTGATAGCAATTGGTTGTGGTGTATTATAACTATTCATCGTAGTGGTGCTGATAGCAATTGGTTGTGGTGTATTATAACTATTGGTGGTGGTTGTGCTGATGCCAGTTGGGGGTGGTGTATTATAACTATTGGTGGTGGTGGTGCTGACAGTATTTGCGTCTTGTGTATCAAAACTTTTCATGATGGTGGTGCTGATACCAGTTGGGCATGGTGTATTGTAACTATTCATGATGGTGTGGCTGATACCAGTTGAATGTGGTTTATTATAACTATTCATGGTGGTGGTGGTCGTGTCAGTTGGGTGTGGTGTATTATAACTATTCATGGTTGTGGTGCTTATGTCAGTTGGGTGTGGTGTATTATAACTATTTATGGTCGTGATGCTGATACCAGTTTGCTGTGGTGTATTATAACTTTTCATGGGGGTGGTGCTGATACCAGTTGGTTGTGGTGTGTTATAACTATTCATGGTGGTGGTGCTGACACCAGTTTGGTGTGATGGATTAAAGATAATAATGTTGATGGTACTGATACCAATTAGGTGGTGGTGGTGCTGATACTAGTTTGGGTTGGTGTACTATACATATTCAAGGGGGTGCTGATGATACCAGTTGGGTGTGGTGGATTAAAGCTATTCATGGTGATGGTACTGATACCAGTTGGGTGTGGTGTATTAAAAATATTGGTGGTAGTGCTGATGATAGTTGGGGGTGGTGTATTATAACTATTCATAGTGGTGGTACTGATACCAGTTGGGTGGGGTGTATTATAACTATTTATGGTGGTGGTATGGATACCAGTTGGGTGTGGTGTATTATAACTATTCATGGTGGGGGTGCTGATGATAGTTGGGGGTGGTGTATTATAACTATTCATGGTGGTGGTACTGATACCAGTTGGGTGTGGTATATTAAAAATATTGGTGGTAGTGCTGATGATAGTTGGGTGTGGTGTATTATAACTATTCATAGTGGTGGTACTGATACCAGTTGGGTGGGGTGTATTATAACTATTTATGGTGGTGGTACGGATACCAGTTGGGTGTGGTGTATAATAACTATTCAAGGTTGTGATGCTTATACCAGTTGGGTGTGGTGTATTATAACTATTTGTACTGCTGGTGTGGTGTATTATAATGATTCATGGGGGTAATGCTGCTACTAGCTGGGCGTAGTTGATTAAAGATATTCATTGTGATGGTACTGATACCAGTTGGGTGTGGTGTATTAAAAATATTGGTGGTAGTGCTGATGATAGTTGGGTGTGGTGTATTATAACTATTCATGGTGGGGGTGCTGATACCAGTTGGGTGTGGTGTATTATAACTATTCATGGTGGTGGTGCTGATACCAGTTGGGTGTGCTGCATTATAACTATTCATGGTGGGGGTGCTGATACCAGTTGGGTGTGGTGTATTGTAACTATTCATGGTGGTGGTGCTGGTGCTGATACCAGCTGGGTGTGGTGTATTGTAACTATTCATGGTTGAGGTGCTAATACCAGTTGGGTGTGGTGTATTATAACTATTCATGGTGGTGGTGCTGATACCAGTTGGGTGTGGTGTATTATAACTATTCATGGTGGTGGTGCTGATACCAGTTGGGTGTGCTGCATTATAACTATTCATGGTGGGGGTGCTGATACCAGTTGGGTGTGCTGCATTATAACTTTTCATGGTGGGGGTGCTGATACCAGTTGGGTGTGCCGCATTATAACTATTCATGGTGGTGGTGCTGAGACCAGTTGGGTGTGCTGCATTATAACTATTCATGGTGGTGGTGCTTATACCAGTTGGGTGTGGTGTATTATAACTATTGATGGTGGTGGTGCTGATACCAGTTGGGTGATGTGTATTATAACTATTAATGGTGGTTATGCTGATACCAGTTGGGTGTGGTGTATTATAACTATTCATGGTGGTGGGGCTGATACTAGTTGGGTGTGGTGTATTATAACTATTCATGGTGGTGCTGATACCAGTTGGGTGTGGTGTATTATAACTATTCATGGTGGTGGGGCTGATACTAGTTGGGTGTGGTGTATTATAACTATTCATGGTGGTGGTGCTGATATCAGTTGGGTGTGGTGTATTATAACTATTCATGGTGGTGCTAATATCAGTTGGGTGTGGTGTATTATAAGTATTCATGGTGGTGGGGCAGATACCAGTTGGGTGTGGTGTATTATAATTATTTGTGCTGCTGGTGGTGGTACTGATACCAGTTGGGGGTGATGGACTATAACTTTTGGAGTTAATGGTGCTGATACCAAATGGGTGTGATATATTTCAACTATTAATGGTGGTGGTGATGATACCAGTTGGGGGTGATGTTTTCTACATATTCATGGTGGTGGTGCTGATACCAGTTGGGTGTGGTGTATTAAAGATATTCATGGTGGTGGTGCTGATACCAGTAGGGTGTTGTGTATTATAACTATTCATGGTGGTGGTGCTGATCCCAGTTTGGGTTGGTGTACTATACATATTCAAGGGGGTGCTGATGATACCAGTTGGTTGTGGTGGATTAAAGCTATTTATGGTCATGGTACTGATACCAGTTGGGTGTGGTGTATTATAACTACAGGTGGTGGTGGTTCTGATACCAGTTTTTTGTGGTGTATTATAACTATTCATGGTGGTGGTACTATTACCAGTTGGGTGTGGTGTATTAAAAATATTGGTGGTAGTGCTGATGATAGTTGGGGGTGGTGTATTATAACTATTCATGGTGGTGGTACGGATACCAGTTGGGGGTGGTGTATTAAAAATATTGGTGGTAGTGCTGATGATAGTTGGGGGTGGTGTATTATAACTATTCATAGTTGTGGTACTGATACCAGTTGGGTGGGGTGTATTATAACTATTTACGGTGGTGGTATGGATACCAGTTGGGTGTGGTGTATAATAACTATTCAAGGTTGTGATGCTTATACCAGTTGGATGTGGTGTATTATAACTTCTTATACTGGTGGTGCTTATACCAGCTGTGTGTGGTGTATTATAACTATTTGTACTGCTGGTGGTGGTACTGATACCAGTTGGGTGTGATGGACTATAACTTTTGGAGGTAATGGTGCTGATACCAAATGGGTGTGATATATTTCAACTATTAATGGTGGTGGTGATGATAACAGTTGGGGGTGATGTTTTCTACATAATCATGGTGGTGGTGCTGATACCAGTTGGGTATGGTGTATTAAAGATATTCATGGTGGTGGTGCTGATACCAGTTGGGTGTTGTGTATTATAACTATTCATGGTGGTGGTGCTGATCCCAGTTCGGGGTGATGTGTTATACATATTCATGGTGGTGGTGCTGATACCAGTTGAGTGTGGTGGATTAAAGATATTCACGGTGGTGGTGCTGATACCAGTTGGGTGTGGTGTATTATAACTATTCATGGTGGTGATGCTGATAGCAGTTTGGTGTGATGTATTATAACTATTCATGGTGGTGGTGCTGATACCAGTTGGGTGTGGTGGATTAAATATATTCATGGTGTTGGTGCTGATACCAGTTGGGTGTGGTGTATTATGACTATTCATGGTAGTGGTGCTCGTGCCAGTTGGGTGTGGTGTATTATAACTGTTCATGGTGGTGGGGCTGATAATAGTTGAATGTGGTTTATTATAACTATTCATGGTGGTGGTCCTCGTGCCAGTTGGGTGTGGTGTATTATAAATATTCATGGTGGTGGGGCTGATACCAGTTGAATGTGGTGTATTATAACTATTCATGATGGTGGTGATAATACCAGTTGGTTATCGTGTATCATAACTATTCATGGTGGTGGGGCTGATACCAGTTGGGTGTTGTCTATTATAACTACTCATCGTAGTGGTGCTGATAGCAATTGGTTGTGGTGTATGGTAACTATTGGTGGTGGTTGTGCTGATACCAGTTGAGTATGTTGTATTATAACTATTGGTGGTGGTTGTGCTGATGCCAGTTGGTGGTGGTGTATTATAACTATTGGTGGTGGTGGTGATGATATCAGTTGGGTGTTGTGTATCATAACCTTTCATGATGGTGGTGCTGATACTAGTTGGGCTTGGTGTTTTAAAACTATTCCTAGTGGTGGTGCCTGTGCCAGTTGGGTGTTGTGTATTATAACTATTCATGGTTTTGGTGCTGATAACAGTTAGTTGTTGTGTATTATATCTAATCATAATTGTGGCGCCTATGCCATTTGGGTGTGGTGTATTATAACTGTTTATGGTCGTGATGCTGATACCAGTTTGCAGTGGTGTATTATAACTATTCATGGTGATGGTACTGATACCAGTTGGGTGTTGGGTATTATAACTATTGGTGGGGGTGGTGATGATACCAGTTTGGTGTGTGGAATAAAGATAATAATGTTGATGGTATTGCTGATACCAGTTGGGTATGGTGTATTATAACTATTCATGGTCGTGGTGCTGATAGCAGTTGGGTGCGATGTATTATAACTATTCGTGGGGGTGGTGCTGATACCAGTTGGGTGTGGTGGATTATAACTATTCATGGTGGTGGTGCTGATAGCAGTTGGGTGTGGTGTATTATAACTATTCATGGTGGTGGTGCTGATACCAGTTGGGTGTGGTGTATTATAACTATTCATGGTGGTGGTGCTGATACCAGTTTGGTGTTGTGTATTATAACTGTGGTGTATTATAACTATTCATGGTAATGGTGCTGATACCAGTTGGGCGTGGTGTATTATAACTATTCATGGTGGTGGTGCTGATACCAGTTGGGTGTGCTGCATTATAACTATTCATGGTGGTGGTGCTGATACCAGTTGGGTGTGGTGTACTATAACTATTCATGGTGGTGGTGCTGATACCAGCTGGGTGTGGTGTATTATAACTATTCATGGTGGTGCTGCTGATACCAGTCGGGTGTGGTGTATTATAACTATTCATGGTGGTGGTGCTGATACCAGTCGGGTGGGGTGTATTATAACTATTCTTGGTGGTGGTGCTGATAGCAGTTGGGTGTGGTGTATTATAACTATTCATGCTGGTGGTGCTGATACCAGTTGGGTGTGGTGTATTATAACTATTCATGGTGGGGGTGCTGATAACAGTTGGGTGTGGTGTATTATAACTATTCTTGGTGGTGGTGCTGATAGCAGTTGGGTGTGGTGTATTATAACTATTCATGCTGGTGGTGCTGATACCAGTTGGGTGTGGTGTATTATAACTATTCATGGTGGGGGTGCTGATAACAGTTGGGTGTGGTGTATTATAACTATTCATGGTGGTGGTGCTGATACCAATTTGGTGTGGTGTATTATAACTATTCATGGTGTTGGTGCTGATACCAGTTGTGTGTGGTGTATTATAACTATTCATGGTGGTGGTGCTGATACCAGTTGGGTGTGGTGTATTATAACTATTCATGGTGTTGGTGCTGATACCAGTTGGGTGTGGTGTATTATAACTATTCATGGTGGTGGATCTGATACCAGTTAGGTGTGGTGTATTATAACTATTCATGGTAATGGTGCTGATACCAGTTGGGTGTGGTGTATTATAACTATTCATGGTGGTGGTGCTGATACCAGTTGGGTGTGGTGTATTATAACTATTCATGGTGGTGGTGCTGATACCAGTTGGGTGTTGTGTATTATAACTATTCATGGTGGTGGTGCTGATACCAGTTGGGTGTGGTGTATTATAACTATTCATGGTGGTGGTGCTGGTGCTGATACCAGTTGGGTGTGGTGTATTATAACTATTCATGGTGGTGGTGCTGATACCAGTTGGGTGTGGTGTATTATAACTATTCATGGTGGTGGTGCTGATAGCAGTTGGGTGTGATGTATTATAACTATCCGTGGGGGTGGATCTGATACCAGTTGGGTGTGGTGTATTATAACTATTCATAGTGGTGGTGCTGATACCAGTTGGGTGTGGTGTATTATAACTATTCATGGTGGTGGTGCTGATACCAGTTGGGTGTGGTGTATTATAACTATTCATGCTGGTGGTGCTGATACCAGTTGGGTGTGGTGTATTATAACTATTCATGGTGGGGGTGCTGATAACAGTTGGGTGTGGTGTATTATAACTATTCATGGTGGGGGTGCTGATAACAGTTGGGTGTGGTGTATTATAACTATTGGTGGTGGTGGTGATGATACCAGTTTGGTGTGTGGAATAAAGATAATAATGTTGATGGTATTGCTGATACCAGTTGGGTATGGTGTATTATAACTATTCATGGTCGTGGTGCTGATAGCAGTTGGGTGCGATGTATTATAACTATTCGTGGGGGTGGTGCTGATACCAGTTGGGTGTGGTGGATTATAACTATTCATGGTGGTGGTGCTGATAGCAGTTGGGTGTGGTGTATTATAACTATTCATGGTGGTGGTGCTGATACCAGTTGGGTGTGGTGTATTATAACTATTCATGGTGGTGGTGCTGATACCAGTTGGGTGTGGTGTATTATAACTATTCATGGTAATGGTGCTGATACCAGTTGGGCGTGGTGTATTATAACTATTCATGGTGGTGGTGCTGATACCAGTTGGGTGTGCTGCATTATAACTATTCATGGTGGTGGTGCTGATACCAGTTGGGTGTGGTGTACTATAACTATTCATGGTGGTGGTGCTGATACCAGCTGGGTGTGGTTCTATTATAACTATTCATGGTGGTGCTGCTGATACCAGTCGGGTGTGGTGTATTATAACTATTCATGGTGGTGGTGCTGATACCAGTCGGGTGGGGTGTATTATAACTATTCTTGGTGGTGGTGCTGATAGCAGTTGGGTGTGGTGTATTATAATTACATCAGTAATGTAATACTTTCATTAGTCCCTGGCATTATCTTATATCTAGGATAGCCTTATACCTATCCCACGCATGCTTAAACTCCTTCACTGTATTAACCTCTACCACTTCTACTGGAAGGCTATTCCATGCATCCACTACCCTCTCAGTAAAGTAATACTTTCATTAGTCCCTGGCCTTATCTTATATCTAGGATAGCCTTATACCTATCCCACGCATGCTTAAACTCCTTCACTGTATTAACCTCTACCACTTCTACTGGAAGACTATTCCATGCATCCACTACCCTTTCAGTAAAGTAATAATTTCATTAGTCCCTGAACCTTATCTTATATCTAGGATAGCCTTATACCTATCCCATGCATGCTTAAACTCCTTCACTGTATTAACCTCTACCACTTCTACTGGAAGACTATTCCATACATCCACTACCCTCTCAGTAAAGTAATACTTTCATTAGTCCCTGGCCTTATCTTATATCTAGGATAGCCTTATACCTATCCCATGCATGCTTAAACTCCTTCACTGTATTAACCTCTACCACTTCTACTGGAAGACTATTCCATACATCCACTACCCTCTCAGTAAAGTAATACTATCATTAGTCCCTGGCCTTATCTTATATCTAGGATAGCCTTATACCTATCCCATGCATGCTTAAACTCCTTCACTGTATTAACCTCTACCACTTCTACTGGAAGACTATTCCATACATCCACTACCCTCTCAGTAATGTAATACTTTTATTAGTCCCTGGCCTTATCTTATATCTAGGATAGCCTTATACCTATCCCACGCATGCTTAAACTCCTTCACTGTATTAACCTCTACCACTTCTACTGGAAGACTATTCCATACATCCACTACCCTCTCAGTAAAGTAATACTTTCATTAGTCTCTGGCCTTATCTTATATCTAGGATAGCCTTATACCTATCCCATGCATGCTTAAACTCCTTCACTGTATTAACCTCTACCACTTCTACTGGAAGACTATTCCATACATCCACTACCCTCTCAGTAAAGTAATACTATCATTAGTCCCTGGCCTTATCTTATATCTAGGATAGCCTTATACCTATCCCACGCATGCTTAAACTCCTTCACTGTATTAACCTCTACCACTTCTACTGGAAGACTATTCCATACATCCACTACCCTCTCAGTAAAGTAATACTTTCATTAGTCCCTTGCCTTATCTTATATCTAGGATAGCCTTATACCTATCCCATGCATGCTTAAACTCCTTCACTGTATTAACCTCTACCACTTCTACTGGAAGACTATTCCATACATCCACTACCCTCTCAGTAAAGTAATACTTTCATTAGTCCCTGGCCTTATCTTATATCTAGGATAACCTTATACCTATCCCATGCATGCTTAATCTCCTTCACTGTATTAACCTCTACCACTTCTACTGGAAGACTATTCCATACATCCACTACCCTCTCAGTAATGTAATACTTTTATTAGTCCCTGGCCTTATCTTATATCTAGGATAGCCTTATACCTATCCCACGTATGCTTAAACTCCTTCACTGTATTAACCTCTACCACTTCTACTGGAAGACTATTCCATACATCCACTACCCTCTCAGTAAAGTAATACTTTCATTAGTCTCTGGCCTTATCTTATATCTAGGATAGCCTTATACCTATCCCATGCATGCTTAAACTCCTTCACTGTATTAACCTCTACCACTTCTACTGGAAGACTATTCCATACATCCACTACCCTCTCAGTAAAGTAATACTTTCATTAGTCCCTGGCCTTATCTTATATCTAGGATAGCCTTATACCTATCCCATGCATGCTTAAACTCCTTCACTGTATTAACCTCTACCACTTCTACTGGAAGACTATTCCATACATCCACTACCCTCTCAGTAAAGTAATACTATCATTAGTCCCTGGCCTTATCTTATATCTAGGATAGCCTTATACCTATCCCACGCATGCTTAAACTCCTTCACTGTATTAACCTCTACCACTTCTACTGGAAGACTATTCCATACATCCACTACCCTCTCAGTAAAGTAATACTTTCATTAGTCCCTGGCCTTATCTTATATCTAGAATAGCCTTATACCTATCCCATGCATGCTTAAACTCCTTCACTGTATTAACCTCTACCACTTCTACTGGAAGACTATTCCATGCATCCACTACCCTTTCAGTAAAGTAATACTTTCATTAGTCCCTGACCTTATCTTATATCTAGGATAGCCTTATACCTATCCCATGCATGCTTAAACTCCTTCACTGTATTAACCTCTACCACTTCTACTGGAAGACTATTCCATGCATCCACTACCCTCTCAGTAAAGTAATACTTTCATTAGTCCCTGACCTTATCTTATATCTAGGATAGCCTTATACCTATCCCACGCATGCTTAAACTCCTTCACTCTATTAACCTCTACCACTTCTACTGGAAGACTATTCCATACATCCACTACCCTCTCAGTAAAGTAATACTTTCATTAGTCCCTGGCCTTATCTTATATCTAGGATAGCCTTATACCTATCCCATGCATGCTTAAACTCCTTCACTGTATTAACCTCTACCACTTCTACTGGAAGACTATTCCATACATCCACTACCCTCTCAGTAAAGTAATACTATCATTAGTCCCTGGCCTTATCTTATATCTAGGATAGCCTTATACCTATCCCATGCATGCTTAAACTCCTTCACTGTATTAACCTCTACCACTTCTACTGGAAGACTATTCCATACATCCACTACCCTCTCAGTAATGTAATACTTTTATTAGTCCCTGGCCTTATCTTATATCTAGGATAGCCTTATACCTATCCCACGCATGCTTAAACTCCTTCACTGTATTAACCTCTACCACTTCTACTGGAAGACTATTCCATACATCCACTACCCTCTCAGTAAAGTAATACTTTCATTAGTCTCTGGCCTTATCTTATATCTAGGATAGCCTTATACCTATCCCATGCATGCTTAAACTCCTTCACGGTATTAACCTCTACCATTTCTACCTGGAAGACTATTCCATACATCCACTACCCTCTCAGTAAAGTAATACTTTCATTAGTCCCTTGCCTTATCTTATATCTAGGATAGCCTTATACCTATCCCATGCATGCTTAAACTCCTTCACTGTATTAACCTCTACCACTTCTACTGGAAGACTATTCCATACATCCACTACCCTCTCAGTAAAGTAATACTTTCATTAGTCCCTGGCCTTATCTTATATCTAGGATAGCCTTATACCTATCCCATGCATGCTTAAACTCCTTCACTGTATTAACCTCTACCACTTCTACTGGAAGACTATTCCATGCATCCACTACCCTTTCAGTAAAGTAATACTTTCATTAGTCCCTGACCTTATCTTATATCTAGGATAGCCTTATACCTATCCCATGCATGCTTAAACTCCTTCACTGTATTAACCTCTACCACTTCTACTGGAAGACTATTCCATGCATCCACTACCCTCTCAGTAAAGTAATACTTTCATTAGTCCCTGACCTTATCTTATATCTAGGATAGCCTTATACCTATCCCACGCATGCTTAAACTCCTTCACTGTATTAACCTCTACCACTTCTACTGGAAGACTATTCCATACATCCACTACCCTCTCAGTAAAGTAATACTATCATTAGTCCCTGGCCTTATCTTATATCTAGGATAGCCTTATACCTATCCCATGCATGCTTAAACTCCTTCACTGTATTAACCTCTACCACTTCTACTGGAAGACTATTCCATACATCCACTACCCTCTCAGTAATGTAATACTTTTATTATTCCCTGGCCTTATCTTATATCTAGGATAGCCTTATACCTATCCCACGCATGCTTAAACTCCTTCACTGTATTAACCTCTACCACTTCTACTGGAAGACTATTCCATACATCCACTACCCTCTCAGTAAAGTAATACTTTCATTAGTCTCTGGCCTTATCTTATATCTAGGATAGCCTTATACCTATCCCATGCATGCTTAAACTCCTTCACTGTATTAACCTCTACCACTTCTACTGGAAGACTATTCCATACATCCACTAGCCTCTCAGTAAAGTAATACTTTCATTAGTCTCTGGCCTTATCTTATATCTAGGATAGCCTTATACCTATCCCATGCATGCTTAAACTCCTTCACTGTATTAACCTCTACCACTTCTACTGGAAGACTATTCCATACATCCACTACCCTCTCACTAAAGTAATACTATCATTAGTCCCTGGCCTTATCTTATATCTAGGATAGCCTTATACCTATCCCATGCATGCTTAAACTCCTTCGCTGTATTAACCTCTACCACTTCTACTGGAAGACTATTCCATACATCCACTACCCTCTCAGTAAAGTAATACTTTCATTAGTCCCTTGCCTTATCTTATATCTAGGATAGCCTTATACCTATCCCATGCATGCTTAAACTCCTTCACTGTATTAACCTCTACCACTTCTACTGGAAGACTATTCCATACATCCACCACCCTCTCGGTAAAGTAATACTTTCATTAGTCCCTGGCCTTATCTTATATCTAGGATAGCCTTATACCTATCCCATGCATGCTTAATCTCCTTCACTGTATTAACCTCTACCACTTCTACTGGAAGACTATTCCATACATCCACTACCCTCTCAGTAAAGTAATACTTTCATTAGTCCCTGGCCTTATCTTATATCTAGGATAGCCTTATACCTATCCCACGCATGCTTAAACTCCTTCACTGTATTAACCTCTACCACTTCTACTGGAAGACTATTCCATACATCCACTACCCTCTCAGTAAAGTAATACTATCATTAGTCCCTGGCCTTATCTTATATCTAGGATAGCCTTATACCTATCCCATGCATGCTTAAACTCCTTCACTGTATTAACCTCTACCACTTCTACTGGAAGACTATTCCATACATCCACTACCCTCTCAGTAATGTAATACTTTTATTATTCCCTGGCCTTATCTTATATCTAGGATAGCCTTATACCTATCCCACGCATGCTTAAACTCCTTCACTGTATTAACCTCTACCACTTCTACTGGAAGACTATTCCATACATCCACTACCCTCTCAGTAAAGTAATACTTTCATTAGTCTCTGGCCTTATCTTATATCTAGGATAGCCTTATACCTATCCCATGCATGCTTAAACTCCTTCACTGTATTAACCTCTACCACTTCTACTGGAAGACTATTCCATACATCCACTAGCCTCTCAGTAAAGTAATACTTTCATTAGTCTCTGGCCTTATCTTATATCTAGGATAGCCTTATACCTATCCCATGCATGCTTAAACTCCTTCACTGTATTAACCTCTACCACTTCTACTGGAAGACTATTCCATACATCCACTACCCTCTCACTAAAGTAATACTATCATTAGTCCCTGGCCTTATCTTATATCTAGGATAGCCTTATACCTATCCCATGCATGCTTAAACTCCTTCACTGTATTAACCTCTACCACTTCTACTGGAAGACTATTCCATACATCCACTACCCTCTCAGTAAAGTAATACTTTCATTAGTCCCTTGCCTTATCTTATATCTAGGATAGCCTTATACCTATCCCATGCATGCTTAAACTCCTTCACTGTATTAACCTCTACCACTTCTACTGGAAGACTATTCCATACATCCACCACCCTCTCAGTAAAGTAATACTTTCATTAGTCCCTGGCCTTATCTTATATCTAGGATAGCCACTGTATTAACCTCTACCACTTCTACTGGAAGACTATTCCATGCATCCACTACCCTCTCAGTAAAGTAATACTTTCATTAGTCCCTGACCTTATCTTATATCTAGGATAGCCTTGTGTCTATCCCATGCATGCTTAAACTCCTTCACTGTATTAACCTCTACCACTTCTACTGGAAGACTATTCCATACATCCACTACCCTCTCAGTAAAGTAATACTTTCATTAGTCCCTGGCCTTATCTTATATCTAGGATAGCCTTATACCTATACCATGCATGCTTAAACTCCTTCACTGTATTAACCTCTACCATTTCTACTGGAAGGCTATTCCATACATCCACTACCCTCTCAGTAATGTAATATTTGCATTAGTCCCTGACCTTATCTTATATCTAGGATAGCCTTATACCTATCCATCGCATGCTTAAACTCCTTCACTGTATTAACCTCTACCACTTCTACTGGAAGACTATTCCATGCATCCACCACCCTCTCAGTAAAGTAATACTTTCATTAGTCCCTGGCCTTATCTTATATCTAGGATAGCCTTATACCTATCCCACGCATGCTTAAACTCCTTCACTGTATTAACCTCTACCACTTCTACTGGAAGACTATTCCATGCAGCCACTACCCTCTCAGTAAAGTAATACTTTCATTAGTCCCTGGCCTTATCTTATATCTAGGATAGCCTTATACCTATCCCACGCATGCTTAAACTCCTTCACTGTATTAACCTCTACCACTTCTACTGGAAGACTATTCCATACATCCACTACCCTCTCAGTAATGTAATACTTTCATTAGTCCCTGGCCTTATCTTATAGCTAGGATAGCCTTATACCTATCCCACGCATGCTTAAACTCCTTCACTCTATTAACCTCTACCACTTCTACTTGAAGACTATTCCATACATCCACTACCCTCTCAGGAAAGTAATACTTTCATTAGTCCCTGGCCTCATCTTATATCTAGGATAGCCTTATATCTATCCCATGCATGCTTAAACTCCTTCACTGTATTAACCTCTACCACTTCTACTGGAAGACTATTCCATACATCCACTACCCTCTCAGTAATGTAATACTTTCATTAGTCCCTGGCCTTATCTTATATCTAGGATAGCCGTATACCTATCCCATGCATGCTTAAACTCCTTCACTGTATTAACCTCTACCACTTCTACTGGAAGACTATTCCATACATCCACTGCCCTCTCAGTAATGTAATACTTTCATTAGTCCCTGACCTTATCTTATATCTAGGATAGCCTTATACCTATCCCATGCATGCTTAAACTCCTTCACTGTATTAACCTCTACCACTTCTACTGGAAGACTATTCCATGCATCCACCACCCTCTCAGTAAAGTAATACTTTCATTAGTCCCTGGCCTTATCTTATATCTAGGATAGCCTTATACCTATCCCACGCATGCTTAAACTCCTTCACTGTATTAACCTCTACCACTTCTACTGGAAGACTATTCCATGCAGCCACTACCCTCTCAGTAAAGTAATACTTTCATTAGTCCCTGGCCTTATCTTATATCTAGGATAGCCTTATACCTATCCCACGCATGCTTAAACTCCTTCACTGTATTAACCTCTACCACTTCTACTGGAAGACTATTCCATACATCCACTACCCTCTCAGTAATGTACTACTTTCATTAGTCCCTGGCCTTATCTTATATCTAGGATAGCCTTATACCTCTCCCATGCATGCTTAGACTCCTTTACTGTATTAACCTCTACCACTTCTACTGGAAGACTATTCCATACATCCACTACCCTCTCAGTAATGTAATACTTTCATTAGTCCCTGGCCTTATCTTATATCTAGGATAGCCTTATACCTATCCCACGCATGCTTAAACTCCTTCACTGTATTAACCTCTACCACTTCTACTCGAAGGCTATTCCATACATCCACTACCCTCTCAGTAAAGTAATATTTTCATTAGTCCCTGGCCTTATCTTATATCTAGGATAGCCTTATACCTATCCCACGCATGCTTAAACTCCTTCACTCTATTAACCTCTACCACTTCTACTTGAAGACTATTCCATACATCCACTACCCTCTCAGTAATGTAATACTTTCATTAGTCCCTGGCCTTATCTTATAGCTAGGATAGCCTTATACCTATCCCACGCATGCTTAAACTCCTTCACTCTATTAACCTCTACCACTTCTACTTGAAGACTATTCCATACATCCACTACCCTCTCAGTAAAGTAATACTTTCATTAGTCCCTGGCCTCATCTTATATCTAGGATAGCCTTATATCTATCCCATGCATGCTTAAACTCCTTCACTGTATTAACCTCTACCACTTCTACTGGAAGACTATTCCATGCATCCACTACCCTCTCAGTAATGTAATACTTTCATTAGTCCCTGACCTTATCTTATATCTAGGATAGCCTTATACCTATCCCATGCATGCTTAAACTCCTTCACTGTATTAACCTCTACCACTTCTACTGGAAGACTATTCCATACATCCACTACCCTCTCAGTAAAGTAATACTTTCATTAGTCCCTGGTCTTATCTTATATCTAGGATAGCCTTATACCTATCCCATGCATGCTTAAACTCCTTCACTGTATTAACCTCTACCACTTCTACTGGAAGGCTATTCCATACATCCACTACCCTCTCAGTAAAGTAATACTTTCATTAGTCCCTGGCCTTATCTTATATCTAGGATAGCCTTATACCTATCCCATGCATGCTTAAACTCCCTCACTGTATTAACCTCTACCACTTCTACTGGAAGACTATTTCATACATCCACTACCCTCGCAGTAATGTAATACTTTCATTAGTCCCTGGCCTTATCTTATATCTAGGATAGCCTTATACCTATCCCATGCATGCTTAAACTCCTTCACTGTATTAACCTCTACCACTTCTACTGGAAGACTATTCCATGCATCCACTACCCTCTCAGTAAAGTAATACTTTCATTAGTCCCTGACCTTATCTTATATCTAGGATAGCCTTATACCTATCCCATGCATGCTTAAACTCCTTCACTGTATTAACCTCTACCACTTCTACTGGAAGACTATTCCATACATCCACTACCCTCTCAGTAAAGTAATACTTTCATTAGTCCCTGGTCTTATCTTATATCTAGGATAGCCTTATACCTATCCCATGCATGCTTAAACTCCTTCACTGTATTAACCTCTACCACTTCTACTGGAAGGCTATTCCATACATCCACTACCCTCTCAGTAAAGTAATACTTTCATTAGTCCCTGGCCTTATCTTATATCTAGGATAGCCTTATACCTATCCCATGCATGCTTAAACTCATTCACTGTATTAACCTCTACCACTTCTACTGGAAGACTATTCCATGCATCCACTACCCTCTCAGTAATGTAATACTTTCATTAGTCCCTGACCTTATCTTATATCTAGGATAGCCTTATACCTATCCCATGCATGCTTAAACTCCTTCACTGTATTAACCTCTACCACTTCTACTGGAAGACTATTCCATACATCCACTACCCTCTCAGTAAAGTAATACTTTCATTAGTCCCTGGTCTTATCTTATATCTAGGATAGCCTTATACCTATCCCATGCATGCTTAAACTCCTTCACTGTATTAACCTCTACCACTTCTACTGGAAGGCTATTCCATACATCCACTACCCTCTCAGTAAAGTAATACTTTCATTAGTCCCTGGCCTTATCTTATATCTAGGATAGCCTTATACCTATCCCATGCATGCTTAAACTCCCTCACTGTATTAACCTCTACCACTTCTACTGGAAGACTATTTCATACATCCACTACCCTCGCAGTAATGTAATACTTTCATTAGTCCCTGGCCTTATCTTATATCTAGGATAGCCTTATACCTATCCCATGCATGCTTAAACTCCTTCACTGTATTAACCTCTACCACTTCTACTGGAAGACTATTCCATACATCCACTACCCTCTCAGTAAAGTAATACTTTCATTAGTCCCTGGTCTTATCTTATATCTAGGATAGCCTTATACCTATCCCATGCATGCTTAAACTCCTTCACTGTATTAACCTCTACCACTTCTACTGGAAGGCTATTCCATACATCCACTACCCTCTCAGTAAAGTAATACTTTCATTAGTCCCTGGCCTTATCTTATATCTAGGATAGCCTTATACCTATCCTATGCATGCTTAAACTCCCTCACTGTATTAACCTCTACCACTTCTACTGGAAGACTATTTCATACATCCACTACCCTCGCAGTAATGTAATACTTTCATTAGTCCCTGGCCTTATCTTATATCTAGGATAGCCTTATACCTATCCCATGCATGCTTAAACTCCTTCACTGTATTAACCTCTACCACTTCTACTGGAAGACTATTCCATGCATCCACTACCCTCTCAGTAAAGTAATACTTTCATTAGTCCCTGACCTTATCTTATATCTAGGATAGCCTTATACCTATCCCATGCATGCTTAAACTCCTTCACTGTATTAACCTCTACCACTTCTACTGGAAGACTATTCCATACATCCACTACCCTCTCAGTAAAGTAATACTTTCATTAGTCCCTGGTCTTATCTTATATCTAGGATAGCCTTATACCTATCCCATGCATGCTTAAACTCCTTCACTGTATTAACCTCTACCACTTCTACTGGAAGGCTATTCCATACATCCACTACCCTCTCAGTAAAGTAATACTTTCATTAGTCCCTGGCCTTATCTTATATCTAGGATAGCCTTATACCTATCCCATGCATGCTTAAACTCATTCACTGTATTAACCTCTACCACTTCTACTGGAAGACTATTCCATGCATCCACTACCCTCTCAGTAATGTAATACTTTCATTAGTCCCTGACCTTATCTTATATCTAGGATAGCCTTATACCTATCCCATGCATGCTTAAACTCCTTCACTGTATTAACCTCTACCACTTCTACTGGAAGACTATTCCATACATCCACTACCCTCTCAGTAAAGTAATACTTTCATTAGTCCCTGGTCTTATCTTATATCTAGGATAGCCTTTTACCTATCCCATGCATGCTTAAACTCCTTCACTGTATTAACCTCTACCACTTCTACTGGAAGGCTATTCCATACATCCACTACCCTCTCAGTAAAGTAATACTTTCATTAGTCCCTGGCCTTATCTTATATCTAGGATAGCCTTATACCTATCCCATGCATGCTTAAACTCCCTCACTGTATTAACCTCTACCACTTCTACTGGAAGACTATTTCATACATCCACTACCCTCGCAGTAATGTAATACTTTCATTAGTCCCTGGCCTTATCTTATATCTAGGATAGCCTTATACCTATCCCATGCATGCTTAAACTCCTTCACTGTATTAACCTCTACCACTTCTACTGGAAGACTATTCCATGCATCCACTACCCTCTCAGTAAAGTAATACTTTCATTAGTCCCTGACCTTATCTTATATCTAGGATAGCCTTATACCTATCCCATGCATGCTTAAACTTCTTCACTGTATTAACCTCTACCACTTCTACTGGAAGACTATTCCATGCATCCACTACCCTCTCAGTAAAGTAATACTTTCATTAGTCCCTGACCTTATCTTATATCTAGGATAGCCTTATACCTATCCCATGCATGCTTAAACTCCTTCACTGTATTAACCTCTACCACTTCTACTGGAAGACTATTCCATACATCCACTACCCTCTCAGTAATGTAATACTTTCATTAGTCCCTGGCCTTATCTTATATCTAGGATAGCCTTATACCTATCCCACTCATGCTTAAACTACTTCACTGTATTAACCTCTACCACTTCTACTGGAAGACTATTCCATGCACCCACTACCCTCTCAGTAATGTAATACTGTC
Organism: Pelodytes ibericus; assembly: GCA_036172795.1. NCBI lineage: Eukaryota > Metazoa > Chordata > Amphibia > Anura > Pelodytidae > Pelodytes > Pelodytes ibericus. Next base: position 8,141,020 of record CM069867.1, on the reverse strand, counting down.
ATTAGTCCCTGTCCTTATCTTATATCTACGATAGCCTTATGCCTATCCCATGCATGCTTAAACTCCTTCACTGTATTAACCTCTACCACTTCTACTGGAAGACTATTCCATGTATCCACTACCCTCTCAGTAATGTAATACTTTCTGATATTTCTCTTACATCTTTGCCCCTCTAATGTAAGACTATGTGTTGAATTTTACCTGAAGATCTGGAGCATCGTCAAACAGATAAGGGTAATGGTGACTGCATGTATCTCATAGAAACTATATATTTATTCACTATTACAATAAGTTCGGTTGGATACAATTGATTTATTTGTCGAATTTTACCTTTCTGCCGCTTTTTTCTCTCCATTGGTAATTTTCTGGACAACGGGTTGTATGCAGTATTATTTTTAGTATCCATTATATTGCTACATTGCTTTTTATTAGTTTAAACCATCGATCCAACCATACTTGCGGTGCCCAGTTAATTTAAACAGCCCCACCATTGAGGAATTTGGGAAAAAGAACACCAATTTGTTAAAAATAAAAAAAAATAAAAAAAAAATTGAATATGAAATCACCACCATAGACCCCGGCCACCACACAAACTTTTCCACACTGCAAGATATCATTTTTCTAAACGAGTAAAAACTCCTGATTCCACTACACCGGAAATCCCCACTCGCATCCACACTGCAGGAATGGGTACCCAAGGTAGAGCTAAGATCATGGGAAGAACTCTCCCAATCCTCCCCTTCATTCATTGGTTACAGCAGAGTGCTGAATTCGCCCCACTCCTTGCCACTTGACCACCTATCCGTAAACATAATGACTGGTTGTCTACCTAAGCCCTCCCCTGTAAACTCCTAAATGCTACCCAATCCGACGCCACCCTTCAGGTTTCCCATCCGACTTCCCCCGCCCATCTAGACAACACAGAGATATTGGAAATGCTGGTTAACCACTCAAAGTTACTGGACCATAAACACGCTGAAGGAGCCCCTATTGTCTCCCTTTTCAAATTAACATAGTTGAGTGAACGTAAGAAGGTTAATGGGATGTACATATAGATTACCTTGATTTTCTACATAACTTTTGTATTTGGAAGATAAACTGTATACAAAAAATGTAACTTTTATCAAATATTATATCTTCCACCCTGTTTTCGCCTCTTATATTCTGTTCTCCCTGTATTTCCCCATCAATTCAAGCTGTAATTTCAAAGGAAAACATTTAATAAAAACTTTTTTCGCAAAACAATAAATACGCTGTACCGTTTTGTTCGGGAATGTCCCGATATAAGGAGACTATCCTTCTGTCCCATTTTTGGGACGATGTTAGAGCTCTGTGGGACCCGGGGACCCCAACCCTACAGAACAAATGTAATAACCTTATTATCTTCCAGACTACTTACAGTGTTTTAAATATTTCAATGCTACGTTCATTAGACTCATTACTTATGTGGTGTGGACAGATTAAGTGTGGGGTTAGTGCTGACACATAGAATGTTTCTATCTCCCAAGCTGTGCCGCTCCCCCTTGCATTCCAATTCACCAGAGGTAGAAGTTGAGAGGTATGGGTAAAGGCTCTCTACACATTGGGTCTTTTGTACCAACTCCCAAAACTCCAGACGCTTCATTCTACATAGGACTGAATAGAGTGTATCAGCACACCGATCCAGCAAACTGACACAGAGATCCATTCATTACAGCATTTATCCAGCTAGGATAGATCTTTCAATAAAGGTCCATCTTTCTGCTACAGTAGCCTTTTTATATAACATTATATAATTATATTGACATAGTTGCCAACATTTGAAAAAACGTTTCCAGGGACACTTTACACCATAGCTATCAATTAGTTACTTTAATATATACCACACCCACTCACCAAGGCTCCAGCCCCTGTGCCCAACATAATTAATATACTTAACCCCCTCCTTGCTATTATGGTGCAGATTATATCACTAATTTCACATGCTCACTGCACAATTATTTATTATGTCAGATCCATAGCTCATCACCTATATTTTTTCAATCTGAATAGGGAAATTGTATTTTAACACACAATTAATATGTGCCCATTATGCATAACCTCCAATAAAACACACTCTTCCAGTCACTCCATTTCTTATGGTCACCTTTCATTATTGCCACCACATCACTTGCCATTGCACCCACATAACTTGCCACAGTACCTAGCTTGCACCTACAAGTCTTGTCAGAGCACCCTTAGGTCTTACTAGAGCACCAAGATTGCACACACAGGTCTTGCCAGAGCACCCACAGGTATAGCCAGAGCACCCACACATCTATCCAGAGCAGCCAGACTGCACCCACATGTCTAGCTAGAGCACTCAGACTGCACCCATAGGTCTAGCTAGAGCACCCAGACTGCACCCACAGGTCTAGCTAGAGCACCCACACATCTATCCAGAGCTGCCAGACTATACCCACACGTCTAGCTAGAGCACCCAGACTGCACCCACACGTCTAGCTAGAGCACTCAGACTGCACCCATAGGTCTAGCTAGAGCACCCAGACTGCACCCACAGGTCTAGCTAGAGCACCCACACATCTATCCAGAGCTGCCAGACTGCACCCACACGTCTAGCTAGAGCACTCAGACTGCACCCACACGTCTAGCTAGAGCACCCAGACTGCACCCACATGTCTAGCTAGAGCACCCAGACTGCACCCACACGTCTAGCTAGAGCACCCAGACTGCACCCACAGGTCTAGCCAGAGCACCAAGTCCAATCTTTCTCTCAAGTCATTCTGATTTGGCTGCTCCTCTCCGCAACACCTTCCACTGGCTCCTCTAGTCCCTAAAAAGATAGGACTATTTGCCCTGGTTTGTGCATTATAATACTGTGGATATCCTGTTTTTTTTTTTTTTTTACAACGTGCAGAATAAACACTACCAGATTCATCAAACTTAATATGATGTCTTGAACTTCACTTGATGTTCGATACTCCTGGTGCACGTCCCTCCCTTTCCAATCCCTAGTCCCTCCTCTATTGCATGTTTTCTCCTCTTGTTAATTTCTACCCCACACAGTGAAATATAATGTCGAGGACACGTTTTGGCCAAGTAATGCCAACTACATGACAAATTTCTTGCGCATAGTGATTTATCAATGCGTGCAGAAGGCATTTCTCCATTTCACATAATAAAGTTTTAGAGCTTTCTTCAATGAAAAAAAACGAAATGATAGAGAACTAAATCATCGTCTCTGAGGCTCTGAAGTAGATATGTATTTCCTGTTGCAGTGTGGTTAGTCATTTGTCTGTTTTCCTGATCCTTTGTCACAACACAGCATTTTGTTTTCTCACTTGTTTTTGTGGTTCGGCAGGTGCAACGTATTAGGGGAAGTAAAGTAAAAAACTAAATTAGCATCCCCTGCTCCTAAGTAATCTCAGCGAGATTCAGGAGGCTTGTCCCGACTCATCTGACTGGTGTCTGCACAAGGGCGTACCTAGAGCATTTGGCACCTGGGGCAGACCCTGTATTTGCCACCCCTCCCATCCCCACCACACTGACTTTAAAATGTTAAACACCCATACTTTTTATGTTTTCAAGAATATATTTTGAACAAATTTGTAAACTTACACACACAGTCACATTTACGCACACAGAGTCACACTTACACAGTCACACTTAGACACACAACATAACATTTACACACACACACTGGCATACTTACACACACAGTCACACTTATGCATGCAGAATCTGACTTATGCACACAGACTCACACAGTCACACTTACACACAGAGTCAAATTAACACACATGGAGTCACACTTACACTCACAGAGTGACACAGACTCACATAGAATCACACTTACACACAGACTCATAATCACACTTACATACATTTACATAGTCACATAGAGTCGCACTTACACACACAGAGCCACGCTTACACATTCAGAGTACCACTTGAACATAGTGGCACATTTACAATTTGCCCATTAATATGCCACAGCCAATTTACACATTAATATGCCACATCCAATCTTCCCATTAATACGACAGTGTTAATTTGCTCATTAACATGCCACAATTTGCCCATTAATTTGCCGATGTTAGTTTGTCCATTAATATGCCACAGCAAATTTGCCAACTAATATGCCAGTCTTTTGCTCATTAATATGCCAGTGTTATTTTGCCTATTAATATGCCACAGCCAATTTACCCATTAATATGCCAGTGTTATTTTGCCCATTAATATGACAGTGTTAATTTGCCCATTAACATGCTACAGCCAATTTACCCACTAATATGCCAGTGTTATTTTGTCCATTAATATGCCACAGCCAATTTGCCCATTAATATGTCAGTGTTATTGTTCCCATTAATATGACAGTGTCAATTTTCCCATTAACATGCCAAAGCCAATTTACCCACTAAAGTGCCAGTGATATTTTGCCCATTAATATAGCACAGACAATTTGCCCATTAATATGCCAGTGTTATTTTGCCCACTAACATGCCACAGCCAATTTACACACTAATATAAACGTGTTATTTTGTCCATTAATATGCCACAGCCAATTTGCCCATTAATATGCCACAGCCAATTTGCCCATTCATATGCCAGTGTTTTGCCCATTAATATGTTACAGCCAATTTGCCCATTAATATGCCAGTGTTATTTTGCCCATTAATATGCCCCAGCTAATTTGCCCATTAGTATCCCAGTGATATGTTGACCATTAATGCCAGTTTAATTTTGTCCATTAATATGCCACAGCCAATTTGCCAATTAAAATGCCAGTGTTATTTTGCCAAAATAATATGCCACAGCTAATTTGTTCTTTAATATATCGGTGTTATTTGGCCCATGCATATGCCACAGTCAATTTGCCCATTAAAATGCCAGTGTTATTTTGACCATTAATATGGCAGTATTATTTAGCACAAGTAATATGCCACAGCCAATTTGCCCATTAAAATAACAGTGATATTTTGACCATTAATATGGCAGTATTATTTTGGCCAAATTATATGCCACATCCAATTTGCCCATTAATATGCCAGTGTTATTTTTCCCATTCATATGCCAAAACCAATGTTCCCATTAATATACCAGTTTTATTTTGCCCAATAATATCCTAGTGTTATTTTGACCATTAATATGCCACAACCAATATGCCCATTAATATATCAGTGAAATTTTGACCATTAATATGCCAGTGTTTTTTTTACCATTAATATGACAGTGTCAATTTGCCCATTAACATGCCACAGCCAATTTACCCACTAATATGCCAGTGTTATTCTGCCCATTAATATATCACAGCCAATTTGCCCATTAATATGCCAGTGTTATTTTGCCCATTAATATGCATGTACAATTTTGACCATTTATATGATAGTGTAATTTTGCCCATTAATATGCCACAGCCAATTTGCCCATTAAAATGCCAGTGTTATTTTGACCATTAATATAGCAGTATTATTTTGCCCAAATAATATGCCACAGCTAATTTGCCCATTAATATACCATTGTTATTTTGCCCATTAATATGCGACAGCCAATTTTCCCAATAATCTCCCAGTGTTATTTTGCCCATTAATATTCCAGTGTTATTTTGACAATTAAATGCCACAATTAATATGCCCATTAATATACCAGTGATATTTTGACAATTAATATGCCAGTGTTATTTTGACCACTAATACACCAGTGTTATTTTGCCCACTAATATGCCAGTGTTATTTTTCACATTAATATGCCAGTTATTTTGCCCATTAATATTTCAATGTTATTTTGCCCACTAATATGCCACAGTTAATTTGCACATTAATATACCAGTTTTATTTTGCCCATTAATATGCCAGTGTTATTTTGCAAATGTATTTGCCACAGCCAATTTGCCCATTACAATAACAGTTGTATTCTGCCAATTAATATGCCAGTGTTATTCTGCTCATTAATATTCCACAGCCAATTGCCCAATAATATCCCAGTGTTATTTTGCCCATTAATATGCCATAGCCAATTTGCCCATTTATATACCAGTTTTCCCCATTAATATGCCAGCATTATTCTGCCCATTAATATGCGACAGCCAATTTTCCCAATAATCTCCCAGTGTTATTTTGCCCATTAATATTCCAGTGTTATTTTGACAATTAAATGCCACAATTAATATGCCCATTAATATACCAGTGATATTTTGACCATTAATACACCAGTGTTATTTTGACCATTAATACACATGTGCTATTTTGACCATTAATAGGCCACAGCAAATTTTCCCACTAATATGCCAGTGTTATGTTTCACATTCATACGCCACAACCAATTTGCCCATTAATATGTTAGTGTTATTTTGTCCATTAATATTCTAGTTTTTTTTGGCCATTAATATGCCAAAGCCAATTTGCCCATTAATATGCCAGTGCTATTTTGCCCACTAATATGCCACAGCTAATTTTCGCATTATTATCCCAGTTATCCCAGTGATATTTTGACCATTAATGCAAGTGCAATTTTTCCCCATTAATATGCCAAAGCTAATTTGCCAATTAAAATGCCAGTGTTATTTTGGCCAAATAATATGCCACAGCTAATTTGTCCAGTAATATGCCAATGTTATTTTGCCCATTTATATGCTACAGCCAATTTGCCCATTAATATAACAGTTTTATTTTGCCCATTAATATGCCAGTGTTATTCTGCCCATTAATATGCCACAACCAATATGCCCATTAATATACCAATGATATTTTGACCATTAATACGCCAGTGTTATTTTGACCATTAACACACCAGTGCTATTTTAACCATTAATAGGCCACAACAAATTTTCCCACTAATATGCCAGTGTTATTTTTCACATTAATATGCCACAACCAATTTTCCCATTAATATGCTAGTGTTATTTTGTCATTAATATGCCACAACCAATTTGCCCATTAATATGCTAGTGTTATTTTGTCCATTAATATGCCAGTGTTATTTTGCCCATTAATATGCCAATGCTATTTTTCCCATTAATATGCCAATGCTATTTTGCCCACTAATATGCCACAGCTAATTTTCGCATTAGTATCCCAGTTATCTCAGTGATATTTTGACCATTAATGCAAGTGCAATTTTTCCCCATTAATATGCCAAAGCCAATTAAAATGCCAGTGTTATTTTGCCCAAATAATATACCACAGCTAATTTGTCCATTAATATGCCAGTGTTATTTTGCCCATTAATATGCAGGGAGGGCATGTGTAATTCAAGGATGTGCAATGTGGGTGAGGGGGTATGTCCAGGATGTGCAATGCAGACACTGGGGCCGGGGTAGGTCCTGGATGTGCAAAGTGGGTGATAGGGCATGTCCTGAGGTGCAGGGATAAGTCCTGGATGTTCAGTGTGGGTGATGGGGCAAGTCCTGAGGGGCAGGGATAAGTCCTGGATGTTCAATGTGGGTGATGGGGCATGTCCTGGACCTGAATGAAATTACTATGGGAGGGTAGGGGGGCAATAGTGAGATATAGGAATGGGGAACCCAGAATTATTTTTCTGTATTCCTGATGTCGGCCCTGACTCTGAATAACAACTCTGTCTCCAGTCCTGTCCTTTGGCCTGGATCTTCTCTCTGTTAGCCTTACCTTTCTGATGTCAGTGAAGTCCTGGCCTTGGCATGAACCCCAGACCTCAACTGAAGAGGACCTACCTTAGCTGTAGATGAAAAGCAGAGTGTACGGATCAGGTTCACTTTATGGAGAGTCCTTCCTATGACACCACATGCTACAGTCAGCTATCGCCCAAAAACTTTATTGATTACTAACAAGAGTATTGTGATGTATAACAGAAACTAGGTTAGCCAAAATTAGATTCTGGCCTTGTCTCTCAATGCTCATCACCATTTTTCCTGTTCATAGTCTCCAGGACTGTGGCATGTGTATTTAACAGGATCATAGATCATGAAGCTATTATCCCAGTTAATAGGTTTTTACAGCATTTTTCTAGAAATATTATTAGCTTGCTCTTTGGACCTAAAGGGCTGATACTGTTTTTTGTTGTTGTTGATCCATAGCAACAGAGCATGACTTCTTAGCATTTTGGAAGCCCTATTGAGTTATATACATGCTTTGCTGTTATTATTATTGTGTGGATAAGTGCAAAATAGTGCACTTTGGGTGTAAAAACCCACGGGCAGAGCATAGAATATTTATACAGTCCTAACCTCAACATCCGAGGAAAGGGATTTAGGAGTAATTATGTCAGAGGACTTAAAGGTAGGTAGACATGTAATAGAGCAGCAGGAAATGCTTACAGAAATATTATGTCTTCTTGTTTTGGTAGATTTTCTTCTTTTAAATATACTCTCCTCCTTTGCTGTGTTGATTCCCTTTATTTATTTATATCCTTCTTTTACATCTTTCCTGGTAAGTTTTAATCTTCAACCCATGAACCCAGGCCCGCCATCAGGGGGTGACGGGCGATATCGGCGTCCCGGGCCCGCCATCAGGGCCAAGGTAACGCCAGGAAAAATAATCTCCCTCTCTTAAGCCGGAGTTACTCTGGTCGCATTTTTTTTTTAAATCAAACTTTATTGAAGCCACGCGTCTGGAGGGGAGCGCACAATGCTTCCCTCACAGACACGGACCTGCACCGGGAGACAGCAGCAAGGAGGTAAGTACTGGGGAAGGGGGGGAGGAGGGTGGTAGATAACGAGCATACTGAGGGGCAAAATCCTGGCATATTGAGTGGCTAAATCCTGGCATATTGAGGGGCATAATCCTGGCATATTGGCATTATCCTGGAATATTAATTGGCATAATCCTGGCATATTAATTGGAATAATCCTGGCATAATAAATGGCATAATCCTGGCATATTAACTGGCATTATCCTGGCATATTAAATGGCTAAATCGTGGCATATTAATTGGCATTATCCTGGCATATTGAGTGGCTAAATCATGGCATATTAAATGGCTTAATCCTGGCATATTAATTTGCAAAATCCTGGCATATTGAGGGGCAAAATACTGGCAGAATAATTGGCAAAAGAATGGCATATTGAGAGGCAAAATAATGGCATATTGAGGGGCAAAATCCTGGCATATTAAATGGCATATTGAGGGGCAAAATCCTGGCATATTAAATGGCATATTGAGGGGCAAAATTTTGGCATATTAAATGGGAAAAGAATGGCATATTGAGGGGCAAAATAGTGGCATATTAAATGGCAAAAGAATGGCATATTGATGGAAAAATACTGACTTATTGTGTGGCAAAATATTACTGGCATATTGAGTGGCAAAATATTACTGGCATATTGAGTGGCAAAATATTACTGGCATAATGACCAACTGCTCCCAACCACCCTCCATATTACATTAGACCAGGATAATATGCTTGTGAGGGTAGGTGGGGCGAGTGCGAGATATTTTTCAGGGGGGGGGGGAGAGTGGTGAAGGGGGCCCAGAAAATTTGTTCAGTAAGGGGCCCTGAAATTCCTGGTGGCGGCCCTTCATGAATCCCTTCTCCGATCTCTCTCTAAAGTATCAATATCCTTCTGGAGATGATACGGTCTCCAGTACTGTGTACAACACTCCAAGTGCTCTGTACAACAGCAGTTAGAGTAATATGGTCCTGTAACATGTGTAATAAAGCTTTTGTGGTCAATAAAACACATCAGCCACAAATTAATTGTAAATTAATTTACTGTCAGCTGCTGACTATGTACAACGGGACAAAACTTGTTTATTAAAAAAGTAAAAGAGAATGATATTTACATCAGGTAATACTTATATTACATATTGAACAATGGAAAAAAAAAATACTCGACAGTTAAAACTAAATTACCCAAACTGGTAATTAGACTCATAATTCTTTCTAAAAACGCAACCCCCCCCCCCCCCCCCCATTTTTAAATATTTCAATAAAATTGTTACATTTTGCCAAATAAAAATCTCCAATTGAAATTGTTCATTAAAATATTAATGCGACACACTTATTCAAAATGGCCACTTGAAAACTTCTCCGATGTGCTCCTTTCTACGGCTTCAGAGCATAAGAATATTATGGATAGTGAAGGAGTTAACATATACATGATATAAAAGTGCTGTCATGAAGTGGGCGTGACTTTTCTTGTCCAGGTACCATGTAAACAAAAAAAAAACAACGTTTTCGATCTCCCAGAATCCTTTGCACAAAATGGAAGTAACCAAGATACAGGAATGTGACTCCACCCAGAGATCTAGAGTCTTGTAACGTATTGCAGCAGAATTAGTATTTCTACACTCGAAAATAAATAATGAAGTATGAAATACTTTGATTTTAGCAGGGGGCAGACTTTCTTTGTAATCCCGTGTCTAAGCGTTCCTTGCCTGACGTCATCTGACTAAAGTGAATACAAATTTCATATTGAACGTAGTAAATTTGCTTACGAAACCACAGATGACATCATAAACAGGAGACATCATTTTAAAAACATTGGGATTTGGGGACCTGTATAGAAACTCCTGCACTGCAAAGTATATTAAAAAAAAGTGTAATCGCCGTTTGGTGTGTATAATGGCGATTGCGCTTTTTTTTTTATAACTCCCGACACTTTCCAGTGAGAGAGGGACCGACGTCAAACTGTGTTTGGCGGGAGTTCCCGGAAACAAATCACATATAGGCTGCTTGGTGCCACGAGTGCCAACAGAACCTAAAGCTATGCATTCGGCATGGATAACGGCGACTCCTGTGAGTCTGCTTTATACATTGGCGCACATGCCGATTGTACCAGTATTTTGCACAGTCTGTGTGTGCGCCATGTTTTACATGCCCCCATTTTATATATCATTTCTGATAATTTTTTTCATCTCCATATTCAGAGTCTGTGTTGGTGACAGGGACTGTCTAGTGCCCAAAATGGATCTTCCAAATATTAATGCATATTAATGTGCTTTCAAAGTACTTTAAAATGCATGTCTTACATTTTGCATTGCTTAAAATATAAAATACTTACAACAAGAAATTGTGAAATTACAGCAGTTTGCAAGAAATAAGGACTGCCCACACTAGATGAGTAAAAGTAATTTCCTTTTTTTTTTTTTGCTGCAGGAACCAATGAAAATAATGCCATCAGACAATGTGTTGCACTGTTAAGAGATCCTACTGTGTACAAGAGCAAGGTCACTCACAGGCCACTCAATAGACTCAATTTGAGGAGGACAGGAAGTGACTAAATGAAACAAAACTTTATATCCTCCGTGTCTATAGAATCCAGGCTGCTGCACCTGCAGTAAACATGCAGAGTAATCACTGGGGAGGGCTTGAGTAAAATATTACAAATGTGATTTATACAGAATGCCTGCATAAAATCACACAGGGAAAAAAGCCTGTGCATTATACAAGCAGCGATCTTCATCTTGCACCAAAGTGAGTTTGGGGACTAGACTGTCCCTTTAAGTTGAATTGATACATATTTAGCACCATGACCTTTTGGTTGAACGTTGCAAAGAATAATTTAATTTGCAAAATTAGTTACAGTTTTGGATACATGGACAATAAGTCTACAACAACTTCAAGGTGAGCCCTTACCACAGTGATAGTCAACCGTCAGCATGCCAAATGATGTGGACTACATTTCCCTTCATGCTTTGCCAGCATTGTGACTGTTAGAGAATTATGGGAGATGCAGTCCACACCATCAAAAGGTTGCCTACCCCTGCCCTACAATATACAATTTAACTCACATCTAAAGCGTTTTATTTATGCCCCTTTAATGTAACAACAACTTAAATATGAACAAAAAAAATACACAAACAAAAACATTATAAAACTGTACAAATTCACAACCATCTGAATAAGCGTGCAAAAAAGTACATTTACCATTGTCTAAAAATATTAAATTCTAAAAAATAAAAAAAAAATGACACATACTACCAAATCAGTACTTTTTCAGTAAAATACAAACAAAATGCCTCAAAATGACGGTATTATACAAACACATATCTAGATTGCACATCTTACAATTTATAATTTGGAGCAAAAAAAGCCCCCAAAATACGAAACAATGAATACAACAGTAACAACATATAATCATGTTATCTGCTAAAAAATAAAAGAAATAATTAAATAGTATAATTCAGACAACTTTCAATTAAGTGGTCTAGTGTGTTCAGTTAAAGTACCACTGTAGACCAAATAAAGTCCCATATTAAATTCAAAGATTGCATCAAGCATAGATGCTGTCACAAAAGACTACAAATTTAGTTTACTGAGCTTACTGAGCCCTATTTGCTAAGTATAGCTGTATTAGAGTCATTCCTCCCAAATCATATTGGGCAGGAGAGGCCCTATCCCATTGTCCTGCCGAACCCTACTGTTTGGGACAGAGATGGAGTCAGGCGGGACAGCTGGATTCAGAACTACAATCCCGCTGTACTAATCTCTCAGTCCCTGACACTGGAGACTGCACACGTTGTAGTTTGAGTGACTCCACTCTACTTCCCAAGCTCCATTCTCCATCGTCCGATTGGGTAGAATATTTAAAGGGCACACATCTTGTTGAGAATCTTGTAATTCTCAACTCATTTTGGGTCAGATGACGGAACATCTGATAAATGTGACCCAACATTTTGAACAACATGTCCGCTCCAAGATAGCGCTATACAGAGCAAAGAGGCCTCAATAAGGTAATTTATTTAGGGTCTAGGACACTTCATCGCCGTAACTTCATCACTGACAGTTCAGCGCGGCAGTTAGAATGCTGAACTGTCAGCAATGAAGAATAACGCGGCCGTTTGATCACGGACGCAGCTATGCAAGAGCTGACAGTTCAGCGCTGAACTGTCAGCTCTTACAAATGTACACGTTAAAAGAAAATACCCCCCTAATAAATGATTCCCCCCCAAAGTGTCCCCCCCAAACCCCAATACTAAAATTAACCCCAAAACCCCAATACTAAAATTAACCCCAAAACCCCAATATTAAAATTAACCCCTGAACCCTACTACTAAAATTAACCCCATAAACCCTAATACTAACCCCCTAAACCCTAATATTAACCCCAGAACCCTAATACTAACCCCCTAAACCCAAATACTAACCCCCGAACCCTAATACTAAAATTAACCCCCTAAACCCTAATACTAAAAGTAACCCCGAAACCTAAAAACTAATTCTAACCCCCTAAACCCTAATTCTAACCACCCTTAACCCCAATGCTAAAATAAACTTACCTTCAGCGATGAAATGTCACGCGATGAAATCTCCCGCGACGAGCTGTCGTGAGGTGAAGTGTTGGCGGTGAAGCAGCTGTTCGGATGCAGCCGCGATGAAGTGTCCCATCCCCATATTCTACACTTAATGTAGTCTTTCTATTAAACAGAAATCCATTTGTTTTTGCTATAGTTGTCCTTCAATGCTTAAAATGAACCTGTGTAAAATGAATTCCAAAACATATTGAAAGTCTTGACCTGATTTGCATAGCTTTTCTGCTCCTTTGATACAAGACAATATTTAATAATAAATAATAATTACGCAACAAGCAATTTCAGGAAAAAGGCACCAGGTGGGACAGGTGGTTCGAAAAAGATCTTCATATAGTATTTAATATAACCATAACAATTTCACTCTCTGAGAAATAAAAACCCTAAAGTATAAAAGAGGACAGGTCCACTTTGGATATATGTTACATAGACCAATTGCTTCATAAGTTCACAACTGGCCAAAAAATGACCAAGGTAGGTCGGAAATTGAATAAGCTTATTAGAAATGTTCTATCATCGACGATAGAGAATGTACATAAGTCTATTTATATAAATAAAATGAGCACATACGAATTGCCCCTCCCATTACAGATACACTCAGTGGGCTGCAACTGAAAACATACACTCAGCGGGCTGTAACTGAAAACATACACTCAGCGGGCTGTAACTGAAAACCGTTGACTTGTTTATAATAATGTTGTAACTAAATACAGAAGGTGTGGCCACAATTGGTGTTGACATTTCCTTAAAGGGGTCTTTTTGTGCGTGCCGTTGCAATCTTCTATTTGCCAAAAGAAAAAAAATTGGCGATATCCTCTTTATGCGAGCAGCCATTTTGCATTTTAGCAGCCATTTTCTTTTTGAGGGAAGTGTGAAAACCATCGGTAGGAAGGATGAGGCCTAATGGCCCTTCTTATAAGGGTAGCTTAGAAGCACATTTGGCATAAACCAACTTTGTCAACAAACTAGTCCTCACCCAGCTTGGATTTAACCCCCCCCCCCAAACCTTGGTGGCACCAAGTCTAGTTATAGTTATAGTTATAGCCCCCCCTCCAACTTGGCTATTTTGGTAGAGGTTTTTATACATGGACTCCACTCTCTGTTGAACAGACCCATAGATTTGTTTATACCATGTATAGTTTAATCCTGCCACAAAATGACTGTTTCTAGTGCACAGCCTTACAGATACGTTTCTTTCTTTCTCCCATACACACTTTAAAAAAAACAAAATCTATGATAATGCTAGATTAAACCTTAATGCTTAACAACTTATTAGAAATGCAAAATAACCCTTTAATGGAACTGTGCAACATTTAGCACATCTGGCAGTGATAAAGGGTGGACCAATGTTAAAACCTATAGAGTAATTGCAAGCTTTTGCAGTATAGTGGTATAGGTCACATGACTTAACTAGAATAAAACCCTGCGCACCGTGGGCCGTAGGGCTGATGGTACAGTTAATGTTATACAAATCTTCCCAGGTCATCCATCCAGCATATAAAACGAAATATTTTCACCCCGTAGACTTTTAGGTCAAGTAAGGGGTTTGACAAGTGTCTTGAAGCTCCACAAATAAACCGAATTCCAGTCAGGTTTACTCTGTTCTCTACTAATTAGAAAATAACAGTACATAAGTCACTAGCTACATAATTAATACACTTAATTCCTATCTGTGTTTTTTTTTTTTTTTTTTTTTTACAAATATGCAATATATATATAAGTAAAAAGCAGGTTCATTTAAAAGGCAGTGGGAGGGTTAAAGATGGAATCATCAAAAAAGGCACATTTTGGAAGTTTGTCACGCTTTCCTCCTCCAAACCCAAAAAAACAGCTGATCTCCTAGAACCACAAATGGATAATACCCTCAGATATGACTGAAGAGTAGAACATCGCGTGATAGCCCCGTCGAATAGCGCCAAACCAATTATTTTCTAATTCTGTCAAATGTATCAGTCATCGACCAAAAAAAAATAAAACGGTATTATGGGAAACCTCATGTGAACAGCGCCGATACACTTGTGTCTTCCTTTTCCCTTTGATCTCTTAGACAGGAGAGGTTTCCGCGTAGAGAACCAATCACACTCGGATCAGGCAACTAATCTGTGGCGGTTCCCAGGATGCACGGATATATCCCAGAATCCTCTACCAGCAGATAAGACAAGTCGCACTGACTTCGTCAGATCTTCATCCATGGAAGACTGGTTTTCTTCATCCTTCACTTTTTCCGACGTTCACCTTGGCTTCATTTTTTGGCTAATAGCCATGGAGTCTGACCCTTAAAGTATCAGATAAAAGGTACGTTCATAAATATATATGTCCTGGAAATTTTGCAGCAGTGACATTGCTATACCACGTTAGAAGATTGCAAATGTGTGTTCTCACTTATGTCAGATGCTTACTCCTCCCCCCCCCCGATCTTTGTTGTATTAAAAAAGTGGAATAAGTATGAAACCATACTAAGGAACCTAAAAGGGCCAAGACAGCATACTACCTGCGGAGGAGATACTCAACTCTTCCCCAGCTATTGGCTCTGTAGGATTTGCCATTTGAAAGGGTCATCCAATACTGTTTTCCTTCAATCTGTTGGAACAAACAGCTTGCCTATTCCTTTCCAGCACTGACATCTTGTGTTACACCTCTGAGGCTTTGAAACCTTCCCACCTGTCCACTGCTGTTCTAATGTAAATCTCATCAGTAAAACAATGTCACTATTGCTTTGTACAGGATCAAATGAATTAAAATATTAGTGATAGACTACTTAATAAAAAACATGCAACACCAGTCAAGAAAACAGGCAAAACACTGGACAAGTTGCTCCAGAAAACACCTTGTCTAGTGTTAATAAATTAAATAAGATCTGTTCACGAACTTTGGTGCCTATAAGATCTTAGAATATGTATCACTGTCACTTGATTTTATAATTTGGAATTTTTATAATTCAAAGAATTTTTCACCCATAAAATATATATTATTTATTCTAAGGAACAGAATAATGTTTTAATATATAAATGAAGATTTTGATTACTATATTTTACAACCATCTATGGCCAAATGTTTGAACTATTATATAATCTATGCAATTTTTTATTTCACAGTTTCTTTTTTCACAGGTTGTAATTTCAATTTCAATAATTTATCATTCTAGCTAGGTAGGGTGTCCATTTTTTTTTACCTGCCACATATAAACTTTGTGTGCCACACTTCTGTATCTTCAGTTGCGACCAGATAGAGATCAATTTACTAATCAACGTGGTTCTCTGAGACCCATTTTTGATTATTCAATCGATTTCCTACTGGTCACATATGGCTTCTACATACCGTTAAGCAGCAAGGGAAAGTTATATATGCGCGGTAAAAATATTTAATGTAAGTTTAATGGTTAAGGATAAATGGTGATGGTACATTTTTTTTTTATTCCCTTCCTCTTGGATGTTCACTCCTCTTATGTGTCTGCTTCCACCCATTCCCTCTTGGATGTCCACTCCTCTTATGTGTCTTCTGCCACCCATTCCCTCTTGGATGTCCACTCCTCTTCTATGTCTGCTGCCACCCATTCCCTCTTGGATGTCCACTTCTCTTATGTGTCTGCTGCCACCCATTCCCTCTTGGATGTCCACTCCTCTTATGTGTCTGCTGCCACCCATTCCCTCTTGGATGTCCACTCCTCTTATGTGTCTGCTTCCACCCATTCCCTCTTGGATGTCCACTCCTCTTATGTGTCTTCTGCCACCCATTCCCTCTTGAATGTCCACTCCTCTTATGTGTCTGCTGCCACCCATTCCCTCTTGGATGTCCACTCCTCTTATGTGTCTGCTTCCACCCATTCCCTCTTGGATGTCCACTCCTCTTCTATGTCTGCTGCCACCCATTCCCTCTTGGATGTCCACTCCTCTTATGTGTCTGCTGCCACCCATTCCCTCTTGGATGTTCACGCCTCTTATGTGTCTGCTGCCAACCATTCCCTCTTGGATGTCCACTTCTCTTATGTGTCTGCTGCCACCCATTCCCTCTTGGATGTTCACGCCTCTTATGTGTCTGCTGCCACCCATTCCCTCTTGGATGTCCACTCCTCTTATGTGTCTGCTTCCACCCATTCCCTCTTGGATGTCCACTCCTCTTCTATGTCTGCTGCCACCCATTCCCTCTTGGATGTCCACTCCTCTTATGTGTCTGCTGCCACCCATTCCCTCTTGGATGTTCACGCCTCTTATGTGTCTGCTGCCACCCATTCCCTCTTGGATATCCACTCCTCTTATGTGTCTGCTACCACCCATTCCCTCTTGGATGTTCACTCCTTTTATGTGTCTGCTGCCACCCATTCCCTCTTGGATGTCCACTCCTCTTATGTGTCTGCTGCCACCCATTCCCTCTTGGATGTCCACTCCTCTTATGTGTCTGCTTCCACCCATTCCCTCTTGGATGTCCAGTGTCACAAACTGAGCCAATAAAGATATCACTTTAACTCAACTTGTTTCCTTTAGTCTAGCTTCATCCAAGATATCATCCAGCTGGTGACCCCTTGGGGGTCACAGGTTCAATTCCAGGCAGGGTTAACTCAGCCCATTATCCTACTGAGCTAGATTGGATGGGTCTGATTTAACCCTCCCTGGGCCTGCTATAATTATAATAATTATGCTCTCATTAGTGTAAGTGCAATCTGTGGTGGGATTTGATTATATTTTTATAAAAACAGATCGCACAGTGGTATTATGTTATCATCTGTTTGTTTGTTTTTAACATGTTTCTTGCGGATGTAAAAATTACAAAGGAAAATTACAGAAGATTTTTGTTTATTATGTAAGTATACTTTTTTCTACAATTATGTTTTTACACTAATGGTGAAATTTTACCAGTATTAATATGCATTTTATATTTCTCTTTTTTGATCACCCTATTTACTGCATACAACGTTTCCATTTAATAAACGGAATGCACTACCCTATAGATACACTCTTAATCGGGCTGAAGGGCCGAGCGCCATTCCGCTGGCATGGTTTTTCCCCTGAAAAACGATGCCAGCTGCACATGCCTCTAGCTGGGAGGAGTTGTTGATCTCCTTGAAGCCATTGGTTCTGTGAGGCATGATTGACACACCCACACTCCAATAACCAAGAGAATTGGTTCTCGGAGCTCAGTGCACGAAATCCTGGTAGACTAGCTAGACTGGAGAATAGACCTGATCAAGTAGAAGTGACATTCTGCCAGATCAAACTAATTTCACACTTTAGCTTTCCTAACTATTTGAGACTCTCCCGGAATCCTTTTTGTTAGACCTTACAAAAACATAGAATGTGTTGACAGATAAGAACCATTTGGCCCATCTAGTCGGCCCAAGCTCCACTGTTTCCAAGAAAAAAAATGATGTTCGATGTAGCTGTAAATTCCACTGGAGTGAAACAAAATGTATTTTATTAAACACAATCAGAAAATTCCCTTCATTTTTCTGATTCAATTTTGGCACCAAAGTACAATAACTTAAGATGCATTCTTTAATGACTGTGCACAAATATCATGCAAATACAGCAGCATTTTTTTTTTTGACAAATATTAGAAAAAGCACATACGACAAAATAATAATACAAAATGGTCCAAAAAAACAAACAAACAAACAAGAAATAGTTTACTGTTTTCTGTACAAAAAAAAAATGTATAAAGTTTGGTACTTCTTCTTTTTTTTTTTTACATGAACACTGTATAAAAATAAATATTCTATGTACAAACACACAGGACAATCCCACGTTAGAATGATCACTGCAAAAGAAAACAAACTCGGGGTTAGTTTTGGAATCTTAAGGATTGGCAGGAAACAAGATGGCAGTTAAATATATATTGACGTTGAGTGGAATGAGTTGGCCTAAAAGCCAAGAACACAGTTACCTATACAGGTAAAAAGACGCAAAATATGTTTTTTGTTCAGACCTATATACTTAATTTTTTTTTTAATAATGTAGGCGGTGCACAAAATGATAGGAGGGGAAGAAAATCATGGGAGTGTGCCTTCAAAATTTTTGTGTAGTTTCATACATTGTATTTCTAAAAATTAACATATGAATGATAATCTGGTGTACAGAAAAAATGCCTTACACATTTCACACCCACAAGTAGCGCTTAGTCATAGGCTCTTGATAACTTATCACATGGTGATAAGCCAATCACAGGGGCCTTCAAATATGCATGGATGACAACATGCCTTTCTAGGTAGAGATGCTGTACATCTGTACATTCCTAGATCTGAAAAGCTTGCCAAGGGGTGGAGTCAAGCCTTTTTCTTTTTTTTTTACATGCTCAACATGCAAAGCAATGATTAATCCTTTAAATAGCATGTTTTAAAAATTGTACACCACAAAACAAACACAGAAGATACACAGAGAGTACCGTTCATCGTACCTTATTCCAGCAACCTTGTACTGGTAAACCGTCTTCTCCCTAAGGTAAAAAAAAAACAAAAAACATTTTTTGTGAGATTTTTGTTTGTCTCATTGTGGGGAATCACAACATGCATTAAACAAGGCACTTATACATTACAAAGCAATGCATTATTTTTATTCATATACAATTCAGCTTCAAAATCCCATCCAATTATTCCCTCTCATTATCCAGTGCAGCAAGTGTAGCTTATATTGGGGAGTTTACCCTTTGGCTGTAGCCAGCTGCACAGGTGCCTGAAATTTTTTTACCCTCCCTGTTTCTCTATCCTGTCCTCCTATTTAGTTATCAGTGTGGGGGACTGAACAGTCTGTGCCGTCTATACTTATCCAGACTCTTACTTGCCTGCCCCATGTGGTCCTGTGCGTCTGAATGAGTCAGATCACTGACTCATTCAGTCACATGACACCCTGGTGATCCAGGCAAGCAAAAAAATACATTAATAGCCAAATTTAAAAAATAGGCTAAGTTGAAGAATTTATTGTGTGGTTCCCTTTTTTTCCTGTATGTTTTACTTTTTTGGGGGTGTACGTTAAATAAACTTACTTTTATCTTAAAATGAATTAAAAATCTCCTTTAACAAGGACTCTAAATTCAGTGATTTATACACAGGAGGTGGGTTGGCACCAGTACAGCAGTTTTCATGCCACCCACTGAAGACTAGTCGTTTGCCATGACTGTGGAATAAGGCTCTCTCTGTTGTCTCAAATTATTGACTGTCGGGGTCTGTGGTTTCCTATAGCTCTATGTGCTACGATAAAATAAGTCATAGAAATTTTAACTAAGTTAATCTTTTTACTGATTCAGTTAGATGGACTGATGTTGAGATTGTTTTAAAGAAAAAAAACCTGAAAAAGTCTACAATACAGTGCAAAACATTCAGGCACGTGTGGAAAACCACTGAAAAGCAAGAATGCTGTAAAAAAAAATGAGTGAACAGTAGAAAAGTCTAAATCAAATTTCTGCAACTGCAGTTGGGGATCTGGTCATAAATAATGGTCTCCTCAATGCTGAGATGTACAGGAAGAAACTTATCCATCACGGAGTCAACTGATTGGCCCACAATTTATTCTCCATGCCAACGACCCCAAATATATAGCCAAACTTTATTACAAAAGCTTATCTTTAGCATAAAGTAGGCGTCCTGGAAGTGATGGTCCGACATCGCACAGAGCCTTCATCAACATCAGTGATTGGGAGTCTGTCCCGGATTAAATGAAGGGATAAAAGCAACTAAAGCTGTCTAAGTCTACAGAAAAACGATGGTCGTTTCTCCATGATGTTTGTTACAACTTAACGACCGAGTTCATTCAAAAACTGTGTTCCTAGAGTAACTGATGCTATGTTGAAGGCCAAGTGTGGTCTCACAAATTTGATTTAGATTTTTCTTCTATTTACACTCTGTTTTGTTAATTGATAAAAAAAATAAACTATTAACATGTTTATTTTTTTTTTTTATGTAAAGCATTCTTACTTTACACCGTTGGCTCACATCTGCCACTATTGTACTTTCGAACACACACATGAATGGTTTGCTTTAAAACATAAGGCTTAAAGACGCTGGGTCTGCTAAACCTAGTTTACACTGTGAGTGGAGAACATAACAAACCATATGAAAATGAGCTATACATTTTGTCGGCAGAATATCAAGAAAGAAATTACGCTTTGCCGTTGAAGGTAATTCATTTGCATATGGAGCCACAAGATGATGTCATAAGTCTCGCTCTTAATTCATGACCTCTACTAACAAAACGTATAGATACATTTTGGTAATTTTCTTTGTTCTCTTTGTTTATAGTATTAAACAATATTTAAGTGATGGAGAACCCTTTATGGGTAAAACATTCGAAAGAGGGTTTTGTAACATAGCCGTAGCAGATTTTTTGCTAGTTAGTCTTTATCTCCATACGTCAATGCAGACTATAGCTGTGTCCACAAGCAAGATGTTTGTAATAAAATGAATGGCTCTCAATTTGAAAAGACATTTTATACTTTATTAAACTAAGGAGCAAACCCTTAAACAAATACTGTGCCATAACTATGAAACCATTCCAATACAAATGTTTTGGTTATTTTATCTTTTTTTTTTTTTTGCAGCACCTCGGAGCTTGGGACGGAAAGTCAAGCGATCCGAAACAAGTGGGAAAAAAAGATGGCGGCTCTGGTCCTTGCAGCGAGTGCTGCAAAAAGGTACAATATACATGTGACATCAAGCAAGATTGCACTGGGAATACAAGCTTGCGCATTGTGCAGCTTGTTAACTGGTAACTGGGCTACAGGGAGATATTTTGTAACAGGGAGATCTCTTCCAGTGCCCTCCGTCTTGTTGATCTCGCGTGATGTCAAACGTGGGTGTGCAGGAGGGGGCAGAGCTTCACGATGATGAGGCGAAGCTATACAGAGTTTGGAGGCAGGACTGCAGAAAACTTGGGTCGGAGAGTCAGACATCCGACCCGAGTGAAGAAAAAATATGGCGGCACTAGTCCTTGCAGCAAGTACAACATAACGGTATGGTAACTGAAAAAATTGTATTGGAATGGTTTCCTAGGAATGGAGCCGCGTATGTTTAAGGGTTTGCTCCTTTCGTTAATAGAATGTTAGTTAAGGGTTTGTTTAAATACAGTTGGTTACTCCAGAAATCATTGAAGCTGCTGTATACAGGAGAATGGTTTCCTTTCATTTTAAACCATGGGAAAACAATTTATAAAATATAGGTCAAGCAGATGGAATAAATACTTATCTTTTAGCTTGCTCCAGTAATGTTCAGTGCTACACATTGGTGGATTTAAATGATCACCATTCAGTTCTCTAAATCCGTTTAACTAATTCAGTTACTACCCCGGAGGCTTCATGTCCCATCCCTGTCTAGCGTGGGTTATAGGTTTTTGGGAGTGTAAGAGGGGTAACATGTTTGGTGCTGGAGGTAGGGATTTAGGTTTACTTAGAAATAACAGTGTGTTAAGAAGAGGTCAGATGGAGGAAGACTGAGAGGGGATAGAGATGGGATGTCCACAGGTTGCTTTGCTGATTAGGAACATAGATTTACTACATTTAGTATGGTCATCATGCATATTTATAGAGGCTTCTGGGAAATGAACAAAGCCAGCTCACACTTTTCAGCAGGGGCACTGATGTCCACCTGTTGGTCCATGGCTGGATGTGGATCTCCAGGATCTTTTGGGTGGATCCTATTCTAGCTATTAATGTCCTATTGTATGACTTTATGGCATAAGGGATGTCTGACCCGCCAACCAAATCTCGTTAAAAAACAAGTTGGCCACCACTGCACTAGGTGGATAATTTGGGCATGTAAAACTCGGGGATGCATGGGCAATCTCTTTTATTCTGCCGTAATGTGAAACTAGTCATGAATGACTAGTCAATACATACAATGCAGAACTAAACCGTTAGGGGAACAGATGATTTAAACGAACTCTGTCACACTGAAATTATCGAGTGTCAGATCTTCAAGCCCGTCTTTGTGGAAAGCAAGCAGGGATTTTTAGAAAAATAGCTAATTGTAACTCAGAGGAAGGGCATTTTAAATATCTACTCAGGGTTGGAACTCTGAAGAGTGCCAATATTCACCAGTAGTGTGAAACTCATTTACTATTAAATGCTTATTACTTATTAGGTCACAAGTATATTTGATTTTTACAAGCTATATTTGGGCCAAAGAAGACTAATATACATGTAAAAGGTGTATATTTGATAAAAACAGAAGTAATGGGGGTCATCAAGAGCTTGTTAAAGATGTTGATGGCTAGATATCATGAGTGCGACTGTGAGTAAAGGGAGATAGACATTGTCAATCAAGGGTGTGGCACAGATTAAGGACATCAAACCAAGGTCATGCACTCGGAAAAAGTAAGCATGCAGGAAAAGGGAAGTTAAAGCCATACCAATGGGCATGGGGCATCCAGCCCGTCCAGCCCTGGTAACCCCGGATCACCTTTTTCTCCTTTAAAACCTCGATGTCCCTGTTTACAAAATTAACTATTTTCGATTATTCAATCAGATGCCAGACACTCCAATGGCATGATGCTTGCCGGTCCTACCCTGAGAAAGCTGAAGGACACCAATGACTTGAATTGAATTCATTGTCACAGCATTTTCAGTGATAACACCCGGTGAAAAGGTTTTAATCAGCATGGAGGAGCAAATAAGGGCTTGAATGCCATTGGCTAATCGAGTCCGAAAATGACCTTGTATTCTTTTTCTTCTCCATCCCACCTGTGCTCGTGTGTGAAATAATTAAAGAGATGTAACACAGAAGATTGAACGCTGTCATTTAAATCAGTTTCTAGGGTGTCCGAGGATAGACCAACTATGGTATTCTGTTTTTTATGTTTAGATTCCCCCATGATGAATCTAGAACATAGAATCTCCCCACATGTTCTAGATTCCCCACAGCCAACCTTCAGGCCACGGAACATCATGGAAAAGCGACAGCCCATAGCAGCTGGGAGGCATGTGGTTGTCTATCCTTAGAACCTACACCGATAGAGTAAAAATTGCCGATATCATGAAAAATCTTTAAAAAATAACAAATTAACTTTGTATGTACTGACAAAGTCGATTTGATATTCCACTGTGAAAAAATCCAAACCAGTTGTGGTGTCCGACAACTTTCCCAGTTCTATATACCATACCGCCTGATGTTTGCCTTTTTGAGGAAGTAAAGCCATGTTGAGAGTGCACCTAATGGGCAAGCCGTGATATCCATTGAAACTCCAAGGAGGCTTACATCTTTCTTGCACAGACAGGGGTTTGTTTTTTTAAGGAACTTGCACGGGCACAGCAGCAGTTCTAATCTAATTTAATCTACCATCTAAAATCGTCTGCACGTCATTCCCTTTAAACACAGCACATTCAAATTCATACGGAAGTAAAACAGTTCCACCTTGGTCCTTCCCATCCTCAAGTCCTACATAAAATACATTGTAAAAGAATCAAAAACATACCAACGGGCAGGGTGCATCTAATCCCGGCGCTCCTTGATCTCCCTTATCCCCTTTAGGCCCTCTAGAGCCTTTCTTTCCCCTTTCCCCCTGCAAACAATAATTCAATTCGAGAAAGAGATAAATGTAACGGATCATCCAGTTTCAAAGTTGTTTTAAAGGGTTATTAAAAAAAAAACAACATACTGTCCATGAAAATGAGGGAAGAAAAAAAATACACTTTTATTAATAAAAGTATATATATTATTCAGTGAATTATATGTAGGGATAATAGTGAATGTTAATTATATTATATGTAGTGTGCCGGATTACAAAAATCTACTCATTGGGTTTTATAGGTGAAGAGTGATTCCACATTTTTCGGACATATTTTTTGGGGCAATGCACAAATTTTTAGGACCATAGAGCTTATTTAACAAATTGCTTATTGTACCGTATTTTCCGGCGTACAAGACGACTTTTTAACCCCTGAAAATCTTCTCAAAAGATGGGGGGTCGTCTTATACGCCGGGTACTGGGATTTACTCACCTATTTTCTGCTCTGTCTCACGCTGTTAAGCCGGTCCGTGGCTGTGAAGGAAGCGTTGTGAGCTCCCCTTCGGCCGCGCGGCTTCAATAAATTCTGTTTAAACTCTTTTTTTAAACAAAACTTTATTGACTGCGCGGCCTGAGGGGAGCTCACAAAGCTTCCTTCACAGCCACGGACCGGCTTAACAGCGTGAGACAGAGCAGAAAATAGGCAAGTACTGGGGATTGGGGAAGGGGGGAGGAGGGTGGCAAACGCTATATTTTAACCTAAAAGGTTAAAATATAGATGCGATTTTTCCGGCTTATAAGACGACTTAGTTGGGGGGGTCGTCTTATACGCCCAGTCGTCTTATACGCCGGAAAATACGGTACATCTAAATGTCAAGATACTTGGAGAGCTTATAGAAAGGTGTATAACTTACAATAGGTTGATGGGAGGGTTACTGCTATTTTGGTAGGAAAAACGAAAAGAGACTATCAACTAAACATGGTTAATACTGTCAGTATGTTGAGTAAAAAAAAAAAAAACATAAACAAAAAAAAAATCTATTTATTGTGTATACGGGATTGCAAGCAAATACCTAAACTAAAAAGTCTACTCAATAAAGAGAGAATTGCACGAATCGAGATGGGAATTTCCAAATTTTAGGACAATTCTCTGTTTATTGACTAGACCCTTAAGCGAAAAATGCATCTGTCGAGTCTCCTGTTTGGCTTGATTTACCAAAAAACTAATTGTAGTGGAAATGTGTCATTTGAAAAGCAAATTTAAAAAAAAAATATCATAAATCGAAGACGAGGCAGAGGCTTTTAACGTACTTTTTTTTTTTCCCTCTTCATTTTGGCAGAATTGGCAATTCTGATAACACAATATATAAATCAATGTGTTTTTTTTTTTAATCAAACTTATTTTTACCATTTCCCAGGATAAACACTATTTAGATTATGAGTTCCTTTAAATTAAGTCATTTGAAGTCTGATTCAAACACTGAATGCCCTTTTTATGGAATTATAACATGGTCAAAAAAAAATAATTATATATAGTTGCCACCTGGCCGGTATTTTACCGGCAGGCCGGTAAAAAATTGGCTTGATGCCAATGTTAAGTCTACGGAGGTAGTAGCTTGACCGGTATAATTTTGAGGAAAAGGTGGCAGGTTTATATACGGTATATAAAAATGTAGCCAAATAGCACATATGTACATTAAAAAATATATATTTAATTTAATCTGAATACCAACAAGCAACAGGTTTGCAAGGGATCCATGTTTAAAATGGAGAGGCAAAAGGTGATTATTGTTGACTGGATTTGCATATGCCTACCCAGAATCCCTTGCATATGCCTACCCAGAATCCCTTGCATATGCCTACCCAGAACCCCTTGCATATGCCTACCCAGAATCCCTTGCATATGCCTACCCAGAATCCCTTGCATATGCCTACCCAGAATCTCTTGCATATGCCTACCCAGAATCCCTTGCATATGCCTACCCAGAATCTCTTGCATATGCCTACCCAGAATCCATTGCATATGCCTACCCAGAATCCCTTGCATATGCCTACCCAGAATCCCTTGCATATGCCTACCCAGAATCTCTTGCATATGGCTACCCAGAATCCCTTGCATATGCCTACCCAGAATCCCTTGCATATGCCTACCCAGAATCCCTTGCATATGCCTACCCAGAATCTCTTGCATATGCCTACCCAGAATCCCTTGCATATGCCTACCCAGAATCCCTTGCATATGCCTACCCAGAATCCCTTGCATATGCCTACCCAGAATCTCTTGTGAATGTGTGATGCTGTGGGGAAAGCAGGCCTTCTGGCTTGTTTGGTGTGTGTAGATTTGTGTTTGATAATGCCTCTGCTACCCCTCTAAAATGACATAATTATACGTGTAGGGAAACAGATCTTGTTAGATAAGAGTGTGGTATAGAATAATTATATCATAATAAAGTGTTATATACATATAATTATCTACAATAAATATATATATATATATATATATATATATATATATATATAATTGTAATAGAAAATGGCATAATATTTCAATATAAAATTACATTTGAAATATGGTAAAAAGAGATATAATGTATACCTCCCAAGTGTCCCTTCTTTGGAGAGACAGTCCCTCTTTTCTCTGCTATTGTGGGAATATCTAGGGACATACTTCCGTGTAGTTTTCTGAAACTATTTTCGCTCACTTAAAGAACAGGTTAAACATCACTCAAGGTTAGGTTACCTTTTTCTAAAATATATCTGTGTGCAGTGTGTAACACAAAATAATTAAAAAAAAAAAAAAAAAAACATATGTGCTATTTGGTAACATTTTAAAAAATATATATTTAATGGGCAATGGGTATGTGTGTATCACAGAGCTCCACATCAATAGAACACACAGTAATATGCAGAGCTCCAAACCTTTTAAATCTGCAGCAAATTTGTGTAAATAAAATATACTATAACTACATAAATATAACTAACTATAGGTGATAAAAAACACCTGAAAATTCTTGGTATTGACCTGCACTGGACATTTATCACTCCTTAGAAAAACTAAATGTCTCTCTCTGAAAAGGTTCCGTGGTATTATAACATTTACATTAGGCCTTACTCGTGTACACTTTGTTCCCCTTGCTAATCGGCATCATCGATTTTAAACTTGACAGCTTTACAAACTATAGTTCTAAGTTTAAATTCTAAAAATCTATAAAAACTATTTAAAATACTGCAATATTTGGTATATTTCTATAGATATGGAAAATGAATCAGACCTCAAATGATGTGGGAAATATTAACAGAACGGAAAAGAATGGAAAAGTAGATTATTGGTTGGAAAAGTTCAAAAAAAGCCAGGAAGGAACTTTATTTTGTGTGTGTTCTGTTTGTTTTGGTGGGAAGGTGTATTTAGTGTCTATTTGGCATAGGTTAGAAAGTACAGGTATTAGGAAATTGCATGGAGGCAACATAAAACTGTGGGTTTTGCAAAATGAAGGGCTTGGAAGAGACGAGAAGCAGGGAAAGATCAGTTCAACAAAGAAAGGATAATCCAGGAGAAAAAAAATCGGAATAGGCCACATAGGAAGTAGGAGGAAAGACCCAGGTAAAAGGCACAAGTTATAGAGACAGTAATGATTTAATCCAAAATAACTTTATATAACGTATTATGTATGTAAACGTTTTGGGACTTGATTTTCTCTAAAAACACCGGATTTTTCCGATGCATCCAGTGAAGGGACAGATAAGTCCCATCCATTTTACATACATATCTCAGTTTCTCTCGGTTCACTTTTTTTTATTTTTTTTCATGTGAAATTCATATTGATTAAAGCTTTACTGACTCTTTATGGAAAAGATAAAGGGGACAAAGGTGGACCTGGAAAAGCAAAAGTAAACACAGGCGAAGCAAAGGGAATGGAGCAAGATTATTGTGCAAGAAAACAGTACTTTTCAGTTGGAGTTTTCTCCTCTCTCGGTATACGATAGCCTAATTTCACAGACGTCCCACTTCGTAAGGCAGGAACATTTCTAAGCTAAATTCAGTTAAAGAGTTTTTCTTAACCCCTTAGTGACAAGACATTTTTACCTTGACTTTCCCTTGGTGACAATGGCTGTTTTGACATTTCTGGGGTGTTTGTGTTTAGCTGTAATTTTCTTCTTTATCACATACTGTACCCACACAAATTATATGTTGGTTTTATCATCATAAGAAGGGCTTTCATTAGATACCATTATGTTCATCATATCTTATAATTTACTACAAAACAAAATCATAAAATATGATGAAAAATTAAAAAAAAAAACACTTTTTCGAACTTTGACCTAAAATATAATTTACACAAATACAATCATTAAAAAAGACCCCGTCTAAATAGTTTCTAAATGTTTCATATGCATGTTTCCATATTTTTCGGTATTTTTTTGCGAGTTATGGGGCAAAAAACAAAAAGTGTTTTTTTCCTATATTGACCTTTTGACCCCAACCCAAACCCTAAATTTAACCCTAACACTAAATTTAACCCCAACTCTAACCCTTATACTATCCCTTAATATATTTTAATTTAATTTTAACCCTATCCCTTATGCTAAAAATTATTTAATTTTAACCCAATAGGCTAATCTAACTATAATACCTGTTTTAAGCCAATTACATTTTTTTTAACATTGCCATGTTGCCTGCTGCCTCTAGGGGCAGTCAATCACCATATTCATAGCGACGGAAGTGAATTTTCTTTCACTTCCGAAGCTCTGACCACAGGAGGGCATAGTCAAATTGAAGGATCATGCTGCTCCGTCAATATGGGCCCACGATCACTCATTGGGGTGATAGTGGGTGCGCCAGAAAGGAAATTTCGAGGCAATAGACCAGCACTGTTAAAGCTTGTTTCACCGCAGGACGTGCCAGGCATGTACATTGTCGGGAACGGAGTTCCCGGCAGGACGTGCCTGACACGTATATTGTCGCGAAGGGGGGGTAACTGACCATCACTTCTCTATTCAGAGGAATGTTTCTTTGTATAGAGTTCCGTGACCTTGGGCCTAAGGAAAGGTCAACATTACAGGGAAAAGACACTGAATAGTTTTGACCTTGCCGAATCCCAGGAAAAGAAAAATTAGCAAAACATGGAGTCTTCCATTCAAATTTTAAAAATGTGATTCTTTAGGGTTTTCAAACAATAATGGTTCAATCCATTATCCTGTACGAAAGACTTGATTTTATTAATTTACTTTCTTTTATATTTAGAATTTTGTCGGTGAGATAACTCAACTGTACAGCGTATCCCATAAGCGTGGAATCATAGGCCTTATGCTGTTGTTTTGATTCTTTTGTGACATTATCATGATATGTTATGAATTTCGTGTTCTGGTCGACTAGACTAGAGCATTAGTCTTCACCGGTATAGGCTATGCAACGGCGGAAATTTTGAACAGATTATGTAATCTGATGTGTTTTTCGCGTATGGTTCCAGATTTATGGAACAGCCTGGATAATCTGTTGCAGGTTCGATTCCCAGCAGGGTTGGCTTATCATTCCATGGTAGATAAAAAGGAGTAAAAAATAAATTAGATTCTGGTCTTAGCCCTAGATGTTGGGTAACTTTCCCATGGTGCCCTTCAAAATAGGAAAATGTCTCAATGTACCTTTTGTTACTTTGTTGTCATTTTTATTATTATTTAAAATGTCACATTTGCATTTTTCTTCAATGGTGAAAAAAGTGACTACCTTTTTTTTTTGTACTAATGTGAGAGAGGAGGGAATCCATCTGAATAGTCTGTAGATTGGTTAGTTTTTATTTTCAAAAAAAAAAACAAAAAACACTGGTTAGTTTAAGGTGGAATGATTAAAATAATTGTAATGACATAATATGTCCAAAATAATTTAAACATGCCTTGCATTACATCACACGGGCTTCTCTCGGTAACACCAAACAAACATGCACACGACTACAATCTTAGCATCATATATACTGTGAATGTATAACATACAACAACCATCCAAAATGATCCATGCATCGTCTTAGCAGACTTGCATTAATTAGGAGATACATGTGTTTTAAATCCGTGTGGTGTCTCATGTTTATGACATCACCGGTGGTTTGCAAGAGAATTAGCTTCCAGTATAAAATGTGCAATTCCTCTTTCAAGCCACTAGAGGATGTCATGAGTAGACACAACAGATACACGTGCTTGCAATACTGGTGACACAATTCTGTATGATACATTGTACATTCACATTATAAACAATCCTTAGGTGAGAAAGTCCCTTCAGAAATGGTCCTGCTTCAACACAGGTGTGTCAGTTATCATTAGGATTGTCCTCTTGGTATATACATTAGGTTATGCTTGAAACTTGGTGTGCTATGACATGGCTTGAATTATTAAAAGTGATAATAAAAATATAAATGTGATCACTCTACAGAAGGTGCTCCCACAAGGAAGATCTCCGACTACAGATGGACTTAAATCCCTATAATTCATAGTCAACATGCTACTGTCTGAGGATTAAGGGAATGGCCGCTCCCCCACGGGTGAAGAGATGCCAGTTATTGGAAATTTTATGTTTTCAAACAATGTCAAAGGCACTATGAATGATGCCATGTATTAATCAGTACACACAAACAGTTCAGGGAGTTATAACGTGTACAGTTAAGTCATGTTTGTTTGTTTTTTCAAGGCTAGGACATGCACCAATTAACTTATCAAATGATGCTGGTGTTATATATATTTTGTATCTCAAACCTTAATCATTCCACCTTGTTTTATATGAATTAGTAAGGAATTTAAACAATTCAATTCTTACCCTGCCTCCTTTTTCGCCCGGTGGTCCATGTAAACCCTTTTAAAAGGAAAATAATGAATAAATAAGCACAGAAATAGAAGTAACAGGTAACGAATTAACTAAGAAGTCTTTGATGTGCGGGGGAGAGAGATTAAGTCCTTTGATGGGTTTTACTTTTTCCAAGAGGAAAGTACGGATCTGTGATGCTTAGGTGCATGGTCTCTCTAATGCTGGAGGGTGAGTTGGTAACTAGGATGCTGGCTTGGGAAAGGATGGAGACTGTAAAGGTGGCTTTCGTTCTGGGTCCTCTATGCTGGGTGTTAGGAGAGGTGGGACTAATGCTGTGAAGGGAGAGTAGGAAACAGGATGCTGGTTAGGAAGAGTGCGGTGACCCAAGAGCTAGGGGAGATAAGTGGGTCAGCTAGGGAGGAGAGTGGAGGAGGTAGGTAGATAGGGAATAGACAATGTGATTCTGGGGGCAAAGGGAGGTTATGATAATGAGGGGCAGTGGTTATGGCAATGAGTTTGTGTGATTGCGACAGTTATTGTACCAGCTGAACAATCCAAATTACAAAATGACCTACCTACAAATAAAGCACGTACGCACTATTTAATTCTCTTTATTACTTACAGGAAGACCTGGTGGTCCAGTTGGTCCTGAAACTCCAGGGTCTCCTTTATTACCCTAGAGGAGAAAGATGTTTGAATTCCTTAATTGGCTGCCAATTCCCCCCAACGACCACTAGCCACCTTGAGCACTAGACTCACCCTCTCCCCTTTTGGTCCGGCTGGTCCTGGAACGCCAGTAGGCCCTGGGATCCCCTAATTATTTATAGAGGGGGAAAAAATATTGTCAGTACGAATCTGATTTTTTTTTGTGTGACTTTTGAAAAACAGATAAAAATAAGAAAATAAGACAAATAGCAGCAGAGTCCAATTATGCAGGCACTTGCATTATCTTTGGCTAGTTACAGTTTTCAGCTTTGAGTTTGGTCGATTGTGAAAAAAAGATTGTCCTCCCTTGGTTAATGTAGGTATGGTGTCTAAAGTATTAAACCTAAATTAAAATAGGAACTAAGTGTACCATGAAATAAATGAGGGTTCACGACATTTAAGCAACGTAGAAGGGGCTATTCACTAAAAGGGGAGATGAAGGGAGATGAAGAATCCATCTCACCGATGGAGCTATACATTGTCCAGGGACAAACCTAGTGAGATCCAGCTGCTTAGCAAACCTACCAGGTTGGTCCCTGTACAATGTATAGCTAAATTGGTGGGATGGAATGTTCACCATCATCTCACCATCATCTCACCTTCTAGTGAGTAGTGTCATGTAAAACAAAAAATCAGAATATAGATCATGGAAAAAGAAAGCTATACCTTGTGTAAATGCATGAAATTCCAAGATATTCAAGGGTACAACTTTACAGTAACAAACAGAAAATAAAAAAAAAACATGTTTTATTGTGCTCTTATGTCTACTCAAAGCTGAAAAAGGTAACGCAATATTGGTTTTAGTTATGGTTTAAGCATTGTCACCCAAAACAAATTAAAATGGATTAAACAATAAAGAGGAACTTGCATCATTTCAGGAAAGTTGCGTAGCATGCAATTTGGAAATCACCATGCTGCAGAAATGGATGCATTTAGAGCGACATTCACATAATCTTTACTTTCTCGTAATGAGTCCCCTCACACTATAAACACCTGGGCAGAACCATTGCATTAAGGCAGAGGGGTGACTGGGGTTCAACTAGGAAACATGGCGCGTTCCAAAAGGTCAAATGTGTTGTGTTAGGAATGGAGAATTGGTAATTTCTCAAAACGTTTCACCTAGGGAAGCCTCCAAACCGGGTATTTTTTTACCGGCAGGTTGGTAAAAAAAAATTCCCCAAAAAACTGTCTTGGATACAGTTAAGTCTACGGACGCAATAGCATCGGCAGTATATTTTTTTTTAAAGAAAAGGTGGTGAACCTATCTTCATGAAGTTGGTATTGTTTGCAGTCTCCATTTACTGGTACTAAGGATGTAGCCGCAATGGATTATTGTGCTTGGTGGAAAAAGCATTATACACAAAATGGAAGAGGAGCGCCTCTATGTATGGTTTTTCCGTGGAGAACAGAGGGTTGAGGAGCACAGTTGGACCGTATAGTCATGCATGCCTTTAGAAGAGGGTGAAAAACATTGCTAAATTGTCTTAGGAACACAGTAAACAAGGGAGCGCAAAAACATGGAAGAGAAAAAAACAAAGTATCGTAGTGTAACACTGGATGGTGTAACAGGAGGTGAATAGTGGGGTGTATATACACTCACAAAAGAATCTTCTTAAAAAGCACGTCAACAGATAACACTGATGATCCTCACATTCCTGGAAAGTTTTCTTTTAACCAATCAATAAAAGATTAAAAAGCCAATGGCGCAGTATGCAAAATCAAACACAGATAAAATGAATTTTGTATTTTATCTGTGTTTGATTTTGGATACTTTGTTTTTTCTCTTCCATGTTTTTGCGCTCCTTTGTTTGTTGTGTTGCTGTTTAAGTATACCGGAGGAGTATTTTGTGGCAAGCTGCATTTTCACTGGAGAGTATTGTTTTTATTTTGCTTGATCACTTTGTTTTGCACGAGGAGGGTGATTTCACGTTTGTGTTTCCCATTTTTCCTAAATTGTCTTAGGGACAGCTACATATTTGTGTTGATTTAAAGGGACTCTGCAAACCTGAATATTGCTTTTTTTTCTGTGAGTGCAGAGAATACAAAAATATCAGAATTGATCTATACATTGTAATGGCAAAAATGCATAAAATTGGAGAAAAATGTGTTTTACATGTATCAGTGGTTTGCATACCTCCCAAGCATCCATATTTAAGAGGGGAAATCCCAATTATTTCCCCAAATCCATCTGTTCCTCTTCTGGTGTCCCTAATTTCCAGGAGCTCAGAATTTTACTTGTGTATGACCAGTGGTGTATCTTGATTTTGTGCTGCCCTAGGCAGACAAAATTCAGGCACCCCCCCACCCACGTTGCACACCTACGACATGCCCCATTACCCATGTTGCACACCCACGACATGGCCCATCACTCCATTACATGCCCCATCACCCACATTGCACACACATTAAATGCGCAATCACCCCATTACATGCCACCCTCATTACATACCCCCACCATGTCCATTACTTGCCCCCATCACCCCGATTAATTGGAAGGAGCTAAAGCTTTCTGAATGGTGGGGGAGGGACCGAACATTTTTGAAGCACCAGAAGTGTGCTTTAACACCCTCTGGCAAAGTGCCGCCCTAGGCAAGTGCCTTGTTTGCCTTGTGGAAGAAACACTACTGTGTATGAGTGTATCACAGAG
This sequence comes from Pelodytes ibericus, assembly GCA_036172795.1. Lineage (NCBI taxonomy): Eukaryota > Metazoa > Chordata > Amphibia > Anura > Pelodytidae > Pelodytes > Pelodytes ibericus. Next base: position 8,106,252 of record CM069867.1, on the reverse strand, counting down.
ATCTAAAGCAATACAACTCATCAAATAATGGCTCTAGCTTGTCAGCTATTCTTCACTGTTACTGTAAATAAATACATTTAATACGGCCCAATACACACATGCATTTCTGATCATGCGGGCCACCTGAGAAAAAAAAAGTTGGACGTCCCTGTAAAAGTGTGTTTAATACATAGTAAATGTGTTTATATATCGGTTTTTGTAAATACATTTTTCTTATTCTAAGTAGCTAATCAAAATGCATAACTAGCTAATAATTGGTCATAAAGTCGCCTTAAATGCTCCACCCCCAGCCACACCCACAGCCAACCTCACCAAAAACAAGCGTTTCCCCTCTTTAGCCATCTGAATTGTTGGGAGGTATGTATTTATACATAACAACTACTTTCTGTGCAAAATGTGTAATTTGCATATCAAGTCCCAACGTGATGTCATAAACAGGGGACACCACAGAGCATTCAAAGAACATTTCTCTTATTTTATGCATTTTCTTGCACTTCTGTTTGCAATGTGGAGATCCTTTTAGTTACGATCGTTCTATATGTATGAACAGCGCCAAATACATCTGTTTGGTGGAAATCTGTTGCAGAAACCGTGTCTTAGACAGTCACATCCATCTTAAACACCTGATAAGCGTGTAACCTGGAGTACAACTCTACGCCTTAAAAAAAATCTTCATAAATAAATATAGATCTCAAGGGGGAATTCTTTTGCATTTGGGATACGGATTAGGGGTGTACCAGATGCAATTCTAATTAACCAAATACTTTCCTAGAACACTGATCTTCAAAACTATAAGTACTACAGGTTGAGTATCCCTTACTCTAAATGCTTAGGACCAGAAGTATTTTGGATAAAGGGTTATTTCGGATAACGGATAATTTTCACCAATAAGATATATTAAAGCCTCTCAGCTCCCATGAAATCCAGTAATATCAATGTAAATACTGTACAGAGTAAATAAATCACTGTTACTGTGATGTAGCTGTGATGTGAGGCATCGCTGGGAGCCTGCCGTTGGGGTGTCAGGTCTGCACACGTGTCACTGGATTGCCCTTTGTGGGCGTGGGGGAATCCGAACATGCATGGGAAGGCTATATCACAGCTAAAGGGGGCTGGATGCTGAATACACTGTTGTGCGCTTGTATTCTGACAGGCGTGTCGAATATGCAACATGTGGCAAAATCCATAAAAACCTGTACCCAACCTGTAGTACTATTAGAACACCTATTTAGATAGTGACTAGTAGGATGGTCTTTGAATATATTAAATAAAATTGTCTGCATACATTTTGTTTGTGTGTATACTTTATTAGATCTGTAAGCTTTGCACACGCGTGTCTTCCAAACACTATCCATCATCACATAATAAATTCGTTATTACACAGAGCTGTAAAGAATCAAAGTTCGAGAAATGGAGCAGTCAGCAGGGACATTCTCCATGGTGATTCCTACGCCACTTTTAGCACTTTGAGAAGTCAGAATCAATTTGATTACCGATATTCCTCTTTCTTTAAGGCAAACTGGTAGACTTGAAAACCACGGGGTCTCTTATGAATGGACAGAACAATCCATTCCTCCCTGCACGATCTTTGCTCTCCTCACCGGGATTAAAACTCTCCTCCAACCTCATCACCACTTCTCGCTCACGACTGCAAGATTTCGCCCCTCTCTCTGGAACTCCCTTCCGCAGAGCATCCAGCTCTCTCCCTCCTTTTCAAATTTTAAAAAGTCCCTCAAAACCCACCTCTTTAAGAAGCTTACTATCAAATCCACTAGAATACCGGTCACTTTCCCTCTAGCTGATCCCACCTAGCTGGAACACACACTACTCATCTTTGGCCGATCCCACCTAGTGCCACCCATCCACACTACTGTTATTACAACTTCAATCCCTCTGACCTCTTCAACCCTTATGTGTCTTATGGACCCCATTCCCTCTAGATTGTAAGCTCTGTGAGCAGGGCTCTCTACCTCATGTATCAGTCTGTTCCTCTAGATTGTAAGCTCTGTGAGAAGGGGTCTCTGCCTCATGTATCAGTCTGTCCCTCTAGATTGTAAGCTCTGTGAGCAGGGTTCTCTACCTCACGTACCAATCTGTTCCTCTCGATTGTAAGCTCTGCGAGCAGGGTTCTCTACCTCATGTATCAGTCTGTTCCTCTAGATTGTAAGCTCTGCGAGCAGGGTTCTCTACCTCACGTACCAATCTGTTCCTCTCGATTGTAAGCTCTGCGAGCAGGGTTCTCTACCTCATGTATCAGTCTGTTCCTCTAGATTGTAAGCTTGCGAGCTGGGTTCTCTACCTCATGTATCAGTCTGTTCCTCTTGATTGTAAGCTTGCGAGCAGGGTTCTCTACCTCATGTATCAGTCTGTTCCTCTAGATTGTAAGCTCTGCGAGCAAGGCTCTCTACCTCGTGTATCATTCTGTTCCTCTAGATTGTAAGCTCTGTGAGCAGGGTTCTCTACCTCACGTACCAATATGTTCCTCTAGATTGTAAGCTCTGCGAGCAGGGCTCTCTACCTCATGTACCAGTCTGTTCCTCTAGATTGTAAGCTTGCAAACAGGGTTCTCTACCTCATGTATCAGTCTGTTCCTCTAGATTGTAAGCTTTGCGAGCAAGGCTCTCTACCTCATGTATCAGTCTGTTCCTCTAGATTGTAAGCTCTGCGAGCAGGGTTCTCTACCTCATGTATCAGTATGTTCCTCTAGATTGCAAGCTCTGCGAGCAAGGCTCTCTACCTCATGTATCAGTCTGTTCCTCTAGATTGTAAGCTTGAAAGCAGGGTTCTCTACCTCATGTACCAGTCTGTTTCTAGTTCGTCTAACTTAGTATGTAGCTCTCTACCTAGCGTTACGCTAGCGATAAGCTAGAATCCTAGTAAAAATGGAGGGGAAAAAAAATCACTTTCTAGATAGTGTTATAAATGTTATGGATATAATACGTTATGTGCGCTTATAAAGTGGTTTATATGGTGAATGTTATATATATAAAATTAATACAGTACATACAAAAACGACTGGTCCCAAATTACAGGGTGTAGACAGGACCTGCTCTAAATGAATATTTATCTTACATCCTCAAAGGTAGAAACCTATTTACCAACAATATAAGGCCAGGACATCTGGATAGAGCCTAATTCAAAAGAACTTTAGAAAATAGCACACACACAAAAAAAACATGTGCTCTTAACAGGACTCCATCACCTAAACATTGCTTAGATTTAAACATTTAAAACACACTTTTCTCTTAATTTAGACATTTGTTGGCATTTCTGTGCTTAGGTGACAGAGTCCCTTTTATTTAACGTTCTATATGATCCAGATCATCTTAATCTAATCCGATTAGAGTCTGAAATCAGGGCTTGACAAATATGAAGGAGCCAAACTGAAGCCAGCTTAGTTATTTTAAGAATTCAAGGAACATATACTTTTATTTGAAGGGTTGGAAAAAAAAAAATCTGAACTGGAGAGAATTTTTGTCGAGCCCCGTGCTAAATAATGATTAAACGCTGTGATTCAGATATCCATAATCACATGTATGTTTCATTGCTTGAAAGAGAGAAGCATTATACGCTAAGGACTGGGATTAGCAAAGATGGCTTACAATTTCCAGGTTGCTTAGCGTGCGATTTTTATATTGCTTGTAGGATGGGGGGATTCATAAAACAGCAAATAGGTTGGACGACAGGGCAGACATGGAGCAGACGGGGCAAGGCAGGGTGAGAGGAGAGATGTTACATTAGGGTAATGGATATGGGACTCACCGGTGGGCCATTTCTGCCGTCTAAACCTGAAGCCCCCTGGACAGCAGGGCAGAGTGTGAATAGACATGTGAGAGGAAGGAAAATGGAAGGGAGGAAAGGGGGGGGGGGGGGAGGGAGACAATGAGGGAGGTAAGAGGTGAGTGAAGCGGCAACTGAAGACATACATACACTCAATTCCCATATGAACAGAGTTAACATTGAGGAACATGGTTAACAGGTAGTAATGGGATCCACAACGATGAATGGCTTTCGACAAAATGAATAGTCAGAGAAAATGAACATTCAAAGACGACAAGGTTTCTCAAGACATTGATTTATATTAGTGACTACGTTTGGACCATACAGCAGGGTTATCACCAGCTTCAATTGGCTAATGGCTATTCCTAGTTAATTTTAACCTCATCTATGATCCTCAAAAATACACTGAAATATGTGATGTGTCTTTTTGTCCATGGCAGAACCATGAATACTTTTTAGGTACCCATATTCATCAGTGGAGTGAAATTATGGACCTCTTGATAACTATGTGTAAGATTTGGAGTCAAGAAGAATTTCTGAGGTAAACATTCCACACAAAAGGTATGAGAGATCTTCATAAAACGTACTATTTATGGCAGGTCATTGAAAAACGTGACTGCGGCCTACGAAAATACAGTGAGCCGTGGAAAGTTGGAGGGGTATCAAAGTGTCACACCCAGAAGTGACACCTAGCAGGAACAAGCTTTGTATAATACAAACTCCAGGCAACATTAGTTTTAATTTGCACCATGGGAACTAATTCAAGACTTATTATTATGCCCTGCTAAGTGAAGAAAAATAAAATTAATTTGAGTTGGGAGAGTGATAGACTAAGACTATGATAGCAGTACAGAGTATGGCTAAGCTGCAAGAGTGTCATTTTGAGAGTTTAGTGTTGAAGTACTGGAGTAAGATATTTAATCTGGTGCGATGTGCATCACAGCAGCCATTTTGTCTTATCCAACTGTGGTTTGTTTGTTCGTCCATCTCACCCTATGGATGTTTGAGGGGTACAAGTGTTGTGTCTTGATGTTACAACTGGGGACGAAAACATGTGAGGTGTTTAGGGCCTAGGAATGTGGTGGGGGCACATACAATGTTGGTGGGAGGTTCTGTACTGGGCCCTTCGGCTCATAGTCAAGTGGCAAACCCAAAGACAGCCAGCAGAATCTTTTTGGCTGTATTTTAAAACCTCAGTGAGAAGCCACTGCACCAAAACACCATGCTGGACATTATATACACTGCAAACCCACACTACAAACACAAACAACAACATGTGGCGTATTTGGTCAACAGAAGAGGTATTCAAATATTACTATGTAAAGGTTGGTTCTCCTCAACTCAACCATTCTCCAAGGGAAATTATCCTTAAAAATAGCTCAGGCACAACTAACCTTTATAAAATGTGTTGAAATATCTTGCCATACATGATGTAGCAATGGGAAAAAAAATCTAGGAATATGTATGAACCAGTAGGCCATTCTGCCATTTTTCTTCTGAAAAACAAGGCCTCAAACACAAGGCTTTCCAGCCAGACAATATTTTGAACCAGAAGGCCGGTAAAATATTGGGTTGAGGCTGTCAAGTCAGTGGAGGCAGAAGTATGGCTTGTATTTTATATACGGCAACCATAGATGCAGCAAGAGAGAGGACTCGGGGATGGTAACTGAATGGGCAACCAATGAGCTGTAATTGGGGGGTTATAATAATCAAAATGTTCTCCTTAAGTCCGTAATGACGTACTTCTTTACTTCTTTTAAATATTTGTGATGTGTTTGCATTTAATAACTTAATTTTTATTTCAACATTTTGTGACTACGGTTCATAATACTTTTGTGTCTAGTCTTCTTTTTCTTCTCAAGCACTTTTTTTTTTAACATTACGACTGTTTATTACTGAATATTATAAAGCTTTTCTACGTATACATCTGCTGTGCGTTTGGGGATAGGGGAAGTCATTTCAAATGGCTTACTGTTTTTTTAGATGTTGGGCATACATTGGCTTTTATAATATTAAGTTATTCATTTAAAATGGATCTAAAGGAAAGACCGGAAAAAAACCACACAGTGGCAAGAAAAACAACACATTCTTTAAAGATTGCAAAGCCTCATGGGATACAATTAGTTAACAAAAGCACTTTCCCTTTAATTAAGGGATATATTTTAAAGGTGTGCCCTGATAAATACAATTCATTTTAATTAACAAGGTAGGGCCCTGACCTCTAGGGGACAGCCCCCGAGCACACATTACCTACAGAAACAACAAAATAAGGTAATAATGTCCATCAATGGGTTATTGGCTCTATTTATAGCAGGCACGCCTTAAGAAGTTTCTGGTGAGTTACTAATAATCCTATATTTTTGGGTCAAATATAATACAGTATAAGAACGCATTGCCGAATTCTCGTACTTACTGGCAAACCCAATGGGCCTTTGTCTCCTTTCTCACCCTGGTTGCCCTTTTCCCCCTTTGCACCATTCTCACCCGCATCTCCCTGAAACACAGAAGAACAGAAATGCATTCTATGGTTTATTCTAGAAACATAGAATGTGTCGGCAGATAAGAACCATTCGGTCCGTCTAGTCTGCCCAATTTTCTATATACTTTTATTAGTCCCCAGTTCCCTATCTTATATCTAGGATAGCCTTATACCTATCCCACGCATGCTTAAACTCCTTCACTGTATTAAAATCTACCACTTCTACTGGAAGACTATTCCATACATCCACTAACATCTCAGTAATGTAATACTTTCATTAGTCCCTGTCCCTATCTTATATCTAGGATAGCCTTATACCTATCCCACGCATGCTTAAACTCCTTCACTGTATTAACCTCTACCACTTCTACTGGAAGACTATTCCATATATCCACTACCCTCTCAGTAATGTAATACTTTCATTAGTCCCTGTCCCTATCTTATATCTAGGATAGCCTTATACCTATCCCACGCATGCTTAAACTCCTTCACTGTATTAACCTCTACCACTTCTACTGGAAGACTATTCCATACATCCACTACCCTCTCAGTAATGTAATACTTTCATTAGTCCCTGTCCCTATCTTATATCTAGGATAGCCTTATACCTATCCCACGCATGCTTAAACTCCTTCACTGTATTAACCTCTACCACTTCTACTGGAAGACTATTCCATACATCCACTACCCTCTCAGTAATGTAATACTTTCATTAGTCCCTGTCCCTATCTTATATCTAGGATAGCCTTATACCTATCCCACGCATGCTTAAACTCCTTCACTGTATTAACCTCTACCACTTCTACTGGAAGACTATTCCATACATCCACTACCCTCTCAGTAATGTAATACTTTCATTAGTCCCTGTCCCTATCTTATATCTAGGATAGCCTTATAGCTATCCCACGCATGCTTAAACTCCTTCACTGTATTAACCTCTACCACTTCTACTGGAAGACTATTCCATACATCCACTACCCTCTCAGTAATGTAATACTTTCATTAGTCCCTGTCCTTATCTTATATCTAGGATAGCCTTATACCTATCCCACGCATGCTTAAACTCCTTCACTGTATTAACATCTACCACTTCTACTGGAAGACTATTCCATACATCCAATACCCTCTCAGTAATGTAATACTTTCATTAGTCCCTGGCCTTATCTTATATCTAGGATAGCCTTATACCTATCCCACGCATGCTTAAACTCCTTCACTGTATTAACCTCTACCACTTCTACTGGAAGACTATTCCATGCATCTACTACCCTCTCAGTAAAGTAATACTTTCATTAGTCCCAGGCCTTATCTTATATCTAGGATAGCCTTATACCTATCCCATGTACAGGGGCGGGCTGGGCCGGGGGGCAGGGTGGCAATTGCCCCCCAGGCCGCCCTAAGTTATGTAAAACACGGCCGCTGGGCCAGTGTTTAAAAAAAAAAAAACAACAAAAAAAAAACGCGCTTGCAGGCAGAGACTGAGGTGAGAAGGGATCGGAAGATCCCCTCTCACCTCTGCTCTGCCTGCAAGGCTGCACGGGGAGCCGAACAGGCAGCACAGAGAAACCTCCGTGCTGCCTGTTCGGCTCCCCGTGCAGTGTGACACGGAAGTGCCGACAGTCACGTGATCGGCGCTCTGACGTCAGACACGCGCCGATCACGTGACCTGTCGGCACAACCGCCGGGAGGCCGAACAGGCAGCATGGAGGGACCATGCTGCCTGCCGCTAGCCACCAGGGAAGTTCTCCTGCCACTAGCCACCAGGGAAGTCCTGCCACTAGCCACCAGGGAAGTCCTCCTACCACTAGCCACCAGGGAAGTCCTCCTGCCACTAGCCACCAGGGAAGTCCTGCCACTAGCCACCAGGGAAAAAGGTAAGGGGGGGGGGGGGGGGGGCAAAAAAACACTGGCATATTATTGGGCAATTTGGCTGGGGAATATTACATGGCAAATAAGACTGGCATATTATTGGGCAAATTGGATGGGGAATATTACATGGCAAATAAGACTGGCATATTATTGGGCAAATTGGATGGGGAATATTACATGGCAAATAAGACTGGCATATTATTGGGCAAATTGGCTGGGGAATATTAAATGGCAGAATAACACTGGCATATTATTGGACAAATCGTCTGGGGAATATTAAATGGCAGAATAAGACTGGCATATTATTGGGCAAATTGGCTGGGGCACATTACATGGCAAATAAGACTGGCATATTATTGGGCAAATTGGATGGGGAATATTACATGGCAAATAAGACTGGCATATTATTGGGCAAATTGGCTGGGGCATATTACATGGCAAATAAGACTGGCATATTATTGGGCAAATTGGCTGGGGAATATTAAATGGCAGAATAACACTGGCATATTATTGGACAAATCGTCTGGGGAATATTAAATGGCAGAATAAGACTGGCATATTATTGGGCAAATTGGATGGGGAATATTACATGGCAAATAAGACTGGCATATTATTGGGCAAATTGGCTGGGGCATATTACATGGCAAATAAGACTGGCATATTATTGGGCAAATTGGCTGGGGAATATTACATGGCAAATAAGACTGGCATATTATTGGGCAAATTGGCTGGGGCACATTACATGGCAAATAACACTGGCATATTATTGGGCAAATTGGCTGGGGCATATTACATGGCAAATAAGACTGGCATATTATTGGGCAAATTGGCTGGGGAATATTAAATGGCAGAATAACACTGGCATATTATTGGGCAATTTGGCTGGGGAATATTACATGGCAAATAAGACTGGCATATTATTGGGCAAAATGGCTGGGGAATATTAAATGGCAATTAACACTGGAATATTGGGCAAATTAGCAAGGGCATATTAAATTGCAGATAACCTTGGAATATTATTGGGCAAATTTACTGAGTCATATTAAATTGCAGAATAACACTGGCATATTATGGGACAAATTGGCTGGGGAATATTAATGGCAAATAATATTGGAAATGTGTATGTAATGGGGTGATGGAGGCATGTAAATGTGGTGATGGGGCATGTCCTGGTGTGCAACGTGGGTTATGGGTCATGTCGTAGGTGTGCAACGTGGGTAGGGGGGGGGGTGCCCACATTTTGGGATATTGGGTGTCTAAATCCTGGCATATTGAGGGGCATAATCCTGGCATATTGAGGGGAAAATCCTGGCATATTGAGGGGGCATCATCTTGGCATATTGAGGGGAAAATCCTGGCATATTGGGTGTCTAAATCCTGGCATATTGAGGGGCATAATCCTGGCATATTGAGGGGCATAATCCTGGCATATTGAGGGGCATAATCCTGGCATATTTAGGGGAAAATCCTGGCATATTGAGGGGGCATCATCCTGGCATACTGAGGGGCATAATCCTGGCATTTTGTAAGGGAAAATTCTAGCATATTAAATGGCAAATCCTGGCATATTGTGGGGGAAAATCCTGGCAATATTCGTTATAAAACAAGGAAAAGATGGCCGTGGATGGGGAGGCGATTCGATGATGCAATGGGCCACTTGACTGGATTTGCCCCCCAGGCCTAAGGCTGCCAGCCCTCCCCTGCCCATGTATGCTTAAACTCCTTCACTGTATTAACCTCTACCACTTCTGCTGGAAGGCTATTCCATACATCCACTACCCTCTCAGTAATGTAATACTTTCATTAGTCCCTGGCCTTATCTTATACCTAGGATAGCCTTATACCTATCCCACGCATGCTTAAACTCCATCACTGTATTAACCTCTACCACTTTTACTGGAAGACTATTCCATGCATCTACTACCCTCTCAGTAAAGTAATACTTTCATTAGTCCCTGGCCTTATCTTATATCTAGGATAGCCTTATACCTATCCCACGCATGCTTAAACTCCTTCACTGTATTAACCTCTACCACTTCTACTGGAAGGCTATTCCATACATCCACTACCCTCTCAGTAAAGTAATACTTTCATTAGTCCCTGGCCTTATCTTATATCTAGGATAGCCTTATACCTCTCCCATGCATGCTTAGACTCCTTTACTGTATTAACCTTTACCACTTCTACTGGAAGGCTATTCCATACATCCACTACCCTCTCAGTAATGTAATACTTTCATTAGTCCCTGGCCTTATCTTATATCTAGGATAGCCTTATACCTATCCCACGCATGCTTAAACTCCTTCACTGTATTAACCTCTACCACTTCTACTGGAAGACTATTCTATGCATCTACTACCCTCTCAGTAAAGTAATACTTTCATTAGTCCCTGGCCTTATCTTATATCTAGGATAGCCTTATACCTATCCCATGCATGCTTAAACTCCTTCACTGTATTAACCTCTACCATTTCTGCTGGAAGACTATTCCATACATCCACTACCCTCTCAGTAATGTAATACTTTCATTAGTCCCTGGCCTTATCTTATATCTAGGATAGCCTTATACCTATCCCACGCATGCTTAAACTCCATCACTGTATTAACCTCTACCACTTCTACTGGAAGACTATTCCATACATCCACTACCCTCTCAGTAATGTAATACTTTCATTAGTCCCTGGCCTTATCTTATATCTAGGATAGCCTTATACCTATCCCACGCATGCTTAAACTCCTTCACTGTATTAACCTCTACCACTTCTACTGGAAGGCTATTCCATACATCCACTACCCTCTCAGTAAAGTAATACTTTCATTAGTCCCTGGCCTTATCTTATATCTAGGATAGCCTTATACCTATCCCATGCATGCTTAAACTCCTTCACTGTATTAACCTCTACCACTTCTACTGGAAGGCTATTCCATACATCCACTACCCTCTCAGTAAAGTAATACTTTCATTAGTCCCTGACCTTATCTTATATCTAGGATAGCCTTATACCTATCCCATGCATGCTTAAACTCCTTCACTGTATTAACCTCTACCACTTCTACTGGAAGGCTATTCCATACATCCACTACCCTCTCAGTAAAGTAATACTTTCATTAGTCCCTGACCTTACCTTTTATCTAGGATAGCCTTATACCTATCCCTTACATGCTTAAACTCCTTCACTGTATTAACCTCTACCACTCCTACTGGACGACTATTCCATGCATCCACTACCCTCTCAGTAAAGTAATACTTTCATTAGTCCCTGGCCTTATCTTATTTCTAGGATAGCCTTATACCTATCCCACACATGCTTAAACTCCTTCACTGTATTAACCTCTACCACTTCTACTGGAAGACTATTCCATACATCCACTACCCTCTCAGTAAAGTAATACTTTCATTAGTCCCTGACCTTATCTTATATCTAGGATAGCCTTATACCTATCCCACGCATGCTTAAACTCGTTCACTGTATTAACCTCTACCACTTCTACTGGAAGACTATTCCATGCATCCACTACCCTCTCAGTAATGTAAAACTTTCATTAGTCCCTGGCCTTATCTTATATCTAGGATAGCCTTATACCTATCCCATGCATGCTTAAACTCCTTCACTATATTAACCTCTACCACTTCTACTGGAAGACTATTCCATGCATCCACTACCCTCTCAGTAAAGTAATACTTTCATTAGTCCCTGACATTATCTTATATCTAGGATAGCCTTATACCTAGCCCATGCATGCTTAAACTCCTTCACTGTATTAACCTCTACCACTTCTACTGGAAGACTATTCCATACATCCACTACCCTCTCAGTAAAGTAATACTTCCTGATATTACTTTTAAATCATTGCCCCTCTAATTTAAGACTATGTCCTCTAGTTGTGGTAGTTTTTATTCTTTTAAATATACTCTCTTCCTTTACTGTGTTGATTCCCTGTATGTATTTAAATGTCTCTATCAAATCCCCCTGCTTGGAAACACTGCCAGGACTGCTGACTGTGCTTAAAGGGACTGTGTCACCTAAACATTGCTTTTACAGTGAATGCCGAGAATATAAAATGATCTATACATTGTGTTAGCAGAATTCCAAGTCAAATCCTAAATTAGGAAAAAAAAATGTATGCAAATTAACTGATTTTTAGTGGAAAAAAATGTGTCATTTGCACATCAGGCCACAGATGATGTCATAAGCAGTAGACGCCCCAGAAACCTTTCAAACCCTTTTTCTTTGCCTAATTTAGACATTTGCTGGCAATTTGGCTAACATTATGCTATAGATCATTTCCAATCATGTTTTATTCTCTGCATTTACAGACAAACCCCCCCATGTTTAGGTGATATCATGTCTTGAAAGGACTGTAATTCAATCTGTTCTTAATTCATTCATTTTTTTTTTATTACAGAACTTTTCTAACGAGTAGTGTTGAGCGAACCCGAACTTCACTGTTCGGGTTCGTACCGAACATTACGGTTTTTGGACCCCGGACACGAACATGGACATTTCACTGTATGTTCAGGGTTGGAGTTCAGGGAGTTCGGTGATTACATTGTTTGTAATGCTATGGGCTTTTTATAAACCAAAATAGAGTCCCCATTCATATGAGTAGGTCAACTGACTTATTCTTATGAATGGGGACTCTATTTCAGTTTATAGAAAGCCAATAGCATTACATGTATTCCATAAACCGAAAGTCTATAAACTGAATGTCTTTCGGCTTATGGAATACATGTAATGCTATGGGCTTCTATAAACCGAAATAGAGTCCCCATTCATACGAATAATTGACCTATTCTGGGGACACTCACCCGCATTTTACTTCATTTTGCAGCCCTCTAGCCCTTTCTAGGACTTTTTTAGAGGCATTTTAGTGGCCAAAAGTTTGTGTCCCCCTTGACTTCAATGGGGTTCGGCTTCGGGGTCAAGTTCAAGCACGGTCCCGGACATTTTTTCAAAATTTGGCTGAACCTGCCGAACCCGAACATTCAACTCTACTAATGAGCCAACATTAGAAAGGCTGAAGATTGTAGGAAACATAATACAGCAGGGAGCAGGAAACTACAGTTCAGAGTTCAGAGTTTGTGCAAATTAAAAACTAGTAGAAAAGGAATACTTAAAAGCAGAATATTACAAGAAAAATAAATTATTTTTAAAAACATGGCACTCCCACCTAGCTTACATTCTGCATGCTGTACATGTTTTTTTAATATTCATTTATATGCACTTATTTTTGTAATTGTACATTGAAAATAAATTCTACAAAGAATTTGGATGAATCAGAAAAGCTTACCTTTGGTCCTGAAAGCCCAGGTGGACCCTTTAAATAACAAACGATAAGAAAATCAGTATTAGTGCAACTATCACATCTCCAAAGTTCACAATATGAAAACATGGATTTGTTATTAGTTTATGGGTTGATGTACGAACACCTCATTCTGGCTTCTAAAGATGGAGTAGCCATGCAAACCAGTGGAATGTCCCTGCAGACTGGTCCAGTTGAACCAGTTGTTGTAGGACAATAAAGTTATGGAACTCACTGCCAAGAGAGGTAGTGCTATCAACCACAATAGATGCTTTTAAACATGGTCTGGATGGTTTTTTTTTTAGAAAAGCAGAACATACAGGGCTATTAATAATAGAAAAAGCATTGATAATAGAGCTTATTGATCCAAGGAGAAATCTGATTGCCCTTTGGAGTCAAGAAGGAATTTTCCCCCCTAGGAGGCAAAATTTGAAATAGTTTCCTTAGGGTTTTTTTTGCCTTCTTGTGGATCAAAAGCTGGAATAATAGGTAGAAGGGGTTGAATTTGATGGACTTGTGTCTTTTGCTATAGTTATAGCTGTAAGTTATAGATAAATACTGGGTTTACACTCCGCTCTATCTTTCAGTGAGGCAGAGCTGATCTAATGCATTCAGACTCTTGTTTTCCAATGTAATAGAGGGAGACTACTTGGTCCGCTACTTGGACTACTTGGTCCCTACTTGGTCCCCTTACACTCTTTTGTGGTCCAGGATGATTCCTCACCAAATCTCAGCGTGCCATACGAAACATACAAAACCACATATACACCTTTTTTTTTGTGGGATTACCAGCGATATTCCACTAGAGGGCAACAAATACTAGCAAGTAATAGTTGTTTACCACAAATGCAGAATATAAATAGTGTAAATGATACAAAACACTATAGGCAGACATCTCATTTGCTCTATATCTCTCACTTGCATGATTTAAATATTCTATATTTATTAACGTGATCAGTTTAATAATTATCTGTATTATGTGACTTCCTTTATTCTCTGGGGTGTATTCTGCACATTTTTATGAATATGTTTCTTTTAAAACTAATGCTTACTTTTTAGGGGTCTGATCTGAGGGGAAAAAAACAAGTCAAGTTGCTAGCGCAGCGAGAGACCCTGGTTTTTGCATGGGGTCAGCAGGGGGGGATCTAGTTAAGGCGCTAGCAGATAGAGCCGGTCGCCGACCAGACGGCTGGCTGCTTCCGATGGAAACATGGCCGCCGTCAGTCAGAGGATAAACTGTACTATCAAAAGTACTATCAAAAGTACACGCCAGTTCATCCTCATACTAGGAACAACTAACATTTCACTTGTGTATCTATATTAGAAGCACAAGTGAAAAAAAAAAAAAGTTCAGTGTCCCTTTAAGTTTTTTAATTCCCCACAATCCTCTCTTGTATATCTGTATTCTGTACAATCCAGGATCCTTTACATTAAAAAGGGTTTGCTAAACTAACTCATGGCCTTAAGCAAAAGACATTACTGCACAAACCTTATGTAAAGAATAAATATATGAAATACACGTTTTACACATATATCAGAGGATTTAATAAGGTGGAGGGGTCAGACTTTGAGCAAATAAAAAAATATTTATATATATATATATTTTTTGTATCATTCTTAAAAGTAACATTAAACAGATTAGGCTGGGTTTCGGACAGTGTTAAAGCTGAACAAAATGTATCTCTCTATGTTGATTTTTTTTAAAAATCAAATAACGCTATTAAGACCGTTTAAGCACACGGTTGATGTGGGGTCCGAAAAAATAAACACAGCCCTACTTGTAGTATTTTAGTGACTTACCACAGGTCCAGCAACTCCTTGGGGACCAGGCGGACCAGATATCTGCAAAAAATAAATTAAAAAAAAATTGTTAAAGGGTTAAATATATAATGCTGCATATGCAATTTTCCAATATTCTTTCAATAATAGCTTTAAAAAGAAAGGGTAAAAAACGAACGATTCCCTATTAATTTAGGATTAACGTATTAGAAGGGAATACCTATAATAAAAAAAAAATGGATAATCTGGAATAAACATGTAAACGGAACCTGGTTATCACACCCTATAAAGTCATTAACACTTTTATTAAACGATCAAACTGAGAAAAGGCCTACAAACTTATCACTTCCAAAATAGAAATACATCTATGCATTTTAATTTTGCTTTAGATTTAACAATATTGATACATATATAAATATATATATATATATATATATATATTTTTTTTTTTTTTTTTATATACGAATCAGCATCAAAGAGCCACCATAGGAGACACAGGGGGGATGTACATACGTGTGTGACATTTGCAAGCACTATGCATTGTAAGAGTCCCCTTACAACAACAAAAATCTACACATTATGTTAGCAGACAAATATGTTACCTGCTTATGACAAATCCAAATAAACTACTTTCAATGGGAAATCTGTAGTTTGCATATCAAGCCACAAAGTAATGTCATTGACCTGCGTTTATATTAGGACTGTACATTGGGTTAGCAGAACTGCGAGCAAGTTAAAAGGGGTTTATAATTAGGGTTTAGGGGGTTAATTTTAGTATTAGGGTTCGGGGTTAATTTTAGTATTAGGGTTTAAGGGGTTAATTTTAGTATTAGGGTTTAGGGGTTTAGTATTAGGGGTCGGGGGTTAGTATTAGGGTTAAGGGGGTTAGTATTAGGGTTTAGGGGGTTAGTATTAGGGTTCAGGGGTTAGTATTAGGGTTTAGGGGGTTAGTATTAGGGTTTAGGGGGTTAGTATTAGGGTTCGGGGGTTAGTATTAGGGTTTAGGGGGTTAGTATTAGGGTTTGGGGGTTAGTATTAGGGTTTAGGGGGTTAGTATTAGGGGTCGGGGGTTACTCTTAGGGTTTAGGGGGTTAGTATTAGGGTTTAGGGGGTTAGTATTAGGGTTTAGGGGGTTAGTATTAGGGTTCGGGGGTTAGTATTAGGGTTTAGGGGGTTAGTATTAGGGTTCGGGGGTTAGTATTAGGGTTTAGGGGGTTAGTATTAGGGATCGGGGGTTAGTATTAGGGTTTAGGGGGTTAGTATTAGGGTTTAGGGGGTTAGTATTAGGGTTCGGGGGTTAGTATTAGGGTTTAGGGGGTTAGTATTAGGGATCGGGGGTTAGTATTAGGGTTTAGGGGGTTAGTATTAGGGTTCGGGGTTAGTATTAGGGGTCGGAGGTTAGTATTAGGGTTTAGGGGGTTAGTATTAGGGTTCGGGGGTTAGTATTAGGGTTTAGGGGGTTAGTATTAGGGGTCGGGGGTTAGTATTAGGGTTTAGGGGGTTAGTATTAGGGTTTAGGGGGTTAGTATTAGGGTTCGGGGGTTAGTATTAGGGTTTAGGGGGTTAGTATTAGGGGTCGGGGGTTAGTATTAGGGTTTAGGGGGTTAGTATTAGGGTTTAGGGGGTTAGTATTAGGGGTCGGGGGTTAGTATTAGGGTTTAGGGGGTTAGTATTAGGGTTCGGGGGTTAGTATTAGGGTTTAGGGGTTAGTATTAGGGGTCGGGGGTTAGTATTAGGGTTTAGTATTAGGGTTTAGGGGGTTAGTATTAGGGTTCGGGGGTTAGTATTAGGGTTCGGGGGTTAGTATTAGGGTTAGTATTAGGGTTTAGGGGGTTAGTATTAGGGTTCGGGGGTTAGTATTAGGGTTTAGGGGGTTAGTATTAGGGTTATTCTTCATTGCTGACTGCGTTCTAACTGCTGCGCTGAACTGTCAGCGATGAAGATGCGGCGAAGAAGAGTCCTAGACCCCCCGCGGATTGATATGCAACTTACACATTTCTCATAGAAAAACCAGTTAATTTGCATATCAAGCCACAGGTGATGTCATAAACAGAAGACACCACAGGCACATTTAAAACATATATTACTCCTAACTTATACATCATTTTTTTATTTTCTACATGCACACCATAAACAATATTTATGTTTAATTTAACGTATAGCACAATATTGCATATTCAAACAACATCATACAGAAGTTCAAAGAGGTTATGTATTTTAAATACATTGTGTTCCCGAGATAACAAGTTGTTTTCTTGAGAAAACAAGTCACCAAAAATATTTTAAAAAGGCATTGGCCCCTCTGGGCTTCAGTATCATCAAGTATAAGTGAAAACATTAACTTACCGAATTTCCCGATCCTCCTTTTTCTCCAGGCTCGCCCTTTTCGCCCTATTTACGACAGAAAATAATTATAAAACAGGGAATTTTACTGGGAAAATATTGTCGTACTTGAAACAGGCCTGGCATTACATCTCACATGCTTCTAGGCCAAAATAATTTCGGTCCAAGCCCCACCCCACGTACAAGAAATCTAAACAGGAAATTGACCTTCAAGATGGAGGACTGCCGCCATTTTAAAGCTAATATTAAATTAGTCCTTAATTTTTACTAGTAGTCAAGAAAATGGAACTTCCATGCAGTGTGGGCCTTACTCCCTCCCGTGGGTGGGGGGCTTCAGCTAGTGATAGGTTCAACTATCCAAACTAATCTGCTTAACGAGCAATACTGGTTACGAATTGCATCAATTAAAAGGTACCCAAAGTTTCAGCATGCATATTTAACTCCTGCCTAACTTTTTATGTTTATAAAGGCCTGACCAATTACACAACTAGACAAATCTAACCAAGATCACCACATGACTATGTCTTTGTACTATTGCGAAACACGTTTCAGGTAAAAAAAAAAAAATTAAGGGAACGCAGGGAAGGAATTACATTATCCAAATGTTGCTTTAAAATAACATATCTATAAGCACTGTGAATGTCACAGAAGCCCAGAAGGCTGTATATTTTTAATATTTTTCTGACTTGTTTTCTCAAGATAAGTTTTATTGGGAAAACAACTTGTTATCTTGAGAAAACAAGTCAGAAAAATATTTAAAAAAATATATACAGCCTCTCTGGGCTTCCAGAGATTGTAATGCAAGACACATTTTTATAAGTTAGGCATCATTTACCAACATATCAAAGAAGAAATGGCCTGTATTTTACAATTATTTTTATTATAGTCTTTTTTTTTTCTATATAACCTAATAAACACCTTTGGTTTGTTTTATAGGGATGCTCTAAACCAAGTGGATGAGCAGGAGTAAAACAGTTATTTTTTATTAATATGGCGTATACGGGTCAGTAGAAAGAACCGTGAGAAGCAGAAATATTAATGGATGAACCATTCTCCAGTCACTCCATGAATACGAGCACATGTAGAAAGTAACAGCACTTTTCTTACGGTAAGTCCTGGAAGTCCTATTGGGCCTGGTAATCCGGACGGCCCTGGAATACCTCGCTCACCCTCTTCCCCTTTTTCTCCAGTGGGGCCATCAAGACCCTGAAAAACAGAAGGCAACCTTTCGTGAAGGCTATAGACACGCAAAGTAGCATGCATTGCAGGGTAGACCACCTTTCTTTGGTCAAATATTGCCTCGGTTTATACTGCCAGATACCGGCAACGGCTGTGAGAATTCCTATTGACGTGAAAGGATAGTAGAATGGGAATAAATATCCGGAATTGCTCGGATTATATTCCACTAAACTCCAAAGTGGCCTTCAGGGTCCTCAAACAAACTGGGGGGGATGAGGAGAACCCTCCTGTTAAATGAAGAAGCGGGGGGGGGGTATGGGGATCAGGACAGATGAAGCTTCATTAAGGTGTAAAGACGTTAGCGATGGATACATGGAAGGGTATGAATCTCTCGTCTGATCACTTAGAAGGCTTATTCAGTGGCGTGAATTTACAAAAGCTCCGGTTCAATAGAGACACACTTTGAATGCCTATATGTTTTTTTGAAGGTTCTTCAGATAGAAGTCCCACTGGTGACAAACATGACCTTGGTAATGACCTACTCTGCACACAGTGGAGCAGTGCTTGTACTTTTGAGCTAGCACAGGGCCAGATTTGTGTATTATACACCGTGTGGACTCTGGGTCACAGGTAATGGACCAAGAAATGGGAAAAGCAACATCATATAACTAATGTCGCTTTGGACCGACCGCCTGGGGAGTCCAATCTGTGTACATCGCTGCATGACGTCACTCAGTCATGTCCTCTTTAAAACCTGTCTTGACTATATGGCAATTTTCTATAAATACACGTCTTGAAGAGAATGTAAAGTCATCCATAGGATTGATGCAAATGGATTTAGTGCCAATGAGCACCAGTTACTTACGGGTGAACCTGCGTGTCCTGCTTCCCCTTTGTCACCTTTTGGCCCCTGAATCCCACTGGGGCCAATATCTCCCTTTGGTCCTGGAAGGCCATCTTGCCCGGTAGCTCCTAATGGACCAGGAGGTCCAGACTCGCCAGTTTTCCCACGTGGCCCCTAAAATAAGATTCACTAGTAAATAGAAGTTGTTATCTCTCTCTCGAAAAACAAGTCCGAAAAATATTAAAAAGCATGGCCTCTCTGGGCTTCTGTACTATTGAGATATGAGACGTATAAAATTCTTAGTAATGAGTACAAGGAATCACAATGTTAGTATACAAACCCCCCCCCCCCCCCACAAATGTGCCTCGTTTTCACATCTACAGAGTACACCTTCATGAATATCGCTTGTGTTCAACCCATTGCACCCAAAAATAAGTGCTAGAAAAATTGAAATGTAGAACTCAACAGCAGATAAGAACTAACTGGGCCCTCTAGTTTCCAGGTATCTACTACTATTTCTGTACTGAAAGCAGGCATGCCTCAGCTGAGTTGCACAAGCTGCCGGTGCTGGAATAGAAGAGGAACCAGAGAACATACGGAAAAATGTATTTATTACAGCACATTGGACCACTATCAAAAGGTATTAGGTGAACCCTTTAATATAGGAAGTTTTTATTTTGAAGGTTCGGTCCCTCTAATACCTGCATGGTTGTAGATTTAAGAATTTCCAATGAGCTGCTTTTAAATTGATATCTAGAGTAACAAGATGTGAGAAAAGCAACACCTCAGGCATATCATCAGAATATCTCGTCAACATTTTAAAGAGTTGAGAGAAAAAAAAAAGGAATCCGAAAATATCTGAAAAAGCATCGGAAGGCCATCTGGAGTAATTATTTCACTAAACAACTGACTGATTTAATTTTGAACAGCGGAGCGTTTGCTTCTCATGAGACACTGCATGATAAATCCTTAATCTAACACCAATTTTAATAATAACAATCTATTTTTATATAGTGCTTTTCTCCCCCCTAGAGGAATCAATGCACTTTAAGCTTGCGCACTCAGACTGAACCAAACTGGCAGCTGATAATAAGATGGGATTATGAACCAACTTAACAGTGTACATTTTATCCTACTTGAGCAGATTGATGGCCTCGCTGATCATGCCAGGAATCAAACCTGCAAACCGGTGGATGGAGTAGGCTCTATAGCTAGTGCACTAACCATAGAGGAATCTCACAATCTACATTCACTACATTGCTTTACAATAAATTTGTTGGAAAACGAACACTAAAAGATTTTTTTTTATTTCTTTCACTTTTTTGTGCAGCTGCTAAGGTTTACTTCCAGTTCTGCCTCTCAAATGAGGCAGAGCCGATGCGGTACGAATGCACGTCAGCCATTGAAAGAAGATGACCCCACTTGATTTCTGTCCTGACTGACCCCTCTTCTCAGCGTCCCCCCTATCAATTGTGTGTTCAACCGAGTGTATCTGACTGCACTAGCAATGGGCACTCAGTATTAATGGCATGTAGCTTAAACAATACATGCAGTTTTATGCTCATACTAGGGACAATGGATTTGTTTCTGTATTAGAATATCAGTGTATATTAGTGGCACAAGGGTGCTGGTGCTTGTTTTCTTACTCTATTAGTGATATCATCTACACAAAACATAATAGAAATACCATTTTAAAAAAAAGTATTTGGTCAGCAACATTCTTTCAATTTATTATTCATTTAATAAAATTGGAATTAGTCCCTTCTCAAACTCTAAACACTTTCTTACTTTGCCTTTGATCCTCGGACTTCCTATTTTTAGACAGTTATCTCTTGTACCAGGAGTGTATCTACCACAAGGCAAACAAGGCACTCGCCTAGGGCGGCATTTTGCCAGAGGGCGGCACTTTGCCAGAGGGTGTTAAAGCACACTTCTGGGGCTTCAAACATTTTCGCTCCCTCCCCCACCGTTCAGCAAGCTTTAGCTCTTTCCAATTAATCGGGGTGATGGGGGCATGTAATGGACATGGTGGGGGCATGTAATGATGGTCATGGTGGCATGTAATGGCGGTGATGGGGCATTTAGTGTGTATGCAATGTGGGTGATGGGGCATGTAATGTGGTGATTGGGTATTTAATGTGTGTGCAATGTGGGTGATGGGGCATGTAATGGGGTGATGGGGCATGTCGTGGTTGTGCAACGTGGGTGATGGGGCATGTTGTAGGTGTGAAACGTGGGTGATGGGGCATGTCGTGGTTGTGCAACGTGGGTGATGGGGCATGTCGTAGGTGTGCAACGTGGGTGATGGGGCATGTCGTGGTTGTGCAACGTGGGTGATGAGGCATGTTGTAGGTGTGCAACGTGGGTGGGGGGGGGGGGGGGGGGAGTGCCCGAATTTTGTCTGCCTAGGGCAGCACAAAACCAAGATACACCACTGTTTTGTACCATCATCTCTCCACCTTTGAACAATATAATATAGAAATATAAGTGATTCACTTACCTTATCCCCATCATGGCCTGGTGGGCCCGGCAATCCAATTTCACCCTGAAGAAGTTAAAAAACCCATTTAATATGCAGTGTTCAGAATATTAAAAACTTTTAGACATAACTTGAGTGGCGGAGGAATGCCTTTCTATCATCAGAGATCGGACACAGCTCCAACATCACTGGGGGAAAATAAACATTGTTATATGGAGCCTGGTACAATGTCTATACATTTTATCTGAACAGACAAACCTACTCAATCATAGAATTCTGCCTGACATTTACTGGAATAAATCTATATACAGGTTGAGTATCCAAAACATTTGGGACCAGAAGCAGCTTAAATAATGGATCATTTAAGAAAACTGACCACTTTCACCAATAAGATATTTTAAAGCCTCTCAGCTCTCATGAAATCCAGTAATATCAATGTAAATACTGTATAGAGCAAATAAATCACTGTTACTGTGATGTAGCTGTGATGTGAGGCCTCGTTGGGAACCTGCCGTTGGCGTGTCAGGTCTGCACACGTGTCATTGTATGACCCTTTGTGGGTGTGGGGGGAATCCGAGCATGCATGTAAAGGCTATATCACAGCTTAAGGGGGCTGCACGCTGAATACACCGCTGTGCGTTTGCATTCTGAGAGGTGTCTGGGGAATTTACAACTTGTGGCAAAATCCGAAAAAAATTGGGATAACGGATGTCTGTATTATGGAGAGTCAGCCTGTTTGTGTATGTTTGTACTATATATATATATGTGTGTGTGTGTATATGTGTATACAATCATCATATCCAGTGACTAAACAATACCTTTTGTCCTGTTATTCCTGGTGGTCCTGGAGGCCCAGGGGGACCCTGGAATGAAAACACATTAATTGTCACCATTTAATATTACGCTACTATTGTTACAGCGAATAAGCACGCCCCACCACAGGAGAAACCATAATGTCCAATATGTTTATATATATATAACACACATGCGTAATATGTGATCCTGCCCCGTGTAAGCAACCCTTTCAAAAGTAAATATTGGCTGATAATTGACAGGGGATGCAATTTAGGAAGTATCTAGTCCATAGTAAAATAAGATGTCAATGTATATATTAAGTTATTGATGGAATTGCAGATGGCACGGGCTAAAATTTCCCTTAGTTCGGCTTAATTTAGCACATACGTGCTATGGCTTGGATCGCCACATCTGAAAGGCCAAAAACCAGAACAATTCCATACATCCCCCCATTTCCCCCCCCCCCGCGAATTGGGACGCCGATGGGGGGGGAGGAGATCGCGCAAGTATTCCGTCTCCGATGTCACAAACAACACAGAAATGGCTCCATCTTTAGCACCCCCTAAATCGTTGACGGTTAGGAGGTCTGCAATTCTAGGGCCGGTGGTATATAGGAAATGGCTCCATCTTTAGCACTTGCCTTCAGAATTAATCCCAGGGGAGGTTGTGGAATCAATTTAAGTGGGGTGTTCCTATTTGCCATTCTCCAGTGACTGAATACTGTGTATGTGTAGAGTTCAACCCTCATTCTGAGATCAGAAACCACGCCCCAGGCATAGGAGATATCGACTAGCTGTGTCTATACGTTATTCTATAATCGTATAAAAAAAGATCCGTCGCTGCCATATTCCTGCATATTTACTGCACATATTGGATCATGAGGAAGTAGTTTGCCCATGAGGCGATCACACTAATAGTTGCGCTATTTGTACGTTTGTTGTGGTGGCCATGGCGCCACTGCAAACTAAGGGCTTTAATCATGAAAGAGCATTTCAAAATGAAGGCCAAAGTAACCGAGTTGGAATAATTCTCCCATTTAGCTGAACAGGATATTTTTTTTCCAACTCTAACTTTGCAACGCTCTTATCAATTCCCAGCAGATCTGCACCGAAAATTGTCTGCAATTTCAGCCTGAACAGTTATTGTTATATGTAAGATCTAGGCAACAGAACCTATAAAAAAAAAAACGTTCTACGTTAATTATCTGCACCATGGTTTATATATCACCCCATAGAATCATTAAACGATTATACAGAAACAAAAGAAGCATTTTTAAATACTTGCCAGAGCCAGCATTCTGATTTCCTGTAAAAAAAACATATAATTTCATATTTTAGTAGACAGCGATGGATGTGGGCTCAGCCATGGAAGCACACAGTACTCTATAGGGTCTACTCAATGAAGAGAGAACTCCCCTGCGCGGGTGAATGGGAGAATTGTTCCTACTTGCCTTATTTTTATATTCAGTGCAATTCTCTCCATCCATATTGAGTAGGTAAATGGGGATTTGGGGCAAATACACATCCTCACGCCCCCCCCCCTCCCCCCCCCAATGGGGTTGGTCCCATGTACGCGCTACATACTGCTGGGCTGCTCTTTGCATGCTCTTTCTGCAGTATGTGGCGTTACGATACAAAACATGCCACATGAGTGTAGAAATTGTCAGGCCCGTCATCTCCTGCTAGACGACACGTCTCTCTGCATTTAAAGCAGCCAGATCATCAATATCTGCAAAATGAGATTCGGTAGGTGTCTGTATGTGGATCTAACTGGAAAGCATATGGCAGGGGTGTTTGTTCTGCAGTGGGCCACTTCACTGTAAATATGTTTTATGGGCTGCATTCATGTTTCATTGAAAGAAAATGTATTTATAGAATTATATATATCTATATATCTCACAGTAATGTGCAGTGTATGAGTGTTTCACAGATTCCCAAAGCAATAAAACAGCAGAAATATTTTTTTTAAATCACATTAAATGCACAAACATTCACAGGTGCATACACACACACAAATACACAGTCACATACACACACAAATACACAGTCACATACACACACACAAATACACAGTCACATACACACACAAATACACAGTCACATACACACACACAAATACACAGTCACATACACACACAAATACACCGTCACATACACACACACAAATACACAGTCACATACACACACACAAATACACAGTCACATACACACACAAATACACAGTCACATACACACACAAATACACAGTCACAAACACACACACAAATACACAGTCACATACACACACAAATACACAGTCACATACATACACACAAATACACAGTCACACTTCCACACACACATACTGAGTCACACTTCCACACACACACACACGGAGTCACACTTACACACACACACACACACACATTGAGTCACACTTCTACACACACACGCGGAGTCACACTTCCACACACAAATTGAGTCACACTTCTACACATATATGCGGAGTCACACTTCTATTCACACACACACACACACACATTGAGTCACACTTCCACACACACGTGTGTGTGTGTGTGGAAGTGTGACTCAGTCTGTGTTTGTGTGTGTGAATAGAAGTGTGACTCCGCGTGTGTGTGTATGTGGAAGTGTGACACTTCTATTCACACACACACACACACATTGAGTCACACTTCCACACACACACACACACACACATTGAGTCACACTTCCACATACACACACACAGACACACACACACACACAGAGTCACACTTCTATTCACACACACACACACACACACACTGAGTCACACTTCTATTCACACACACACACACACACACATTGAGACACACTTCTATTCACACACACACACACACACATTGAGTCACACTTCCACACACACACACACACACACACATTGAGTCACACTTCCACACACATACACACATTGAGTCACACTTCCACACACACACACACACACACACAGAGTCACACTTCCACACACACACACACACACTGAGTCACACTTCTATTCACACACACACACACACACACATTGAGTCACACTTCCACACACACAGAGTCACACTTCTATTCACACACACACACACACACACACACAGAGTCACACTTCTATTCACACACACACACACACACACACACACACACAGAGTCACACTTCTATTCACACACACTGAGTCACACTTCTATTCACACACACACATTGAGTCACACTTTCAAACACACACACACACACACACGGATTCACACTTCCACACAGACATTGCTTCTTTTATTTTCTTATTTTATCTGCAGGAGGGGGATTGTTTCATCTGTGGAGGTCCTATTTTCCATCTGAGCACTGGGATGTCACTGACACCTGGTGCGGCAACAGGGTAAGAGCGAGGGGGCGGAGCTTACTATCCTGCACAAGGGGGGAAAGCTCCGCCCCCTCGTGCTCTGACCCTGTTGGAGCACTGTTTGTCAGTGACATCCCAGTGCTCAGATGGTGAATAGGACCTCCACAGATGAAACAATCCTTGAGAACTAGAGAATACGGATCCAGTTAAAAAAAAAATTGTATTTTATGATCAGTAAAAACATGGCCCACCTGTAATGCCTCATTGAGATTTCCATTGTATTCTATTGTCTCCGACTTGCCTGCGTCTCCCTTAGGACCCTGTTACGACATGTAAAACATGGTGTGTTTCATGGGTCAGTGAAGACATTTATTATAATTACAAACTATATACAGTAGAAATGTTTCTGTCTACATATATATATATATACACACACATATATATTTATATACATATATAGACAGAAACATTTCTACTGTAGACTGGGGAAAGTGCACCCTTTTAATATTCTAGAACAGGGGTAGGCAACCTTTCGGCACTCCAGATGTGGCGGACTCCCTCTCCCATAATGCTCTTACAGCCGTAGTGCTGGCAAAGCATCAAGGGAAATGTAGTCCGCAACATCCCGGAGGGCCAAAGGTTACCTACCCCTGTTCTAGAATGTTTTGCAAAGTCACGTGGTTTCACTTTATCATGAAACATAATGTTATGCTAATGCTACAATCAAATATAAGCTGGTCTGAATGGAATGTTGACTTGTAAAATGCGTTGGGTGATCAGCTATTTTATTCTTTCATAGGACTGGTACTAACACATGCCTTTGCAAGCCAGCCAAACAGCTGTGTCGGTATGCATGAAGCACTTGGGAAACTCTTGCTCATCCCTCAGTGGCGTTCTTAGATTTTTTGCTGCCCAATGCCTGACTTAAATTCATGCCCATCGCTCATTGGTTGCACCCCTTGCCTTCCAGGTTTCCCCTTTACTCACACCTCAGATTGCCCCCATATAACCTACAACAGTGTCAAATTGCCCCACACCCCACTGCTCCTTAGCAATGCATTGGGGCAGCCAGGATGTATATGTATGCAGTGCGAGGCAGTGAGGGAGAATGAACACCCAAAAATGGTAGCGCTGGCTTTGCACCCTCAGTCTGCTCAACTATAACTCTTTTACTGACAGATGTTATTGTGTTTATTATTTTTTTCTGTCACAAAACTCACTGGTGGTCCAGCAGGCCCTTGGTCTCCCTTTGCTCCTGTAGAACCCTGCAAACACAAAATTGGACAATGCAGATTTACAAAACATATATCTAAATACTGACATACAGACATCCATACTTAGAATGAAAATCTTGCCTTCTTATGTGTTTACTCTTTATGTCTCCACCGGTGTTGTATCATGTATAGAGCCAGCGAAAGGAAAAGACAATTCTTCTATTGCAGTACTGCTTATACCTGTCCTCAATGGTCCAGGATTTATGGATTACCCAGTGGTGTTATACATAGTATTTAAACACCTGGTATGGTGTCCTAACCATTAGGGAACCACACCGGATGTTATACATGTTCTTATTGAATCACAGTAGGGTAATTACTAAATCCAAGACCGCTAAGGAGCACTGGTCTGGTATTTGATTACAATACCAAATCTGGCTTCTCCCTGCATACGAAAACACTCAAGTTATGGAGCAGGAAAGGCTATGTGTCTTTTTTTAAGTTGCTTAAAAATTTTTTAACTGCTTGGATGGAATAAGCTTTATCGGGGCAGACAGTAGAAATATGTCTTTTTTTTTCTTCTTCTTCTACGGTGACTGTGCTAGTGTTAACACTATCTAACTGCTCTGGTCTTGGCCTAGTAAACATGGCATCATATTTTCGAGTCACCAACACAACAGTAAAGACCTTCTAAGAGGAGTGTCAGGTTGTAAGGACTGTTTTAGAAAGGAACCAAATTGAGGATATGAATGAATAATGAAACTGTTTGAGTTGTTGACACATCAAAGAAGCACTTCTATTAAATCCCTACTCATTACAATAGACAGATGTACCTTATCACCCTGCAGTCCGGGGATCCCAGGAAGCCCGATAACTCCTGCTTCTCCCTGCAAGATTGAAAACAAGTAGATAAGGTTGTGAATCCCACCCTATGTGCATCAGTGAGGAGCGCAAAGCGAATACACACAACTGTACGCGGAAGAACTAATCGAAAACTCTTTGAATGCACAACCACAGACGACTTTTAGGTCTAAAACTTTCCTCGTTCGCTATGGGTTTATCTACAGAAAATATAATAAGCCAATTTAAATTAGAAATGCTTTAATGAAAGAATACACATAAAGTACCTTATTGAGCCATCTTTACTCCATATCGTTCTCTCAGGGGGCAGACATGTTGGTTAGAATCTTTACTCCATATAGCTCTCTCAGGGGGCAGACATGTTGGTTAGAATCTTTACTCCATATCGTTCTCTCAGGGGGCAGACATGTTGTTTAGAATCTTTACTCCATATAGCTCTTCCAGGAGGCAGACATGTTGTTTAGAATCTTTACTCCATATAGCTCTACCAGGAGGCAGACATGTTGTTTAGAATCTTGGGTCAGATCTTTGTTCATCTGAACCAAGGTGAGTGAAGATCTGACCCAAGATTCTAAACAACATGTCTGCCTCCTGGTAGAGCCATATGGAGTAAAGATTCTAAACAACATGTCTGCCCCCTGAGAGAGCTATATGGAGTAAAGATTCTAACCAACATGTCTGCCCCCTGAGAGAGTGATATGGAGTAAAGATTCTAACCAACATGTCTGCCCCCTGAGAGAACAATATGGAGTAAAGTTTCTAACCACCACGTCTGCCCCCTGAGAGAACTATATGGAGTAAAGATTCTAACCAACATGTCTGCCCCCTGAGAGAACGATATGGAGTAAAGATTCTAACCAACATGTCTGCCCCCTGAGAGAACAATATGGAGTAAAGATTCTAACCAACATGTCTGCCCCCTGAGAAAACTATATGGAGTAAAGATTCTAACCAACATGTCTGCCTCCTGGTAGAGCTATATGGAGTAAAGATCCTAAACAACATGTCTGCCCCCTGAGAGAACTATATGGAGTAAAGATTCTAAACAACATGTCTGCCCCCTGAGAGAACGATATGGAGTAAAGAAGGCGCAATAAGGAACTTTATTTGTATTCTTTTATTAAAGATTTTCTTTATAAATTACACTTTGTATGAGTACACTAAATGAGAAAGACATACAGTTAAACACACACATCACAAAATAATCCCAGGAATACTCTTGTCCTTAAGTGGTACACATAAGAAAGTCTCCATATTAGAGCATACTTCATCTTTTAGGACATGTAGTGATGTGTGGTCAATATATACTACCACAGCCTCAGAGCAAATTTGGACATGGCAGAAACCATTTCTGAAAGCACTGTGGGAACACTGTATACGTATATATGAAACACGTCCTTGTCGAAAAGGTTTAACAGGGCGAAGCGAGTTGGGTTTTGTTCTATAACCTTTTCACCCTTTCTTGGTATGATCAAAATAATGAAGACGAAAGGGAAAAAAAAAAAAAAATAGTTTTCTCTGTGTTTTACAACGGCCCAGTTTGTCATAGCTCTGTGTTCAAAGCAAAGTAATGTTCATAGCATCGTCTTTAACAAAAGGTCTTTTGCAACTTCCTAGTTCTTTGTATTTCTGCTAAAAAAAAAAAAAAAGAAAAAAAAAAAAAAAAAGAAAGATTCTCAAAGCCCAGGATCAAAGTGGAGTTATCCGATGGAGAATGGCTTGGGCTATACATAATCTGGGGGAATTTTAATCACAATCACGGAGGCACTGTAACTAGGAATTAAAACAAAGTAGGTGAATTCAGAGGAATTCAACAAAGAACAGCGGGGACCTTTTCTTTTTTTTTAGAGGGGTCTGGAATCAATTGTCCCAACTACTTTAAGAAATAAGAACACCTTCTTTGTAATGTGGCAGTGGAGACCCATAGAGTGTGATATAATGGGAAATTGATTAAGTCTAAAGAGCAATACTAATAAAAAAAAATAAAAATAAAAAAAAAAATAAAAAAAAGACGGATGCAAAATACTGTGGACTTATCTCATCCGATATTACAGCTCTGGTTGATTAAAGCTCATGTAGCCATGGTTCAATCTTGAAGCCATTTTTTTTTTTTTTCTGGCAAGAAAAGTCTGACCCTAAACCCCCCCCCCCCCCCCCAAAAAAAATAAAATAGTTATATAGCAATTATTTGAAGAAAAAATTTAACAGGTGCAGAAAATGAATGATTCATTGAACGTTTATAACTCCTGTCAGCTAGACAGATAATATTGGGGATACTGTATGGCTCCCATGGGAATACAGTTAGCCAGACACAGATATACTCTATGGTAGCTCCCTTCAGTATATAGTTAGTCAAACATTTGTTTGGCGCAGAATATTTCCCATCATTATATAGTGAGCTAGACTTGGATATTCCACCGTTTTTTTTCAAACATCCAAACACTGGAACCTGCGAGCGCCTCATCCAGATTCGATTTAGTGGCAGTTGTGCATTACATCTTCTCTGCACCTTTAACACTCACTCCATTACTGTGGTTCCCATGAGACTATAATAATCGTTTATAGCTGTACAATTGTCCATTTTGAAAATTCATATTTAAAAAGAATTGAAAACAAAACAAAACAGAAGTTAAACCAGAGGGGGGAACAAAAAGGACATGCTAATTTAATAACTGGCAGTTTACATCCAGAACCCTGGGAAATTATGCAAATTAATTGTACAGGACATGTATGGGCGAGGGGGAGGCAAGAGATGACTGACGGGGGCTGGGGGGAGGGGCTTCAGGGGGGAGTTGATAAAAGCCCTGGAGCCTCTCTCCCCAGCAGCCATTTTAATCTGTAAACGCACCTGGTAGCAATTTTTTGCAGCTCTGGTGTTTCATTCACGGCCCAGGCATGGAGATTGAGGCAATGCTCGCTGCCCTGAGGGCTGAGGCCCTTACAGATGGTGGCAGACGGTTGAGGCAGCAGTTTGCAGCGCTGCAGGCTGCTACACCCGCGGTGGCATCGCCTCCCGCGGGTCCTCGTGGCGGGGCGCGGCGGGTGTCCCGCCCGCCCGCTCGACTGAGCCCGGATGCCGGCTCCATCCAGCCTCACCGGAGCAGGAGTGGAGCTGGGCGAAGAAGCGGCCTTCGCCCGTCGGCCGCGCGGCCCGCTGCGTCCGGCGGCATGCCTGCTAGTGCAGCCACGCGACCGTCCCCGGTGGCTGGTGGGAGCGGGGATCGCAGGCCGCGCCCCTCCCCTCGGGGTTTGGAGCGCGACGGACGGAGGACATCCAGGGCTGTGACCAGGTCCGGTACAGCCCTGCTACCTTCCACCCCGCGTCCGGATGCGGGGCCTAGCAGGAGGAGGAGCACAGATCGGCAGGCCAGGGTGGTGAGTAGGCCTCAGGGCCTAAAACGGGGGTCCCTTCGATTACCCTCCCGGGCGGGGGGCAGTGGGGAGGCTGTGGGCAGCTGCAGTGGGTCTCCTGGGGATGAGGATCCGGCCCTGGGTCTCTTACTGCCCCCTACCCCGTCCCCTACTCCTACCCCTGTTACTACTTACCAGGTTCCCTTGGCTGGGCTTCTCTCCCCTCCTGATCTGGCGTTGTATTCACCTGTTTCTCCTTCACAGGCTCCAGCTACTAGTGCTGTGCCACTCTACGTCCCCCATCCTGCTTCCCAGGTTGCGGGTGATTCTGCGGCCTCCCGGGCCTCCACGCCGGCTCTGGGCGCGGTACAGGGAGACACTGGTGAGTCCACGGGGCAACCTTTGGCGGGGTTTTCGGGGGTGGGTGGGGTGGGGTCTACCGTTACTCCTGCTAGTCAGCCATGGGTGGATTTGTTGCATTGCTTGCGGGGGGCGATCGAGCAAGTGAGCCGGGTGGCTGGGCCTTCTGGTAGTGCGGCCCTGCAGGGCATCGATAGTACGATGGGCGGCGTGTGGGGTTCCACGGGGGGTTCACCGGGGGTGGTTTCTGGTTTACCGGGCACGGCGGGGGTCCCACAATCCCCCTTATTACCGCCCACCTTTGTTGCTGCCGGCGGCCACTGCTGCGGCGCTCCCTGCGGTTCCCTTGTCAATGCCTAGTACATCGGCGGCACCGAGTACGTCGGCGTCGCTGGTTGGGGCGGCTGATTTGACACACCCAGTTGCGCCGATGGCGCATGGGGCCGCGTATTTATGTTGGTCGGGCCCCTTAGGCCTTCATCTTAAACCGGAGGTGAGGGAGCGTATTTGGAAGGGCGAGTATGTGGAAATTTATTCGCTCCTTCCCATGGAGGACGTTCCTCCTCCTGAGAAGGAGTTGAAGGATGCCGAGAAAGAAAAGGAGAAGTACCGTTATCGCAAAATCCCAAAGAATTATGGGAATTGGATTCGGGCTTTCTCCATCTTGGCCAGCGTCATTGGGGAGAAATCCCCTGAAAAATGTTGCTCATTGTTTTGTTACCAGGATCAAATCTGGAATGCGTGTAGGATTTATGGGGGTCTCAGCTGGTGGCGCTATGATGAGCAATTCCGGCAACGGATTGCTTTACGGCCTACTTTGGGTTGGGATCAAATGGACGTGGGGCTGTGGCTGGCCATTATGACTCGGCCAGCCTCGCATCAGGGGGGTTTGACGTCCTTTCTTGGGGGGGTCGGGGGACTGGGTTCGCCCTCTCCCTCGGCCACGACCCACCGACGACAGGGAGGGTGCTGGCAATTTAATGAGGGCCAGTGCAAGTTTGGCGCCGGTTGTCGCTTCAAACATGAGTGTTCCGGTTGCGGGGGTGGCCACCCCGCCACCCGGTGCTTTAAGCGTCAGAGAGGTGGGGACAAGTCTGACGTGGGCGGAAAGGGGGATGACGCCGGTGGACGTCGGGGCAATGCACCCATGGCTAAGCCGGTATAGGAATCGTAGGGCGGCCAACATTTTGTTGCACGGGTTTGAGTTTGGTTTCAGGATCCCCTTTCAGGAGCGGGAGGTTTGTTTGCGGTTGCGTAATTTGCGTTCGGTGGCTGAGCACCCTGAGGTGGTGCGGGATAAGTTGGCTAAGGAAGTGGCTCTGGGCCGTATGGCGGGTCCTTTTGATTCGCCCCCGTTGGCCGCTTTACGGGTTTCTCCCCTGGGGGTGGTTCCCAAAAAGGAACCGGGAAAGTTCCGGCTGATCCAGCATCTGTCTTACCCCTATGGGGAGTCGGTTAACGATGACATTGATGCAGAATTGTGCCGGGTGTCTTATGCGTCCTTTGATTCGGCGGTTAGGATGGTGAGGGCGGCAGGGGCTGGTGCTTTGATGGCAAAAACCGATGTGGAGTCGGCCTTCCGGCTTCTTCCGGTTCATCCAGACTGTCATCACCTCCTCGGGTGCCATTTTGAAGGGAAGTTTTACGTTGACTTGTGCCTTCCCATGGGTTGTTCTATTTCCTGTTTTTATTTTGAGTGCTTTAGCACATTTTTGGATTGGGTAATCAGGGAGGAGTCCGGGTGCAGCTCAGTGATGCATTACCTGGATGACTTCCTGCTGGTGGGTCCCTCGGGTTTGCAAGTCTGTGGCCATTTGTTGAGGACGGCCCAGGTGGTTCTGGCTTCGTTTGGGGTCCCATTGGCGGCAGACAAAACGGAGGGCCCGACTACCTGTATTTCCTTCCTGGGCATTGAGATTGACTCCCTGGCCGGCGAATGCCGGCTTCCTCAGGATAAATTGTTGGGCCTTAGGGCGGACATTTCCAAGGCTTGCGGCTTGAGAAAAATTCAGCTCAGGGCGTTGCAATCTTTATTGGGGAAGCTCAACTTTGCCTGTAAAATTATGCCAATGGGCAGGGTGTTTAGCAGACGTCTGGCAGGGGCTACGGCGGGGGTGTGCCGGCCGCACCATTATGTCAGGCTCACTCGGCCCCTAAGGGATGATCTGGCGGTGTGGGATGATTTTTTGAGCAGGTACAATGGACGGTCGTTGTGGCAGGCTCCGGAGGTGTCCAACGCAGATCTCCATCTGTACACGGATGCCTCAGGATCCGTGGGCTACGGGGCAATTTTGGGGTCCCAGTGGTCTGCCGAGACTTGGCCCCCGTTCTGGGGTTCGGGGGGCCTGACAAAGAATTTAGCTTTTTTGGAGCTATTTCCTATTCTGGTGTCAGTGGTCCTTTGGGGAACTACGTTACGTGATCGCAGGGTGGTCTTCCACTGTGACAACATGGGAGTGGTGTTAGCGGTGAATAACCTGACGGCTTCTTCCCCGCCGGTAGTTCGGCTGTTGCGGCTTCTGGTCCTTAACTGCCTTGATTTTAATGTGACCTTTCGTGCTGTTCATATCCCTGGGGTGCATAACGTAATTGCGGATGCACTTTCTCGTTCGCAGTGGGCAACGTTCCGGGCGGCAGCACCATGGGCGGACCCGGAGGGTATCCCGTGCCCGTCGACGCTGTGGGACCTTGGGTTGGGCGAATAGCACAGTGGGTTAGCCAGTCTGTCGCTGGATCCACATGGAAGCGTTACGGTAAAGTTTGGGGGGAATGGTTGGATCTGGAGTCGGCTCGTGGGGGTTTCAGGGATGATGGGGCTCGCTTGGAAGGTTTACTGTGGTTGTTGTGGCATTGGGACGCGGCTGGCTTGTCGCCCGCAGCGGTAACGGCACGGATGTCAGGCCTCAGTTTCTGGTTCAGAGCTTCTGGGCTACGGGACGTGACTAAGGAGTTTTTAGTGCGTCAGGCGTTGAAGGGTTGGAGGAGGGGTGTTCATTCCGTGGATTACCGTAAACCGGTGTCCGGGGCTTTGTTGCTGGGCCTGTGCCACATACTGCCGGTGGTTTGCCACTCGCCTTTTGAGGTGGATCTGTTTCGGTTAGCTTTTTCCATGGCATTTTTTGGGGCTTTGCGTATTGGGGAATTGGTTAGCCAGGCAAAAACGAAGCCAGGGGGTATACTGGCGGCTGATATGGTGCGGGAACCTGGTCTGGTGAGGTTTTTGATCAGGCGCTCCAAAACGGATGTACTTGGGGTCGGGAAGTGGGTCTCCCTGCGGGAAGTCCCCGGTTCTATGGTATGCCCGGTGGCTTGTTTTGACCGGTACGGTTTGGTCCGACCGGCCGGTTCCAATTCATTGCTGGTGCACGCTGATGCGACTCCTTTGTCTAGATTCCAGTTTATCAGGGTCTTCCGGATGGCAGTTGAGGCCCTGGGCCTTCCAAGCCGGGAGTTCGGGGGTCACTCGTTCAGGATTGGCGCGGCGTCTGAGGCCGCAAGGCTGGGTTATGCTGAGCGGGCTATCAGGCAGATTGGGCGGTGGGAATCCCGCAGGTTTCTATCTTATGTCCGTCTGGCTGGTCTGATCTCAGTTTCCTCTGCTTTAAATTCACAGATGTTGCGCCTAGGAGGGTGTGGCTTATAGGCCACTCGTACATATTCTGGGCACGGAGTCGGGCTGCCGTGCGACCTGGGGGAGAGTGCCTGGGCTTTCCGGGAGCCGTGGCGGACGTTCGGTGGTTCGGGTTTCGGGGTATGCGGTGGGTACGCTTGTTACCCGAGGTGGTTCAGCTGTCTCGGCTGTTGGGGCCCCCTGATATTTTACTTATTCATCTGGGGGGCAATGATTTGGGTTCGGTCCCTGTGTGGACCCTGGGGGATACCATAAAAAGGGATCTGGCGAGGCTGCTGGTGCTCTTTCCTGGTGTGTCGCTGGTGTGGTCAGAGGTGGTACCACGTAATTATTGGAGGTGTGCGCTCAATCAGAGGGTGCTGGAACGGAGCCGGGTAAAATTGAATAAACGAGTGTCTCGTTTTGTGTTGAGTGTGGGGGGCGTGACTATACGCCATAGGGTTTTTGAGTCCGATGCGGCAAGGTATTTCAGGAGTGATGGAGTTCACTTAACTGAGGTGGGCCTTGATCTGTTTAACTTGGCGTTGCAGGATGGTTTGGAACAGGCCATGGCGGTGGTGGTGGGTGGTCCCCGCTGATTTAAGGAGTTAAACGAGCGGGTCTGTGGCGGGGGTTGGCTGTCCTTGCCAGTAGGGGATATGTTTTGGAAAATGGAGTTGGAGTTATTACAAGGAGAATGGTGCTCGGGTCCTCCCCTAACCTTAAAAGCAACATGGAAGTTGTTTGTAGTGGACGTGCCCACTGAGCTAAGTGAGTCGGCTAGTGGTAAGCATTGTGGGAGAGATGGGCCAGGTGGAGTTATGGCATCTCAAGGGACGAGGAGGGGAGGCGAGCTTCTGGATTCTGGATTTGGTTGGAAAAAGGTGGCCATATGTAAATATATGGGTGGAAGTTTAAAATGGTTTTACTGGCAAGGGCTTAGTCAATTTGTCAGGCTGTATTCTGTTTTATACATATAAGTATTAAAGGATGGTGGTGGTTTTATACAGCCTGATATGTGTTTAATAAAGAAGTGCTGTGGCCTTGTTGTACAATCACAAGCCTCGTGTCCATTTATTGGGGGGAACATGGGCTGGTATGGTTATGGGTGACTGTGGGGTTATGGTATGTCTCAGGAATCGGGCATCTATCCCCTCTGCATACATACAAGAACCCTGGGAAATTATGCAAATTAATTGTACAGGACATGTATGGGCGAGGGGGAGGCAAGAGATGACTGACGGGGGCTGGGGGGAGGGGCTTCAGGGGGGAGTTGATAAAAGCCCTGGAGCCTCTCTCCCCAGCAGGCATTTTAATCTGTAAACGCACCTGGTAGCAATTTTCCCACCCTCCCTCCCTATGTTTATGTGTTTTCTATGTATTAACTTTCTTTTGTCGCAGTAGGCGGGGGTTGGCTGTCCTTGCCAGTAGGGGATATGTTTTGGAAAATGGAGTTGGAGTTATTACAAGGAGAATGGTGCTCGGGTCCTCCCCTAACCTTAAAAGCAACATGGAAGTTGTTTGTAGTGGACGTGCCCACTGAGCTAAGTGAGTCGGCTAGTGGTAAGCATTGTGGGAGAGATGGGCCAGGTGGAGTTATGGCATCTCAAGGGACGAGGAGGGGAGGCGAGCTTCTGGATTCTGGATTTGGTTGGAAAAAGGTGGCCATATGTAAATATATGGGTGGAAGTTTAAAATGGTTTTACTGGCAAGGGCTTAGTCAATTTGTCAGGCTGTATTCTGTTTTATACATATAAGTATTAAAGGATGGTGGTGGTTTATACAGCCTGATATGTGTTTAATAAAGAAGTGCTGTGGCCTTGTTGTACCATCACAAGTCTCGTGTCCATTATTGGGGGGAACATGGGTTGGTATGGTTATGGGTGACTGTGGGGTTATGGTATGTCTCAGGAATCGGGCATCTATCCCCTCTGCATACATACAAGTCTTTCACCACCTTTGTCAGTCTTTCACTATATTGTTAATATTTGTTGTAATTGTATACACATTTTAGAAGGAACCCATTAAGGATGGGGTCTAGGACACTTCCGCGCCGCATCTTCATCGCTGACAGTTCAGCGCAGCAGTTAGAACGCTGAACTGTCAGCAATGAAGTATAACGCGGCCGTTTCACCGCGGCTGCAGCTATGTAAGAGCTGACAGTTCAGCGCTGACCTGTCAGCTCTTACAAATGTAAAAGTAAAAGTAAAATACCCCCCCCAATAAATGATTCCCCCCCAATAGTAACACTAAACCCCAATACTAACACTAAAATTAACCCCAATACTAAAATTAACCCCCTAAACCCTAATACTAACCCCCGACCCCTAATACTAAAATTAACCCCCTAAACCCTAATACTAACCCTAATACTAACAAATTAACACCCTAAACCCTAATACTAACCCTAATACTAACAAATTAACCCCCTAAACCCTAATACTAACCCTAATACTAACCCCCAACCCGTAATAATTAACCCCTAACACTAAACACTAAAATTAACCCCAATACTAAAATTAACCCCCTAAACCCTAATTCTAACCCCCTAAACACTAATTCTAACTAAACAAAAATAGGTAAAATACTTGCCTTTAGCGATGAAATGTCCCACGATGAAATCTCCAGCGACGATCTGTCTTGTTGTGTAGAGTCGACGGTGAAGCGGCTCCGCGGAAGCAGCCGCGATGAAGACTCCCATCCCCTTAAGGATGTCCCACTTAAAAATCTATGTTAATATTCTCTACTGTAAAACTAAACAAATGTGTTAATAATAATGATTACATAGTTAAATACTAGTAGTTTGGGTTGCAAAAAGACTTGCATCCATCAAGTTCAACCCTTTTCCTATCCCATGTTTATCAAAATAAAAACCCCTTCAGCAATTTCGAATTCGGCTTTCAGTGGGGAAATAAAATTCTTGTTGACTTCAAATGACAGATTTCTCC
Organism: Pelodytes ibericus; assembly: GCA_036172795.1. Classification (NCBI taxonomy): domain Eukaryota; kingdom Metazoa; phylum Chordata; class Amphibia; order Anura; family Pelodytidae; genus Pelodytes; species Pelodytes ibericus. Next base: position 8,067,717 of record CM069867.1, on the reverse strand, counting down.
TTGGATCAACTAACACTAAATAAATGTTAATGCCTATACTCACATGCAGAACCCTCTATGCTCCGGTTCATTAAAACAAAGTATCCAGGCCGCTTTTAAAGACATCTAAGGTATTTGCTGGAACCACTTCTTCAGGCAGTGAACTCCATATCTTAATTGTCATTACAGTAAAAAAAATCCCTTCCGCAGACTATTTTTCCTTTCTTCAAGTCTTAGCAGGTGACCTCTTGTCCTTTGTACTGTTCTGTTAATGAACCGATCTTTACAAAGCCCTTTGTATGGGCCCTGTACATATTTATATAACATTATCATATCCCCTCTAAGCCGCCATTTCTCTAGCGTGTACAAATTAAACTTTTCCAGACTTTCTTCGTAACTAAAACTTTACATTCCCCTGATTGGTTTTGTAGCCCTCCTCTGCACTTTCTCTAGTTCCATAAATTACTTTTTTTTTCTAAAAGGCGCCGAGAATTGAACCGCGTATTCTAGGTGAGGTCTTACAATGGACCTATAAACAGGCAGAATAATATCTTCCTCTCGTGTTTTTTTTTTTAACTTAGGGTTTTAGAATTCGCAAATTCAGCTCCAGAGGCGTTACGTTTGAAATTCCATGGTCGGTTCCCTGCAAATCCTTCTTTCATGAGTAAATCCCTTAGCGTTTTATTCTCTTTGGCGCTCAAATCACTTTTAGTGCCACACGATCGGAATGAACCAAATAGGCAGATGAATTTGAGATGTTCGTATTAGTCAACTTCATGATAGACATGTATCGACCTCAGACGGATCAAAGGATGAATGTAAATATAATAACATGATTCAGTGTTACCTTTGGTCCTGGTAAGCCTGGATTGCCTGGCTCCCCTTTGACTCCCCCAAGTGCATTGCCGGTATCTCCCTTGTCTCCCTGTACATATAAATCACATATTATTGATTATATATATATATATATATATATGAGATAAATAGATATTTAAAATGAATTGCAATAGCATAATATGATATTACTATACATATTGATATCGATGAGCTTGAATTACCGTATTTGCTCGATTATAAGACGACCCTGATTATAAGACGACCCTGATTATAAGACGACCCTGATTATAAGACGACCCCCCAAACTTTGTATATTCCATTAGGAAAATAACTAAAAGCCTGAATATAAGACTACCCTATAGGAAAAAAGTTTAACTTGTATATATTCACATGTAAATTGCTTTTTAATATTTAATAAAAATGATGATATAAAAAAATGCATTTCTTGTTTTTATTTACTTTTATGTGCCAATGCTGCCCCTACCCCCCAGACTTTGTCTCTCTCTCTCCCCTCCTTCCAGCCAGCGTTGTCTCTCCCCCCAGCGTTATCTCTCTCCCCCTCCCTCCCATGTTGTCTCTCCCTCCCCCCAACCTTTTCTCTCTCCCTCTCTCTCCCTCCAACCCCTCACCTTGTCTCTCTCTCCCTGGTGGTTAGTTGGGGCAGCCGGGGGATGTCTGCACGGTACGTGCAGACATCCTCCATACTGCCCGACACTTCCATCTATTATGACGGACAGCCGGCTGCCCAAACATTCCTGGTGGCTAGTGGAGGCAGCCGGAGGATGTCTGCACAATACGCGCAGACATCCTCCGCTGCTGCCCGTCACTTCCGCCGGAACTTTTATGATGAAGCGGGAAGGACACGGCTACATCATAGAAGTCCCGGCGGTCGTGCCGGGTGACAGGGGAGGATGTCTGCGCGTATCGTGCAGACATCCCCCGGCTGTTAGCGAGGGGGACCCAGGTCCCCTGCAGCTCTGTGGGGGACCTGGATTCTAGTCTTGTAGTCTGACCTCGATTGCATCTCTACTGCACTGCTTGCCTCCCAAGAGTTCCTAATTAGGAGGGACAGCCCCCAATTTTGGCCCCAAACCCGCTGTCCTTCTCGTCTCCTCTAATGTCCCTATTTTCTAGGAGCTCTTCATTTTGGATGTGTACGAGTGTATCACAGAGCTCAAAAGCAATTTTTTCTCTCTTTATTGAGTAGACCATTGAGAAAAAACATTTTTTAAATGTTTCCGTGGTAGCTTCTGTATATGGCATCACATGAAATGAATTGAAATCATTGGAAATCTGCAATTTGCATATATATTCCACAAAGTGATGTCATAAGCGCAGCCATAGCGCAGTTTAAAAGATATGTTGGGGGTCATGTACTAAACAAGCGCAGTGGGGGGAAAAAAGTAGGTAAAACCCGAGTAAGGAGCAATTTGCGACTATTTGTAACATTCTACGCTTTTTTCCCCCCTATTTGGGCCTCTTCCGCATATTTTTTATTTGGCGTGCATTTTTCCGGTTGCGCTAATAAATTGCGATTACGCGTAAGAGTTTTGCGAATATCTTGTGAAGAATAATTCTTATTTGCGTGTGAAAATTACACCAGCTTTTAGCGAGCGCTATCAAAAGAGCTAGGAAAAATATTCGCAAACGTGCCTTTCTTTATTCTCAATTTGCTTTTATTTACTATTTGAGTGTTACATGTTTAGTACATTGCAATAGGAGCAAAGCGCATAAATAGTTTTGCACATAAAATATATTTGCGTTTTTTTAGTACATGCCCCCCCTTTAATCCAAGCATGCTCATGCAATGCAGTGCACAGATCCTTTTTAACACCTTCGCGACAAAGGACGTGTCAGACACGTCCTGCCAGGAACTCCGTTCCTGACAATGGACGTGCCTGGCAACGATTAAAATATATTAAGGGATAGCATAAGGGTTAGAGTTGGGGTTAAATTTAGTGTTAAGGTTACATTTTGGGTTCGGGATGGGGTCAATATAGGAAAAAACCTAAAAAAAACTATTTTTGGTTTTTGCCCCATAAATCGCAAAAAAATACCAAAAAATATGGAAACATGCATCTTTCTGAACTTGGGACAACATTTAGAAACTATTTAGACAATCATTTTTTAATGATTGTATTTGTCTAAATTATATTTTAGGTCAAAGTTAGAAAAAGTGGGTTTTTTAAAAGGTTTCATCATATTTTATGATTTTTGTTGTTGTATATTACAAGATATGATGAACATAATGGTATCTAATGAAAGCCCTTCTTATGACGATAAAAACAACATATAATTTGTGTGGGTACAGTATGTGAGAGAGACAAGAAGATTACAGCTAAACACAAACACCCCAGAAATGTCAAAACAGCCATTGTCACCAAGGGAAAGTCAAGGTGAAAATGTCTTGTCACTATGGGGTTAATCATCTCCATTCATAGTGCAAAGACTGCTTAGCTGAAAGAGACTCTTTAATATGTTATAAATTCATTACAACATACCTTTAAACCTGGGGTTCCCGATTCACCCTAGAGAGATGGGAAATTCGAAAGTTAAAACATATTAGCTCCACTCCAGATTTTTTTGTTATGTTTCAATGCGTTTGTCATTACCAGTTAAGCATATTGTTTGCAGTATTGAGCGTATATTAAAATAAACATGGATCAGGGTCTCAGCAAATCAGTTACATCGCACGGGTACATTTTGCAAAAAAGTTTATTTTTTTTAAAAAGAACCAGATAAAATAAAATGTCAGCTTTGAAGGGATTCCGTCAATCTTACTTTTACGGAGAATGTAGAAAATAAAAATGATTATTTACAAATTGTGTGAGCACGCGAACAGACAAACTTATGTTTTAAAAATTGTCTGGGTGCCTCCTGTATTATGAGAAAGCCGCTGGCTTTGTATGCAAATGAAGAGAACTTTGTCATTTGCATATCAAGCCACCAAGTGATGTCATAAGCTGGAGACAACACTGCCACATTGGTCTATAATTTTATGCATTTTCATCTTTGTTTATTCTCTACATTCAAGGTAGAAGTAATGTTTAGGTTGACTGAATACCTTTAATATGAATTCATGAGATTAATGTGGTTTTTTAACCCCTTCACGTCTAGTGGTGCAAAGGGTTAAGACACTATGCCTGTTGTGTTCATTATTTACCACTAGAGGTCAGTCATATCCAGACTTTGTATCACTGCAGTTTGCCTCCAGTTTTCCTAGTTTTCCCAATACATTTTTTTGACCCTCTTCACAGTATGTTGCCTAAGAAGGCTTCACTTTTAATACAGGGACTGTACTTATTTGTTTTAGTATTAATGATTTAAAGAATACCACAAACAGAACAAAATTAGCTTAAACCAACTGTCTCCAAAATAAATCTACATATCAGTAAGCATACAGGTAATTAGGTCAGCTAGGCCACACCTCGCCCTCGGATAAGCCACGGGCCGCCCATTTGACGCCTCTGGCCTATGTGCGGGACGGAGACGCAAATATTTACTCGCAGATTGTATACTTGAAAAATAAATCAAGAACAAATGAAACTGCCCCATATTTTAATTTCCACAACTACATCCTTCCCGAGATGTCAATTGCAGCATCAGCCTGACAAGTCCATTACATGGTTTTATCCCCAACGACCATTTTGTAACTCGGCCTGATCCAATTTGAAACTCAGCCTGATTCTACCATGCTCTATTCTTTCTTGTTTTCATTACAGACTTGTGCTTTGATGACCCAGTCCCTAATCTTTGTAAAGTACCCTGGATAATATTTAAGAAATGTAAAATAAACAATGAGTATGCTATTTATTTATTCTTCCTATAAACACAGCTGGGAATTCTCCAGGTTTTAACTCAAGACTACAAGTTTGGTGACCATGAATTGGGATCAAAACTGTAAAGCTCCCCTTCATAATTCAATAAAAGGCTAAATATGAACCTATTCTTTAATTAAATATTGCATCAAGGGTAGACATTTCCAATAGAAACGTTTAAAAAAATAAAAAAAAACAATACAAATAAAGTAATTATTGAGCCCACTTTGCTCCATGGAGCAGGGGGCAGCCATGTTGTTTAGAATCTTGGGTCTGAAAACAGTTAGTTTTCTCCACTCTGATTGGCCGAGAGTATAAACCAACATGTATCTTTGAGGATGCACTTCAGGTTTACTTGTGAGAAGGGGGAACTATTTGTTTGCCCTTGGAAGGAAGCAAGGGTTCAAAAAAAGTTTAGTTGTCCTTGGAAAAGAAATAAAGAAGTGCATTATCAAAACAATCTAAATTCTTCTGGCAGGAGGAACTCACCTGATTTGAGTCTGCACAATGGATAGTTCAGTCAGTGAGAAGAAATCTCATCTCACCACAACTCACCTTTTAGAGAATAGATCCCAGAGTTCAACGGAAAATTCCGAATTTCTATCCTCTCGGATATTATTAGAAATATGTAAGACACATACACGGCTTCCTTCATGAAAGATGGGATTGCAGGGGGTTGAAAAGGGAATTCCCATTTTTCATGAATCAAGCCCTTATTAAAGAACCAACATGTTCGAATTCGAAACATTTTAAACCACTGACCTTAACTCCTGCTACAGATGTTCCGGGATTACCCTGAAAAATAGAATGGGAGATGGGTTTTAGGTTAATTAACATTTGAAAAACTTAGTGAAAGTGCACAGATTAACCAGCGAACATATGCATTTTTTTTTTTTAAATTAAATATTACACTTTCAAAAAGATCTTTGAAGAATCCGATCTGCTCCAACAATAAGTTACAACTTGACCTTCTACCGGTGATGAGGATTGGTGATATGACAGAGGCAGGGTTAAGCATTAAGCAAGATCTTCCTATATGGTCCAACTGTGGTTTTCCAGTTGGGTCTGGACCACAATTACCATGAGTGTCAGCCATTCTAGAAAGGTAATTGGGGAATTATGGAATTTGCAGTTCACCAATAGCAGCTGGAGAGCCTCAGTTGGACGCATAAGGTATATATATATATATAATCCTAGAGAATAGTGTTGAGCGAACCCGAACCGCACTGTTCGGGTTCGTAGCAAACTTTACGTTTTTCAGACCCCTGACCCGAACACGGACATTTCACTGTATGTTCGTGTTGGAGTTCGGGGTTCGGCGATTACATTGTATGTAATGCTATTGGTTTTCTATAAACCGAAATAGAGTCCCCAGTCATAAGAAATTCTTATGAATGGGGACTCTATTTCGGTTTATAGAAAGCCAATAGTATTACATGTATTCCACAAGCCGAAAGTCTATAAACCGAACGACATTCGGTTTATAGACTTTCGGTTTATGGAATACATGTAATGCTATTGGCTTTCTATAAACCGAAATAGAGTCCCCATTCATTACAACTGAGAGTCAAATAGAACTGTCAAATACTGTGCTTACAGCGCACTTTGAAAAATTCTAATAGTTTTGGGTGGTAAATAGTACATTTGCGTCTTGCGGTGAACTTCATATCTGAGAGTCAAATAGAACAGTCCAATACTGTGCTTACAGCGCACTTTGAAAAATTCTGGCTACCTCCTCCTCCTCCTCTTCCTCCAGCTCCGCTTCCACCTACACCGCCACGGTCACCGCCTCCTCAACCTATGGGTCACTTAGTATAAACTGAAAGAGAATACCCTGCACTCCAACCCTCTCTCAAATGGATCATTCTGTTGATCCTCCTGGCAGCCATGCTTTAGATTTAGATTTATGTTCTTCCAAAGCTAAAATCAAAGATTCCATCTAGTGCTATTTTATGGCTCAGCTGTATTTGTAATTTGTATGTATTTTATGTTATTTGAGGTTATTTCCCTATCCACATTTGCTTGCAGGGCACTTGTCCTACTCTTACCCACATTTTACTTCCTTTTGCAGCCCTCTAGCCCTTTCCAGGACTTTTTTTAGAGGCATTTTAGTGCCCAAAAGTTCATGTCCCCATTGACTTCAATGGGGTTCGGGGTCAAGTTCGACCCCGAACCCGGACTTTTTTCCAAACCCGCCGAACCTGAACATCCAGGTGTCCGCTCAACTCTACTAGAGAATAATATATTGCAGGTATAAATGATACTTGTACCCTGCAAGAAGCATCACTTATTTTTAATACTCCTACTTTCACACCAACATCCCAAATTAAAGAGACCCTACGCTTGTAAAAGATAACACCGCAGTTATGGTACGGGTGAAGGGAAAAAGAAAAGAAACCATTTTCCGCTAAAAGTTAACACTTATGATTAAGCGTACAAGTCACGCGAAACGCGTCAAGTGCGGTTCCCCACATGTTTTTGCTGCTGTACACTGTATTTATCATATTTTTATGCCATTCAAGATTCACCTTGTTACTACGGATTATCCAGAGTGCAAGCTCCAATTTTCTTCCTTTTGTAAAAGTTAAAGAGACTAAAAGGTCTGGTCACTAAGGGTGAGATGAATATGTTTCTGATATTTATCAATGCCTTATGCAGAGAAGCTCCCCAGGTTTGTCCCTGCACAATGTACTGTAAAATCTCAACTCAAGTGCAAATTGCTTTTTAGTAAATAGCTCCCTGTATCTATCACTAAAAGAACACCCCTCCCTATCTCAGGAGCAAGGGCTATTTAACGATACATAATGTTCAAGGGGATCCTATCACTTAAATTTTGTTCTTATATTACATTACCATTTATTTATATAGAGCCAAAAATGTACGTAGCGCTTGGTACGGAGCATAGAAGAGGGGGCTAAATACTAAGCTGGACAATCAAGAACAGACATACTGTTCATGATCCATGAGATAGAGAGCCTGGCTCGCAGAGCTTACAATCTAGAGGGAGTGGGTGACGTGAGACACAGTGAAGAGGTCAAAGGGAACGTGTTGGTACTAACAGTAGTAGGGGTGGTTGGCGCTAGATGGGTTTGGCGTGAGATTAATTATGTGTGTTCTAGTTGTATGAGTTTTCCTGATAGTGTTTGAGGACAGTGAGAGCTGGGTGGGATTGGTTAACAGTGAATGTAGAGAGTAATACAAAAGATCAAAATTGATCTATACTTTGTGTTACAAGTATTGTAAGCAAATGCATGAATTAGGAGAAAAATGTGTTGTCGATGTATCTATTGTGTCTCATGTTCATGACATCCCCAGTGGACTGACGGGCAAATGAATTGGTTTTCAATGGCAAATGTGTAATCTGCACATCATCAAGACACAGGTGATGTCATAAGCAGAAGACGCCGCCGACACATTTTTTTCGCTTGCAATTCTGATAACACAATGTATAAGTAATTTGTAGACATGTGCATTCGTTTTCGGACGAATGCATTTTCGTCCGAAAATAGCATTTTCGTCCATTCGTCCGAAAAACGAAGAACGAAAATGCTAAACTAACGAAAGCCGAATGAACGAATGGTTAATAAACGAAAATCATTCGTCCATTCGTAGTACTATTGCATTCTATAAGCCGAAATAGAGTCGGTTTATAGAATACAATAGCATTTCACTACACGGAGACAAAGTCTCCATTCATAAATTTATGAATGGAGACTCTGTCTCCGTGTAGTGAAATGCCGACAGCCTATAAACCGAACGTTCGGTTTATAGACTTTCGGCTTATGTAATACATGTAATCCTATGGCTATTCTATAAACCGAACGTTCGGTTTATAGAATAGCAATAGGATTACATGTATTCCAGCATTTTAAAGTGTACTTTTCAAATAATTGTCCGCATACCTGCCAACTTCTACCGCGGCGAATCGGGACAAAGGAGGCGGAGCTTGGTATTTTGTACATTCTGTATATTTTTTGTATTATATGCTTGTTTTGTACAGTTTTGGAAATTTTTGGAAAGTGCGAATTGGTTGGCCATGTGACCTCTCTAGGGGGCGGATATTATAAACCATATGTTTTGTATTTGGGTATATCGCCTTGAAAATGGCGATAAAAGCTTTTCCACTCAAATTTTGGTGATTGTTGTACTTTTGTTTTAACAAAGTTTCTGCTAGATTTTTGTGAATATTTGACAGTGCCCTGCCATTATTAATTGAATGGTATCGGCTATCAGATACATGTGTATCACCTACTAGACATGTGCAAAACTAAAATTTTCGTTTCGTTTTCTTCCATCCCGACGAAAATGTTATTTATTTAGTCTAAAACGAATTTCGTTCATTACTGCATTCGTTTCAGACGAAATTCGTTCATTATTTTTGTTTCTTTTTATTCGTTTGTACGAATGAATTGAGTTCAACTGACCTACACATAAACCGAAGGTCGTTCGGTTTATAGACTTTCGGCTTATAGAACAGCAATAGCATTGCATGTATTCTATAAACCGAAAGTCTATAAACCGAACGTCATTCGGTTTATAGACTTTCGGCTTATAGAATACATGTAATGCTAATGGCTTTCTATAAACCGAAATAGAGTCCCCATTCATATGAATAGGTCATTTGACCTATTCATATGAATGGGGACTCTATTTCGGTTTATAGATTAGCAATAGCATTACATGCATTCCATAAACTGAAAGTCGTTCATTATGTCGGTTATGTCGGTTGTATATGTATGTAATGCTATTGGTATTCTATAAACCGACTATTTCGGTTTATATAATGCCAATAGCACGAATGGACGAATGAACGAATGATTTTCGTTTATTAACCATTCGTTCATTCGGCTTTCGTTAGTTTAGCATTTTCGTTATTCGTTTTTCGGACGAATGGACGAAAATGCTATTTTCGGACGAAAATGCTATTTTCGGACGAAAATGCATTCGTCCGAAAACGAATGCACATGTCTATCACCTACATATAGTTGGCTCCTCTGATTTTTATCACCCACTTCGTCGGGTGTGTTGTGATATATTTGCTGTTGGACAATAAGAAAACGAAATATTACAAAGTTCTAAACAGCAAATGTTATTAAACAAAATAAAAACAAAAAAAAAAAATCATTCTCGAATGACAAGTTTCCTGAAACAAAAGTTGTACAATTAAAACAAATGTTTAAATATTAATTGTAAAATAACAAAACAATATTTACAAACATCATAGGAATGAAAGGGACCCAGTCGTCTAAATATTATTTATACTGTGAAAGCCCAGGATAAAATAACATGCAAAAAAAATCTATATATAGTGCAGAATTGCAAACAGAGAACATTTGTATAATATATATATATATATATATATATATATATATATATATATATATATATATTATTTTTTATTTTATTCTGTGCATTCACGTTATTTTAGAATTATTATTCATAAGCAGGTAGCATTACATAATTGGAGAAGTGCAACATATAATTCCCTAGGTATAGGTTGAAGCTGGCAAGATGGTGGAATGTTAATGGGAAAGTGTTTGAAGATAGAGATACTGAAGGTTCGCAGAGGTTACAACCCAAGTCGTTTTGGGCGGTGGTAAGGTTAAAGGAAGGGTAGGGTCATACCTCTCAACTTTTCAGAAACAGAAATCATGGGGAAAGCTAAAGGAAAAAAGGACAAGATGAAAAATCGCGGCCACATAGAGCTGCAGCAAAAGGTGTTAGTACTACTCTGGGATACATACAAGGAGTGGAAGGTGGAACTCAAAGGGATGAATGGAAGGGAGCATTGCAATAAATAAACAACATAGAAAAGCACTACTAAGAGGAGTGTTAGCAAGGCTTAAATGTTGTGGGCAGTTCCTGCCAAGGTACCTTAGGTCCATGTTTTCCAGGCATCCCAGGCATGCCTCTCTCTCCCTGCAGTTACAAATGAGACAGGAAAAAAAACGGAGAGAGTAAATGTCAGTGGTTTGAGAAAGATGGAAAAGGGAGATAGTGGCATATCCGCGAACATTTAACCCCTTGGCGTCAGTAGGGTTGCCACCTGGCCGGTATTTTACCGGCAGGCCGGTAACAAATTGTCATCAGGCCAATGTTAAATTTACGGAGACAGTACCAAGGCCGGTATTTTTTTTTGAAGAAAAGGTGGCAACCCTTGGCGTCATGCCTTTGTCAACATCGTCTTTGAGTTAACACCACCGAGGGAACAGCACGGAAAATGACCCCCCCCCGCAAGTGCTCGGAGCCGGCTCCAGGAAGTCTGCCTCATTTTTAAGGCATCTTCCAGAAGCCGGCAGGCTGCAAGGACGTATATAGGCGGCCGGTATATATATTTTTTACATACGTTTGCATGCAAATATAAAAATTATGACATCACTTTTCAATACGATACATGCAAATTACACATGTCCCATTGAAAGTGACAAGGTGACAATACAGTCACATTTAAAACACAATGTGTAGATCATGTTTATGACATGGCTTGTTATGCAAATAAACTACTTTTCAATGGGAAATGTTATTTGCATATCAGGCCACAACGTGATGTCATAAGCAGGTGACACAGGCTTCAGTATAGTGTGTTCTCTCTCGGCTCCCTTTAAACTGGTTCCAAACAAATAATCTATTTATCTATATTTATACACACGAAGTTCAACATTCTTCCAGTAGAGGGCAGTGTCAGACTAGTTATGTTATACATTGTGAAACCCTTACACCTGCAAGTTTAAGACGGATCTTGTAGACTATAGCATTACATTCAGTTTTATACTATTTACAGACTTTCAAGTTGGAATCTGTGTCTAATCAGGCAAGCATTGGACGTCCAGGATCTCTCGTTCAGACCTGCTCTAGACAGCATCTGGCTCTCAGTACATAACAGTGGCTGACCCTAGAGTATTCTTTTTCAGCGTAGATTAAAGCATGTAATTTTAAAGGTCAGGGGTCTCTCTCTCCAGACTTATCCAAAAACGCAGTTTAAACAGTGACGGCAATCGCTTGGGTGCTAGATCATGTTCCAACGTACACCAATTGTGTCTAGAATATAAATCCACTTTCGAAACAGATGTTACAAAAAAGTAATATCCGAATCTAAGGAGTTGATTGGAAAACTGCAACCTATAGGTATTAAACATCCTAAAATTCAGCAGGAACATTCCAGTTGCTTCCATAGCGATTACTCCATTTTTTCCCCAGGATTAGAGTTGAGCGGACACCTGGATGTTCGGGTTCGAGAGGTTCGACCGAACTTCGGAAAAAAGTCCGGGTCCGTGCTCGAACTTGACCCCGAACCCCATTGAAGTCAATGGGGACACAGACTTTTGGCCTCTAAAAAAGTCCTGGAAAGGGCTAGAGGGCTGCAAAAGGAATTAAAATTTGGGTAAGAGTAGGACAAATACTCTACTATTTAGCACCCAAAACTATTAGAATTTTTCAAAGTGCGCTGGAAGCACAGTATTTGACGGTTCTATTTGACTCTCAGATGGAATACATGTAATGCTATTGCTATTCTATAAACCGAAATAGAGTGCCCATTCATACGAATAGGTCAGTTGACCTATTCTTATGAATGGGGACTCTATTTCGGTTTATAGAAAGCCAATAGCATTACACGTATTCTATAAACCGAATGTCTTTCGGTTTATAGACTTTCGGCTTATAGAATACATGTAATGCTATTGGCTATTCTATAAACCGAAAGTCTATACACCGAATGACTTTCGGTTTAAAGACTTTCGGTTTATAGCCGAACCTCGAACTCCAACACGGACATACAGTGAAATGTTTGTGGCACGGACACCCAGGGCCGGTGCAAGGATTTTTGCCGCCCTAGGCAAAATAAAATTTGCAGCCCCCCCCCCCCCCCCCCATTATCATATTATTTTCCCATATCATGACATCACATGTTCCACCACTTTCTCAGCATTTAAATTAAAAGAGAGTTAACAGAGTTACATGTTGCAATAAAGCCCCCTATTAAGAATGGTGGAGAATAAGTACCATAATTTAAGCCTCAATATGCCAGGATTATTCACCTCAATACCCCAGTATTATGCCCCGCAATATGCCAGGATTTAGACACCCAATATCCCAGGATTATGCCCCACAATATCCCAGGATTATGATCCGCAATATCCCAGGATTATGCCCCTCAATATGCCAGGATTATTCCCCTCAATGTCCCAGGATTATGCCCCTCAATATGCCAGGATTATGCCCCTTAATATCCCAGGACTTTGCCCCCACAATATGCCAGGACTTTGCCCCCACAATATGCCTGGACTTTGCCCCCCAATGTGCCTGGACTTTGCCCCCCAATGTGCCAGGACTTTGCCCCCACCATATGCCAGGACTTTGCCACCACCATATGCCAGGACTTTGCCCCCACCATATGCCAGGACTTTGCCCCCACCATATGCCAGGACTTTGCCCCCACCATATGCCAGGACTTTGCCCCCACAATATGCCTGGACTTTGCCCCCCAATATGCCAGGATTTTGCCCCCACCATATGCCAGGACTTTGCCCCCACCATATGCCAGGACTTTGCCCCCACCATATGCCAGGACTTTGCCCCCACCATATGCCAGGACTTTGCCCCCACAATATGCCTGGACTTTGCCCCCACCATATGCCAGGACTTTGCCCCCACCATATGCCAGGACTTTGCCCCCACCATATGCCAGGACTTTGCCCCCACCATATGCCAGGACTTTGCCCCCACAATATGCCTGGACTTTGCCCCCCAATGTGCCAGGACTTTGCCCCCACCATATGCCAGGACTTTGCCCCCACCATATGCCAGGACTTTGCCCCCACCATATGCCAGGACTTTGCCCCCACCATTTGCCAGGACTTTGCCCCCACCATATGCCAGGACTTTGCCCCCACCATATGCCAGGACTTTGCCCCCACCATATGCCAGGACTTTGCCCCCACCATATGCCAGGACTTTGCCCCCACCATATGCCAGGACTTTGCCCCCACAATATGCCTGGACTTTGCCCCCCAATGTGCCAGGACTTTGCCCCCACCATATGCCAGGACTTTGCCCCCACCATATGCCAGGACTTTGCCCCCACAATATGCCTGGACTTTGCCCCCCAATGTGCCAGGACTTTTCCCCCACCATATGCCAGGACTTTGCCCCCACCATATGCCAGGACTTTGCCCCCACCATATGCCAGGACTTTGCCCCCACCATATGCCAGGACTTTGCCCCCACAATATGCCTGGACTTTGCCCCCCAATGTGCCAGGACTTTGCCCCCACCATATGCCAGGACTTTGCCCCCACCATATGCCAGCCCAATTTGCCCCCCAATGTGCCAGGACTTTGCCCCCACCATATGCCTGGACTTTGCCCCCCAATATGCCAGGACTTTGCCCCCACCATATGCAAGGACTTTGCCCCCACCATATGCCAGGACTTTGCCCCCACCATATGTCAGGACTTTGCCCCCACCATATGCCAGGACTTTGCCCCCACCATATGCCAGGACTTTGCCCCCACCATATGCCAGGACTTTGCCCCCACAATATGCCAGGACTTTGCCCCCACCATATGCCAGGACTTTGCCCCCACCATATGCCAGGACTTTGCCCCCACAATATGCCTGGACTTTGCCCCCCAATGTGCCAGGACTTTGCCCCCACCATATGCCAGGACTTTGCCCCCACCATATGCCAGGACTTTGCCCCCCAATATGCCAGGACTTTGCCCCCACCATATGCCAGGACTTTGCCCCCACCATATGCCAGGACTTTGCCCCCACCATATGCCAGGACTTTGCCCCCACAATATGCCTGGACTTTGCCCCCCAATGTGCCAGGACTTTGCCCCCACCATATGCCAGGACTTTGCCCCCACCATATGCCAGGACTTTGCCCCCACAATATGCCTGGACTTTGCCCCCCAATGTGCCAGGACTTTGCCCCCACCATATGCCAGGACTTTGCCCCCACCATATGCCAGGACTTTGCCCCCACCATATGCCAGGACTTTGCCCCCACCATATGCCAGGACTTTGCCCCCACAATATGCCTGGACTTTGCCCCCCAATGTGCCAGGACTTTGCCCCCACCATATGCCAGGACTTTGCCCCCACCATATGCCAGCCCAATTTGCCCCCCAATGTGCCAGGACTTTGCCCCCACCATATGCCTGGACTTTGCCCCCCAATATGCCAGGACTTTGCCCCCACCATATGCAAGGACTTTGCCCCCACCATATGCCAGGACTTTGCCCCCACCATATGCCAGGAATTTGCCCCCACCATATGCCAGGACTTTGCCCCCACCATATGCCAGGACTTTGCCCCCACCATATGCCAGGACTTTGCCCCCACCATATGCCAGGACTTTGCCCCCACAATATGCCTGGACTTTGCCCCCCAATGTGCCAGTACTTTGCCCCCACCATATGCCAGGACTTTGCCCCCACCATATGCCAGGACTTTGCCCCCACAATATGCCTGGACTTTGCCCCCCAATGTGCCAGGACTTTGCCCCCACCATATGCCAGGACTTTGCACCCACCATATGCCAGCCCAATTTGCCCCCCAATGTGCCAGGACTTTGCCCCCACCATATGCCTGGACTTTGCCCCCCAATATGCCAGGACTTTGCCCCCACCATATGCCAGGACTTTGCCCCCACCATATGCCAGGACTTTGCCCCCACCATATGCCAGGACTTTGCCCCCACCATATGCCAGGACTTTGCCCCCACCATATGCCAGGACTTTGCCCCCACCATATACCAGGACTTTGCCCCCACCATATGCCAGGACTTTGCCCCCACCATATGCCAGGACTTTGCCCCCACCATATGCCAGGACTTTGCCCCCACAATATGCCTGGACTTTGCCCCCCAATGTGCCAGTACTTTGCCCCCACCATATGCCAGGACTTTGCCCCCACCATATGCCAGGACTTTGCCCCCACAATATGCCTGGACTTTGCCCCCCAATGTGCCAGGACTTTGCCCCCACCATATGCCAGGACTTTGCACCCACCATATGCCAGCCCAATTTGCCCCCCAATGTGCCAGGACTTTGCCCCCACCATATGCCTGGACTTTGCCCCCCAATATGCCAGGACTTTGCCCCCACCATATGCCAGGACTTTGCCCCCACCATATGCCAGGACTTTGCCCCCACCATATGCCAGGACTTTGCCCCCACCATATGCCAGGACTTTGCCCCCACCATATGCCAGGACTTTGCCCCCACCATATACCAGGACTTTGCCCCCACCATATGCCAGGACTTTGCCCCCACCATATGCCAGGACTTTGCCCCCACCATATACCAGGACTTTGCCCCCACCATATACCAGGACTTTGCCCCCACCATATGCCAGGACTTTGCCCCCACAATATGCCTGGACTTTGCCCCCCAATGTGCCAGGACTTTGCCCCCACCATATGCCAGGACTTTGCCCCCACCATATGCCAGGACTTTGCCCCCACCATATGCCAGGACTTTGCCCCCACCATATGCCAGGACTTTGCCCCCACCATATGCCAGGACTTTGCCCCCACAATATACCAGGACTTTGCCCCCACCATATGCCAGGACTTTGCCCCCACCATATGCCAGGACTTTGCCCCCACCATATGCCAGGACTTTGCCCCCACCATATGCCAGGACTTTGCCCCCACAATATGCCAGGACTTTGCCCCCACCATATGCCAGGACTTTGCCCCCACAATATGCCAGGACTTTTCCCCCACGATATGCCAGGACTTTGCCCCCACGATATGCCAGGACTTTGCCCCCACCATATGCCTGGACTTTCCCCCTTCCTTCCCTTACTTACCTCGTCGCTGCTGCTCTGTCTCCGGTGCTGGGGCGCCTGTGGCTGAGAGGGAAGTGTCGTGTGCTCCCCTCCAGCCAATGCGCTTTCAATAAAGTTTGTTTAAAAAAAAAAAAAAACTTTACTGAAAGCGCATTGGCTGGAGGGGAGCGCACAACGCTTCCCTCTCAGCCACAGGCGGCTCAGCACCCGAGACGCAGCAACGCCGACGAGGTAAGTAAGGAGGAGGATTTTTTTTTTTTTTTTGACACAGGGTTCCGGCGCCCCCATCCAAAATGCGCCCTAGGCAGCTGCCTAGGTCGCCTTACTGGTGGCGCGGGCCCTGCGGACACCGTAATGTCAGGTACGAACCCGAACAGTGCAGTTCGGGTTCGCTCAACACTACCCAGGATCCTTTGAGGGTAATGTCCAAATAATGGCCCTGTTTTATGTCTAACCATTACCCCCTCAGTCAGATTTTTGCTCTTGTGCCTGTATGGAATGTATAAAGCTGTAAGATTGTTTTTTTTTATTTAGATACCGAAAACTAGGGTGCAAAACTGTGCCTTTTTATTTTCAGTATGTGTCTTTTTATTCCCACCTTGTGACCTTATGTTAAGGGCAGATACAAAAGGTATGATTTGGATTTTAAGTATAGCATGCAACATAATTAGGTAACAATAATGAATTCACTCTTCTATTTTGATGTAACTGTTGCACTGTGGGTTTTATTTTTTTCTCCTTCAATTCATTTTATACCATAGGGCTAGATATTAATTATGGCGCTACATTTCTATAGGTGACCACTGCGCAACAGGCTTCTGGTAATTACTCTGTGACTGAGCATGATGGTTATAGCACTAGGACTACAGTCAAAGGGTTAACCTATGAATTCCCATGCTGCTCAGCTACCCCTCCTGTCTGGCTGAGCATCATTGGACCTCAGTAAGCAATTACTGCTAGAATGACTGGGGGACCTGCAGTGGAATAGAACATGTGAGGTTTTTTTTTCCTGGTTTGGGTTGGGGGGCTCAGCAAGCCTTATTAGTACTGAACTCAAATATCTGTGATGGACCCTCTCTGCAAATATTGGTAATATTACATAGTATGAAAGTTCTAATCAAGAGTGTTACTGCATCATTTTTCGGTCAAACTGAGCTAATTGGCCCTGTACCTGTCACACAAACCTGGCAAACATACCCACATGTAGTACAAAATCTTAGAAAATAAACATTGTGCCATTACACTATGGGGGGCTATGCACTATGGGGGTTATACACTGTAACCTGAGTTGCAGATGAGATGAACACTTCATCTCACTAATTTAGCTATACATTGTGTAAGGGACAAGCCTGGTGACTTTTCCCGGCTAAGCAAACTCACCACGTTTGTCCCTGCACAATGTATAGCTAAATTAGTGAGATGAAATGTTCAGCTGACCTCTTATTGAATAGCTCACCCCCCTTTTATGCCGTTTTTTTCTTTTAAGGACAAAGCTGAATAGACAGATCACTTTCTTTCTCTATAGCAGATGTGAAAAACTGGTCTTTTAAATCCCACGCCAAATAACTTCTCCTGGTAATAACCCAACATCCAACAAGTGGTACATGGGATAAAGTACCAGTGTATCAATGCAGTATCTGTACTTGGATTGTATGTCCAAGAACGTCTGAGAAAGGTCTCTATGTACTCTCTATGGGTCAACACACAATAGATACAGTGGATCAACGTAAGTCTCCTCCTTGATGAAGCACAGGGCTTCATTTAAAATAATAATAATAATAATAAAAAAAAAAAAAAATATATATATATATATATTTATTTTGTTGAAACATATATCAAGTCTAGGCATACTACATAGAAATGCTTTAATGAAAAAATACAAATAAAGTACCTTATCGAGCCCAATTTGCTCTGTACGGCTCTATCGGGGGGGGGGCGGACATGTTGGGTCAAATGAAGGAAGATGTGACCCGTCAGAGACCCAAGACTCTAAACATGTCTGCCCTCGGACGGAGGTTTATTGAACAGAAAGTCATGTCAGAAGGACTTTGGCCATTGCGAAAAAATGGCTGAAGTCCTCCCAAAAAAAAAAAAATACATTTAAAAAATTTAAATAAGCCCACCCTGGGGCCCCTATATTATACATGGGGGGCCAGGGGATTTAGTTCTGACCCCCCCCCCCCCCCCAATAATTCAGAGGGCTGGGAGCTGCCCAAATGGTGCCACTTCCTTTCTTATGTTATGTGATTGATAAGTGATAGCCTCTGTGCAGGCGTGTTAGCTGTAATTTTATTACCGCCTGTTATTGAAAAAGCTTAATAAAACATAATTTAAAAAAAAAAGACTGACTGGCTTATTAGTAAATTAGTTGTAGGAGATTTTGGATTACAATGACCACACCCTACAATGGTTTACAATATCAGGACCCTCTGGCAACTATTTGATTATAGTTTTTCCCTTTGGTTTAAACCATGTAGCATATCGTTCCGACAAACGAAACTAGTGAAAAAGCACATCATTTATTTTTTTTTTCCATTTGCAGTGACTTTCGTCCCCATCTTAAAATAGGTTTTCCGCTTTCGTTTTGATTTTTTAAGTCAAAATAACGAAGAAAAAAAAAATGTAAAAAAACGAGTGTACCATGGTGGTCTGAACTGTTTGGGTTAAACGTTCCTGCAAGATCTCCGTGACCTCCTGAACAGCATGTCTACACGACATCGAGACCCCCAAATAATCCAGATTGTATATATCTTAATTAGTGGTGCGTCAAGATCTCCGTGACCTCCTGAACAGCATGTCTACACGACATTGAGACCCCCAAAACATCCAGATTCTATATATCTCAATGAGCGGTGCGTCAATGGAAGCTTGTAGCAGCACAAGGTCCGCATTGGAGTTTTCCTCTCAAAGCTGTGCTTTAGCTGTATTTTACGAGGTTAACTGTAAATCATAAGGTTGATATTAAGGGAGTCTGGGAGTTTGTGTGTCCGGAGATTACAAGATAAATGTATTACCGTGGCATTTCCTACTGATGATTAGTTTTGAGTGGGGAATGTCAGAGCTGCCACTAAGTAGTAAGAAGCTGCAATCTTATGTTTTTATCATGGATTCCTTTTCACAATGCACTATATTGCCGTGATAATAATGACAATATTGTACACAAGCACTCACAAATTTGGGCTCACTTAGACATGTCCTTGTTTTTTAAAACAAAAGTAAATTGTGTGCATTAAAATAACATCAAACGAATGAGAAATACAGTTAAAACAGAGAGGGGGGGGGGGGGCACTGCAGTGTGTGCCGTAACCACCTAGGGTTGCCCTCTTTTTCACAAAAGTAGTCCTGCCCACTAAGATACACAGGAGCCAGTAGGAGAGCAAGGAAGTGTCTTATGACATCATCACGCAGGCTTTGGAAACAATTGTAAAGTGAGACTGGTTGGAAGATTTTGGATGATCATGGGAAATATTCTCAAAATGGATGCTGGAGATAAACAGCTAATTTTTATTTTTATTTTTATGTGCAATTAATTCAAATATATAAAAACATTTTTTTTTAATGACCAGGCTATCTAGTTACATCTTATGGAAGTGTAGTGTCCCTTTAAGCCTATGGAGCATGGCCAGTGTTTTTCTAAAGAAAACAGCCACAGAAAGCCATGTTAGCCTAATTGGCACTGCCGAAACTGTTCTGAACCAGGGCCTGGTTTAACCTCTGTCTCCTTAAGTGTAGTAAGTTCAGGTACATGGTCCGTGATAATTTATCTTTATTTATTTCCTGCTGTGCATTGTCCTTTTTCTTAATTGTAGGGACGGATGAGCCATTATAATATTAATAAAACATTTCAACAAATCACTGCAAATGTATTCATTGCCTACCTTCAGTCCCGTGTCCCCCGTATCTCCCTGCGCTCAGCCAAAGAAAGAAAAAAAGAAAGACATGCAGAAAGATGAAACAAAAGAAAGCAAGTTTGATTTAATTAATCATACAGATAAACAGGGAATTATTTATCAAGGTCAATTTAGGGCCAAGACTGTAAAACTGGAGCAATCAGCAGGGCCCTTCCTTTGATTCCCCTGATATCGGCGCCACTTTTAGAGCTTTGTCAAACAAGTGACCTTCATCAGAATCAAGTTTCAAGCCGCATTCAAGATAAAGAAAAAACTCTGTGTGCCATGCATTTAACACAGACGTCCAGAATATTGTAGTAAAGAGAAGGGTAAAAGAATAACATGGTCTCATAACACCTGTTCTGACCGAAGTCTCTGCGCTCCAAGTCCCAACGGCTGTCCGTGGGGCACATGCGCAGTAGCGCAATCCCACGGACACAGGGACTGGACGCAGAGACACTTCTACTTTATTATAGAGGATATATATATACACACATTGTTTAATAAATGTAATATTCTAATGTATATACATAAGTACCCTATTTCATACATAATAGAAATATCTTTATAATTTTCTTCTCCCCCCTTCCTCTAGGGTGGCCACCTGGCCGGTAAAAAAAATTGGCTTGATGCCAGTGTTACGTCTATGGAGGCACCAGCAAGGCCGGTATTTTTCTGAAGAATAGGTGGGAACCCTACCTTCCTCGTAAAGTATTTTTTCACCAGATTGCCCCCACATCCCTTTCCAGTGCACCATGTTGCTCCCTGGTGGTCTAGTGGAGGCAACCAGATGTCTGTGCAGGTAGTGCAAGGCGGTGAGGGAGGATGTACCATCAGCATGGGTAGCACTGGCCGTTAAGTCTGCTGCCGGGCCAGGCCTAGTCAGAAATACAACCCTTGTGGCGAGTGCCACTTTATTTTCACACCAACGGACATTACATTCGATGTCTTGGCTGGTGATAGGGAAGACTAACTGGAATAACGAGTAAGTAGGTGCACACACACACACATGCATTATTTAGATACGCTGCACATACTAGGTATTTCAGCGGTATTTGTTCATTTAATGGGTACCTTTGCACCTGAAGGTCCTGGAAGCCCAGATGCCCCCGGTAAACCTGTTTCACCCACCTCCCCCTAATAAAAGAAAGAAGAAGAAAAAAACATGCTCGTTTTTACAGAAGCCGATAATGCAATCGCAAGAGTTATCCGAAAAAGCAAAATAAAGGAGGAGGAGTCACAGAAAATTCCCATGATGCAATGAGCTTGACCAGCGCTTCCCAACCGATGGGACAGTTGACGTCTCCATGGGATGGCACGAGTAATTCAGGCAGAGCATTGGCGTGTATATTCAATAAACTTTATTATTCCAGCGACGGGCTCATAAATGGAGGGGGCCAAGGCCACTGATGACTATAAGCAAATAAGGCCCGAGATGGTGAGGCCGGACATGAGACTTGGGTGCCTGCCAAGGGGGACCTAGAGGTGGTACTTCAAAAACGCTAGCGGATGACTAGAGTGGCGGTGAGCTGGTTACCACGATGGCAGCAGGAACATTGATCTCCAACAGCAGTCTGCAACCTGTGGCCCTCCAGCTGCTGATGAACCACATCTCCCATAATGCTCTTTCAGCTAAGAGGCTGGCAGAGGAGTATGGGGAAATGTAGTCCTGCCACATCTGGAGGGCCGCAGTTTGCACACCCCTAATCTACAGTCAGATAAACAGGAAATACAGATAATAGAGTAAGATAATTGGTACACAGAGCTCTCATTTTAAGCAGAACCAATTTAAAAAGCCCACAGGTCTTCCCATTGTACAAGTACATTAAGCTATAAAACAAAGTGCCCAGCAAATGTTACTGCATGTTCTTTGTGTTTTCGCCTGAACTCTCTTTGTACATTTACCAGCAATAATTAGTTCAGAATACAAAACAGGTTTACAGTTCTCTTAGCAACTCTGGTGCTGCAAATCATATCCTTGTACACAAAGCATTCTCTATCGGTGCTCTGTCAGCGGCGAGGGGCGTTATTCACGAAAAAGAAAGAAAAGCGGAGAATGATAAAGGAAAATTCCCACTCAAGGCCAAAGTAGCTGAGCTTTAGCTGAATGGGAGAATTTTTCCAAACTCGGCTACTTTGGCCTTTAAATTGAACTTCTCAATTCCCCCGTAATTACCTCTTTCATGAAACAGCCCAAGGTAAAGCAAGCTCCAACGGCTGGATACAGGGCCACTATAAGGCACCGGTGGGACACGAACACATCTATTGATAGTGGACCCCCGCTCCATAATTACAAAAATATAAAAGTATCATAAAAAGTAACTGTTAGATAGAAGAAACACAAGCTCCTGGTCAGATCCATAAATGAAACCCTGGACTCAGATTAGGTAAACCTGCCTTTCAGTGGACATAGGTTCCCCCTCCCCCTGGGGAATTTCAATCATTGCCCAGTGGATACTTCAGCACTGGCGCGTTAGCTAGAAATCTGTAGGCCATATATGTTGCTTCATGACATAAGCATCATGAGCATGATGAGAGTGTCCTAGATCTGATAAAACACATGCACCACCCAACCCTCATTGGGTGCAGATATCCCCATGTTGGAGGCTCATATGTAGACACACTAGAGGGTATATACCCCAGAAAACACATTTTTACGATGGCGGGGATAAGCAAACTCTAACTAGCAAGGCTTTGTACTAGTCGGGTGCAGTCTCACGTACAGTCATACGAAGTTAAATACTTACCCGTAAGGCTCTACTACTTATGTAGAAAATGAAAGAAGTCTGGCACTCGAGGATCCAATTCAATCATTTAATGTGAATAAAAAGAGCGAAATACAATGGAGCCAAAATCCCAGACCGTACAGAGATGTGGAAAAACGCAGACACTTTACGACTAAACATCGCCAGATGCGAAACGCGTGAACGTGTTCATATATCCCCGCCAGCCAGGCGTTTATCCCGAGAGGGATTTACATATCGTCTACTTATGTGCCCAATCGAAATGCATAACGGAATATAATTCAGTAAATTCTGTCACAAATTTTAAAGCCAAAACACTGTTGCTGGGTCTTCTTTTCCCTCCCATGGTCCCATGGTGTTCTTCTAGTCCTACCTGGCACCCCTCAAACCGAATTTACCTCATATCGCTATGTACTCCTCCTCACCACTCCAACCCATTTACCACTACCACAATTTCCAAGTACAAAGGAGCAACAGTCACGATTGTACATACAAAAACATGGATAGGAATAACATTGCCACTGTATATCCTGCATAATGTAACCTTATTGTATATGGTTTCAAATGGATTCTCTTACCTTTCTGCCTGGGATTCCTGGGTCTCCCTAGAAGAAAAACGGGATTATTCACTCCTCAACAGACAAAAACACATTTTTTGACCCAACCTCCCAAATCGCAAAGTATAACAGGTGCAGGAAAATGTGGAGTAAAACTGAGATTAATATCGAAAGATTTTTTTTTTATTATTATTATTATTACTTACCTTTGGTCCAGGAGGCCCTTGCAAACCCTATTGAGAAGAGAGATAAAAAAAAACATACATCAAAAAATTATACCCACCAGTACACGGTTTCTCGTACAGCGATGATTGTTACAGAAACAGTGTATACTATACCACTAGTGCAGGCCTAAATTCCATATGGGCTTAAAAACTAGCGATACCGAAATGTCTAGACAATAACGAGGGAATTGAGACGGGAATTTCAAACTTAACGCTAAACGTTGTGTTGGAAAACTTCTCCCATTCAGCCTAAAATTCTAAATTCCCGTCTCACTTCCCTGAAACTCTCTCTTTTTGGAGTAGACACTACAGTGTTTGAGATTAAGAAAAAAATAAACGTAAAAGCAAACAAAACTTGGCGATTAGCTCATGTAACAAATTCACTGGGGTTATAAGAAGTCAGATTTCTCTAGACAATAATCCGAGAGTTATAAATCACCCAATGTCAAGCTCCCGTCTTACACGGAAAAAAAACAACAAGACATTGGGATAGGTTAATGAGGCCTCTCAACAGACAAACAAAACAAATAGACTCCTCTGCGTTTCCCATCGACGAGGTGTTTTATCAACCTTTATTAATGAGCTATGCCTTCTACCATCCAACCGGTATCCAGTGTGAGGTCATTCACTGAGAAATAGAGGTGTGGGACAAATTATCAGACTGAGTAAGCACACTGAGAATAGCCTATGGGATACAATCTTAACAACACAAACAACAATTAGCAGTAGAATAACCAAATGGCGGTGGGCCAGTGGTGCTATATGTTTAGGCCCAAAACACAAGGAACTTGTAAGTTAGACAAGAATTAAAATCGTAAATGTGATTTTACTATTGCATCCAGTGGATGTCATCATCATCACCCAATTTAATGGTACCTATTACATCGACCTGAGAAGAATGAAGGAGGGAGGTGACCCTGCCAAGAATTGAATCTGCAACCTTGTGGGTGGAGAAAACCTGCTGAGCTCCTCCTGCGAGAAGAACTGTGTTGCCCTTGTATAACGGCATTGGTAAAAAACATTTTAAAAAGTGAGAGTTTTAAAAAATTTGACTATACCCTGTTCCAAATGTGCCCCATCACTTTGGGGGTTTGGCTCTGTAGGGGGAGCTTTCACTATGACGAATTCAATCCTCGAGAAGTGAAAGGCGCATAAAGCATGACAGTTGGTGGCATATGCTATATACCAGTTGTGGCGAACCTATGGCACTCAGAGACTTCTGAGATGGTCCTCGGCATGTGTCTACAGTATCACCATCAATCAAGGAGGATCCAGTAAATGTTATGATTGGATATTAGTCGATATTAGGTTCTTTCGTGCAACGTTTTTACAGGAACTAATTGGTTCATTAGAGGAAGGGAAGGAGAGCAAGAACAAGCCGGGATGGCTGATATTGATGGGAGGAGAAATGCCTGACATGAGAGGTCACTTTGAGAGCCTTATCTTGGTTTCCTGCAGAAGGCTGGACACAACTATGTTCCCCATCACTACCAGGGCTGTTTTTTATTCCCAGTCCGACCCTGATCACTACTATACTATGTTCATCAGTAGACCTTTCTCTTGTTTTCAAAGATCTACAAATACCTTTAAACACATAAACTATTTTTTAATTAAATTTCAATCTCAGTATATTGCACTTTGATTCCCCTGGGCTTCCCAAGGCTCACATTTACTTGTTAAAGAGTTGAAAAATGGCAACACAGATGCTTCTGGTTCATGTTTTTCCGCCGTTAGATACTCTCTTCCATGTAACAAGCATGAGGTACGGATTAGCAAGCAATCTTTTCATCTGTTGTTCTGTTATAGGCGGCGTCTCAGTAAGTGTCCTCGTTAAATGTTTCTGGAACTTTTTGCATTGGTTTGGCAACTTTTAACCAAAATTTATATCCGACTCAAAGTTTACAAGTCTGATAATAATCGTGATAGAAAGAAACTTTAATGATTTTCACCCAGCATTTATCTAAAGGGCAACGAATGAGGTGAAGGTGTCATATAAGCTTTTTTTTCATGCTGCATCCTACATGTCACTTATATTGGGATGACAGTGTGTTCTGCACTGAGCAGAGCAAATCAGCTTTGGTGTCTCTCTTTGCGTACGAGATTTGAGTCTTTCTTCATGAAAGAGAGGCTTTGCAGGGAATTGATTTAAAACGTTAGGCCAAAGTAGTTTGGCCTTAAGTTTCAAGTTCCCTTCTCTTCCCTCTTTCATGAATAAATACCTTGGTCTTGTTCAGTTTATAGAAGGCTGTCAGAGCCCAAATATTTCTCAGTACATAACCTGGGCCATCTCAGTATTTAGAAACATAGAAACATAGAATGTGTCGGCAGATAAGAACCATTCGGTCCATCTCGTCTGCCCAATTTTTTTGGAGTACTTTTATTAGTTCGTCGTTCCCGGTCTTATAGCTAGGATAGCCTTGTGTCTATCCCACGCATGCTTAAAATCCTTGACTGTGTTTACCTCTACCACTACTGCTGGAAGGCTATTCCATACATCCACTACCCTCTCAGTAATGTAATACTTTCATTAGTCTCTGGCCTTATCTTATATCTAGGATAGCCTTATACCTTTCCCATGCATGCTTAAAATCCTTGACTGTGTTTACCTCTACCACTTCCACTGGAAGACTATTCCATACATCCACTACCCTCTCAGTAATGTAATACTTTCATTAGTCTCTGGCCTTATCTTCTATCTAGGATAGCCTTGTGCCTATCCCATGCATGCTTAAACTCCTTCACTGTATTAACCTCTACCACTTCTACTGGAAGACTATTCCATGCATCCACTACCCTCTCAGTAATGTAATACTTTCATTAGTCCCTGGCCTTATCTTATATCTAGGATAGCCTTATACCTATCCCATGCATGCTTAAACTCCTTCACTGTATTAACCTCTACCACTTCTACTGGAAGACTATTCCATACATCCACTAACCTCTCAGTAAAGTAATACTTTCATTAGTCCCTGGCCTTATCTTATATCTAGGATTGCCTTATACCTATCCCATGCATGCTTAAACTCCTTCACTGTATTAACCTCTACCACTTCTACTGGAAGACTATTCCATGCATCCACTACCCTCTCAGTAATGTAATACTTTCATTAGTCCCTGACCTTATCTTATATCTAGGATAGCCTTATAACTATCCCATGCATGCTTAAACTCCTTCACTGTATTAACCTCTACCACTTCTACTGGAAGACTATTCCATACATCCACTACCCTCTCAGTAATGTAATACTTTCATTAGTCCCTGGCCTTATCTTATATCTAGGATAGCCTTATACCTATCCCATGCATGCTTAAAATCCTTGACTGTGTTTACCTCTACCACTTCTGCTGGCAGGCTATTCCATACATCCACTACCCTCTCAGTAAAGTAATACTTCCTGATATTACTTTTAAATCGTTGCCCCTCTAATTTAAGACTATGTCCTCTTGTTGTGGTAGTTTTTCTTCATTTAAATATACTCTCCTCCGTTACTGTGTTGCTTCCCTTTATGTATTTAAATGTTTCTATCATATCCCCCCTGTTACGTCTTTCCTCCAAGCTATACATGTTAAGATGCTTTAACCTTTCCTGGTAATTTAATCCCATTACGTTGAGTAATAATAATAATAACATACGCATCTATATTCAGTTACAGGGATTCTGTCAACCTACACATCGCATATATTTTTAATATAGTGACTATAACATGACCCAAAAATATTTAAAACATTGCTTTCCCTTATTTTTCAAAGTGTCTGTTGTGTTCCTGCTTATGACATCACCTTGGGGCCTGATATGCAAATTACATAGTTCCCGCTGACACTGTGTTCATTTGCATATCAAGACACAGGTGATGTCATCACAGGCACAATTAACGTCTCGTGTTTTAGGCATTTGTTTGCAATTCTGCCAACACAATATATATAGATCATTTACCTTGCTTTTTTCATTCTATACATTCACAATATAAGTAATGTTTAAAATGACAGTGTCCCTTTAATTCTGAGAATGTGCACTAAAAGGTCTATATAAAATTATTATTAATATTACAATCCTACTTGCGCTTACATGGCTCTCAATAATACAGAGCAAGCACACATCATAAGATGTCTGCTCTCTATAAAAGATCCGTCTTTCCTGTTCCCATATTTACCTATAATAAGACTCAATGACTCAATGTTGCCAATTTGTGCAGCTCTGTCTCAAGCTTCACAGCAACACTGGATTTCAAAGCACCCTGTAATCTCATAGTAGCCAACAATCCTGAATTTTCCCGGGACAGTCCTGTTTTTTGGGTTTTTTTTGGGGTCCTGTCCCGTCAAATTCATGTCTGGCCCGGTGTTAATACTTCTTTTGCACAAAATAATTGCACTGTGCACAGGGATCTTTGTGCTTAAAGTGTGTATGTCAAAGGTATCTGTACCGGGGAGGGGGAAGCTGGGGCTCATCTTCCTGGGTCACAGAATGTTGAGTGATGCCACATGACTTTTAGCACCGCCACCTTTTCAGCTGAGAAGCCAACTGGAGAAATTTGGCAGCTATGTAATCTAGAGGAGGAAGTTTTCTCGGACATGGATTATGCTTTATGTACTTACTTTTCCATCTTTCCCAGGCTTGCCCGTCTCCCCTGCCTTACCCTGTAATATAAAAAATAACGGCGTTATCAAAATGTATGATTAAACTCCATGCACCCAATCTCTCTCTCTATCTTTTTTTTCTCTCTATATAACGCAGTCTGGCTGCTGTCCTGGAATAGGAGTCAGAACATCAAACGCTCTCTGGGGTCTTTTTTTAGTTTCGTTTTCTGCTGAGACCAGGATCATTACACACAGAGTGTTACTTCCGTTCCCTGGTATTTAGCAGCAGTCTGGAGGGGAGGAAATAAAATTGGTGTGGGCCTCCGAACACATGTGTTGGGATAGTGATAGCCTTGATAAAAAAAAAAGGGGGGCAATGAAAACACTAAGAGAAGAAGCGTTTGGCCACTTTAGTCTAACCTTCCTGCTCCGTTGATAGAGAGTCGATTCAATCATTAAAAGGGGAAAGGGATAGAGATAAAGTCACGTATGACAAAATGCGTTGTGTCTGGGCCAAGACTGGCTGATAGGATAATAACCACATGACTCCCACCACACTGGAGGCCGTGTCAAACACACGATTAGCACTTACAAAGCTTCTCTTTCAACCACCATCTAGTCAACGACAAGAGGAAACTCTTTACAGCAGACAGAAACTCTAACATTCCACGTCGACTGCAAAGAGTTGTTGTTGATCACTGACAGCCAGTAACCATTACTGCAATGCAGGCTGAGGATGTCTACATTATATCGGTCCCAGAATTCAAATTGGACCAACCGTATACAATAAATGAAGGATGCGCCCTCTGTTCTCCTCCGTCTCCTATTGGCTGCCTGGCATTCTAATTTAGAACACTCGCATCCAGTGGTACTTTTTAAATTTAAAGTGGCACTACAGTTTTTTTGTGTCTTTATTAACTTTTGCTTCATTAATACGAGCAAAAGTTCCAAACTGGTGGCCTAGATCCTGCAAGTCTGATTACGGGTGTGGTCAGCGAAGACCCGGGGAAGGTACTCTCTTGTTGGTGGCTCGTGAAAAGAACGGTCTCTCGCAGCCCCTGAAATGATGTTAAAGGATAAAGGGACATGTATCTTAAAAATCACATGCCAGTTTATTCTCATACTCCCAAATGTTTTTTGACTTGTGCACCTACGTTAGACGTTTAGTAGCTTTTTAAGGATCTGGTTTCATTTTTGAACCGATTATGGGAGACAATGAATATTGGACCTTACAAATAAGGAAGACTCCATATCTGGCACATGAACACCAACAACGGCAGTGAAAAAATTCCGCTTGTCAATAGCAGTCATAATTTGGCAGTGGCTACATTGGCAGTCGCGGGACCAACGTTTGTCTGCCCGATCCAAATGAAAGAAGGGCTTTGGTTTTAACTTACGGGGGGCCCAGAAATCCCAGGTATTCCCGGATCTCCTGGTGGCCCGGGTGGGCCAGGAAGGCCTGGTGGACCTTGGGTTCCTGTCTGTCCTTGCTCCCCCTATGTTTTCGAAGAAAAGAAACAAGAAAAAGTTAAACCTTAAAAGATAAGTAAACCCATGGCACCTCTTACAATTGGTGTTCAATTTGATGCAGCAGCCTCTCCAGAAAGAGGTTAGACATGCCATTCAAACATTCACGTGACAAAACCAAACAAAGCTAAATTGGGATGGTTAGTACGCGCCAGCCAAGGAGTGTGTGTTCATTAAACCTGTATACAAAACTGGCATTTGATATTTGTACTTTTATTTGATTTTTTTTACATTTTACTTAAATGCACCCAGGAAATCCATTCATTTTGAAAAATTAAGAAATAAAAACAATTGTTTTAATTTTTTTTTTTTTCGGATTTCTGTTTCTTCTGTAGTATTAACAGCTTCACAACTGACTTCGGAACTTGCTTTATAGTTAACATTACAGGATACATTATATATATTGGTTTATATATCCATGTGTTTAAAACCATTCACACTTTAACACATGGAAAATAATTTCACAGAGGCCTCCATTAAACAGGGCTTGGAGAGCTAGGCCGAACTGTGGCTATGGCAACAGCGATACATCTTTTATTTTTAAGAGGGAAGAAAAGTTGAGGAAAAACATAAATAAAATGTTTTGTTTATTTTATAGGATGGAACTGCCCTTTGAAGACGACAAAGAACAAGGTTTTTGGGACCCAGGTGTATTCCTTTAAAAGGGACAAAAACATAGAAAATAAAAAAAAAATGATGAAAAATGATCTATACATTGTGTCAGCAGAAATGCACACAAAGGCATGAAACAGGAGAAAAATAGGTTTTAAATGTGTCTGTGGTATTGATGACATCACCTGCGGCTTGATGTGTCATTTGCATATCCCACAAGGTGATGTCATAAGGAGCAGACACCACAGACACAGGTAAAACATATTTTTCTCTTATTTTATCCATTTAGGTCATTTTTCATATTTTTGTACTCTCTACATTCACATTGTAAGTCATGTTTAGGTTTACATAGTCCCTGTAAGTAGGGTTGCCACCTGGCTGGTGTTTTAAAGACAGGTCCGTAATGAAAATGGCTTACGGCCAATGTTAAGTCTATGGAGGCGCCAGCAAGGCCGGTATTCTTTTGTGGAAAAAGGTGGCAACCCTACCTGCAAGTTACAAAGAAATGAACAAGCCCTGTGTTCTTACCATCGATGAAACCTTTCAAGGGACTGTCTGGTGCCCAAAATGCCAAATTCCAAATATTAATGTGCTTTCAAAGTACTTTAAAATGCATGTCTTACATTTCGCATTGCTTAAAATATAAAATATTTACAGCTAGATGAAATGGTGAAATTACAGCAGTTTGCAAGAAGCCAGGACTGCCCACACTAGCTAAAAGCGTTGTCCTTTTTTTTCCCTTCTTTTTTTTGCAGGAACCAATGAGAATAATGCCATTCAAATGAATGGAATATCCTGTCTCTCTAGTGATGTCATCAGATAATGTGTTACACTGTTAAGAGATCCTACTGTGTACAAGAGCAAGGTCACTCAGAGGCCACTCAATATAATCAATTTGAGGAGCACAGGAAGTGACTAATTGAAACAAAACTTTATATCCTCAGTGTCTATAAAATCAGTGCTGCCGCACCTGCAGTGAACATGAAGAGTGATCACTGGGGAGGGCTTGAGTTAAATATTAAAAATATGATTTATACAGAATGCCTGCATCAAATCACACAGGGATAAAAACCCTGTGCTTTATACAAGCAGTAATCTTCATATTGCACCAAAGTGAGTTTGGGGACTAGACTCTCCCTTTAAATGACAATTGTTGTCAAAAAATGAAATGATGTATATGAAAGAATTCAAATAAAATACCTATTTGCTCTGTGTAATTAGGGAGCAGACATGTTGTTTAGAATCTTGGGTAAGATGAATAAAGAACGGACCCAAGATGTCTGCCACCTGATAGTGCTTTAATAACACAGAGGGCTCAATATGGTGCTTTATTTCTATTCTTTCATTAAATCATATCTACTTTAAAATTCAATCTTTCCATGAAACAGAACTGATTTTTTGGCTGACAGCTGACAAGTTAAATACAGCTGAATACGAGTGCCTTTCTCACTACTAAGGTGTTAAAAACATAGGCCTTGATCTGCCGAATGAAGTCTTATATACGCACTAAATTCCTTCTAAAAATATGCTGGGCCATTACTCACGACTGAGACTAAATATTGTACAGTGGATTTGGGAACAGATTACAAGTGTTACTTGCAAAGAATAGGTCAGGCCATGTGTTCAGCATGATCCTGGGAGCAGAGGCCTTGTTACAAGTTGTTTAGAGAGATCACTCTTACTGAGATGTCATATGTGTAATCCAGGTAATATATAGTAGCCTGGAAAATATGCAGAGTGCATGGGCTAGCTTGCAGTTTTAAGGGGACGTAGAACCTATGCACTAGTAGCGGGTCAGCGTGCTTGGGTGTGCATGTTAAAAAAAAATACCAGATAAGCGTATTCTAGGCTTTCTTAAACCTTTTTCTGTTCTCAAGCACACACTACTAGTCAAGTTTGTGTTGTCCTATTCTGAATTTACATGGGAGGAAAGAGGTTATGTTAAAGGAACTGGATAACTTAAACATTGCTTAAACTGGTAGGGTTGCCACCTGGCCGGTAAAATATTGGCTTGAGGCCAATGTTAAGTCTATGGAGACAGTACCAACGCCGGTATTTTTCTGAAGAAAAGGCGGCAGCCCTAAATACTGTGCATGTAGAGAATGAAAAAGTTTTGGAAATGATCCATACATTGTGCTAGCAGAACTGCAAGCAAACACCTAAATAAGGAGAAAGATGTGTTTTAAATGAGTTTCCTGCTTATGACATCACCTGTGACTTCATATTTTTCTCCTAAGTTAGGCGTTTGCTTGCAGTTTTGCTAACACTATGTAGAGATCATTTTCACTCGTTTTTTTTATTCCCTACATGTATAGTGATTAAACATGTGAAAAACTAAAATGTTCGCTTCGTTTTCGTCCATTGGACGAAAATGTTATTTATTTAGTCTACTGCATTCGTTTCAGACGAAATTGTTCATTATTTTCGTTTTCGTTTTGTTCGTTCGTACGAATCAATTGACCTACACATTCCATAAACCGAAAGTCTATAAACCAAACTTCGTTCAGTTTATAGACTTTCGGCTTATAGAATACATGTAATGCTATTGGTTTTCTATAAACCGAAATTCTTATGAATGGGAACTCTATTTCGGTTTATAGAATGCCAATAGCACGAATGAACGAATGATTTTCGTTTATTAACCATTCGTTCATTCGTCTTTCATTAGTTTAGCATTTTCATTATTCGTTTTTCGGACGAATGGACGAAAAAATGCTATTTTCTTGTACGAAAATGCATTCGTCCGAAAACGAATGCACATGTCTAATAGTGATAATGTTTAGGTGATAGCGACCCTTAAATCTAGTCTAAATTTCTACACGCTAAATTAATCAACGATACAAAAAAAAAAACAATAAAAGGATTTCAAAAGGAAAAGGAGAAGATATATTGGGAAATCCAACCCAATTTGCATCATTCACATTAGTATTTTTAGTATTTGTTTGCGAATTGAATGCTAGTTTGTTAACTAGAGTTGCCTATACCCCAATGATATTCCCAGAAAACCAGCTAATCTACACTGTAGTCTGATTACAAAGCTCCTTGTTGTAACACACTGGCTGATCCAAAACAAATCAACTTATGCTTCAACTCATGACTGCTCTAATCTCTAGTGATTGTCCAACCATTTAATGACATCACCACTACTGAATTCGGTAATGCTTGGCACTAGGACACAACACTGCTACAAGAAGGAGATATTTGTAATAGTCCAATCGCTCTGGGATTCATTTATTAAAACTATGTGTACATGAAAGGGTTTGGTACACCACCTGCCAATTGGAATGACCCCGGGGCCAATCACAAAGACAAAACCCAGGCATGAAAAGTAGAGTTGGAAAGCTTGCCAAGTTGAAGAATTTATTTTAAATTCGTCGGTGTTTTCTGTGTGTGTTTAAAACTATTTTTTAATTGCTGCATGTTTCAATAGAGGTGCGTTTCAGTTTCTTGCTTGCACGGCACATTTGTATTATGCTATATATTAATACTTCTCAGTTGGGCAGCGAATATTAAACAAGACGGGGAATGTCTTACACTGGCCCCTAGTCAATCTGCAGGGAATCTGATCCTCCGCATTCAAACAATGCATAACCTCCTGTCTCAAACAGACAGGAATAGAATCTAACATAGTATGATGTAAATAGAGACAGACTGAAATTTATATAACATTTCTATAGAATAAGCAAGTGACTAATGCTTCTTTGCTGAGCGATCATACAGCTTGTATGAATAATGGAATGCAGTAGTGGAGAGTGGGACTCTCAGCTGTAGTAGAAAGAATGCCCCAACCCAAAATGACCCTCAAAGAAGGGTTCTAGGCTACTGCTGACAAATAAGCCAAGATGGCCCTCAAAGAAGGGTTCAGGGCTATCTGTGATGACTAACCCAAGGTGGCCCTCGAAGAAGGGTTCTAGGCTATCTGTGATGACTAACCCAAGGTGTCCCTCGAAGAAGGGTTGTAGGCTATCTCTGATGACTAACCCAAGGTGGCCCTCAAAAAAGGATTCTAGGCTATATCTGATGACTAACCCAAGGTGGCCCTCAAAGAAGGGTTCTAGGCTCTCTCTGATGACTAACCTAATATGGCCCTCAAAGAAGGGTTCTAGGCTATCTCTCTTGACCTTCCCTAGGCAATATGGACTAATCACACCAGAATGTATTTTTCTTGTACTGTAGTGTTGTACACTTAGAACCAGGATTCTGGGCTATCTGTGATGACTAACCCAAGGTGTCCCTCGAAGAAGGGTTCTAGGCTATCTGTGATGACTAACCCAAGGTGGCCCTCGAAGAAGGGTTGTAGGCTATCTGTGATGACTAACCCAAGGTGGCCCTCGAAGAAGGGTTGTAGGCTATCTCTGATGACTAACCCAAGGTGGCCCTCAAAAAAGGATTATAGGCTTTATCTGATGACTAACCCAAGGTGGCCTTCAAAGAAGGGTTCTAGGCTCTCTCTGATGACTAACCTAATATGACCCTCAAAGAAGGGTTCTAGGCTATCTCTCTTGACCTTCCCTAGGCAATATGGACTAATCACACCAGAATGTATTTTTCTTGTACTGTAGTGTTGTACACTTAGAACCAGGATTATTGTCGTGTGTGGTCATCAGTGAGTTATGACATTTTCAATATAAAAACCATGCGTTCACTGAAAGCTCCACATTTAATTTGATTCGCTTATACAAAGAAAGCGCAAGCAACACACAAAAAAAAAGCATTCTGCCAAAGGAAAACGAGGAAGCCCTAGGGACGTGGGTCATAAGAATAGCCGGTGCAAAGCAAACAGGAGAGGGCTGTACCTGGTAGATGCGTCTTTTTATGACCGATGGCTGAGCCACCCGCACTGCATTAATGAGAGGCAACAGCTGAGGGGTGCATCAGAACAGAAATTCACAGTGCAAGAGTGGAAGGATACAGTGCAAAGGAGGCCAGTAAAGTGTGACAAGGCAGTAGAATGAGGAGAACCAGGAAAGAGAGAAGAAGAAAAGAAAAAAAAGGGTAATAGAAAGTTTTATTGTGAAACAGCACAAGTAAGAACATCAGAAGAACATATAGGTACAGCTCTTAAATACTGAACACAGATCTCCCCCTACCCCAAAATAAAAAGGTAAAGAATTAAAAGGCAGGCTTAAAAGGATTCCATCAACCTAAACATTGCTTAGATTGTGAATGAACATTCTAAAAAATAAATAAAAAATGATCTAAACATTGTATCAGCTGAATTACAAGCCAATTAAAAGATAAATATATGTTTTAAATGTGTCTTTTCCACTGAAAGTGGTTGATCTCCGTATCAAGCCACAGGTGATGTCATAAACAGTATACACCCCAGCCACTTTTAAAACACATTTATCTTTTAATGTACGCATTTGTTTGCAATTCATCTAGCACAGTGTATAGCTCATTCAGGATATATATATGTTTTTAATTCTCTGCATGGACTGTATAAAACTTATTTAGGTAGCATTTTCTGTACACTTTACAAACATTGCCGCCACCACCACCAAAAGGATCACATTTAATGTTTCTTGTGAAATTCCTGCCCATTCCATGTAATGAATGAATTTAAATTTTTTGAGACTTAAAGCAATATACACTCATTAACTCTGCAATGTCTGTGTTCCGTTTAAGAGATGTACCTTATCTTATACTCA
This sequence comes from Pelodytes ibericus, assembly GCA_036172795.1. Lineage (NCBI taxonomy): Eukaryota > Metazoa > Chordata > Amphibia > Anura > Pelodytidae > Pelodytes > Pelodytes ibericus. The sequence goes on along the minus strand of CM069867.1, from coordinate 8,031,504 downwards.
GACTATAAGGATCATTTTGTTCTTCCATGTCATTTCAACAGTAATGTTTTGATTTGTCTGTAATAGAAGGTCAGTCAGCTTTATATTTAATTTCTCCAGTATATATATATATATATGTCAAACAGTGTTACTGTATGCCTATTTGTATACAAATACGGATATCTCAAACACATTACTATATTAAGGGTTCTTCATTACTACTGTAAATGTGGATATTCGTTGTGAGACTGCCGTCTTGCTTCTGAGATTAATGGGAGTTGCAGTCACCAAATTACCGATGCAGTGCAACACATGTCATCATTCAAAGCTTGACAAATATTTGTAGACTTCAGGAGTTACAAACATCAATTCAAGTGTCAGTCTAGTCCTTTCCATAGAGTTCTCCGTTAAAAAAATCTCAGAAGTTAGGAGCTAGCAGACACCTTGGTCTCTTTAATCTGATCAGCCAAGGCAAGGAGAGGCAATATAAAGACTTCAGACCTGACTTTTATTGCAGACATTTTGTTTTTTTTTTAGTAACCGTTGCCCACAAACCTTCAGGGTAATAATCTTATTGGCGCGCAGGGCTGCAAAAGTGGTACTTAAGCATTCCTATTGGACAGTGGAGACACAGGCACATATAACTTGAGTATATTTCACTCGACATACCTGTATCCTCGGACACACCTTACTATCAAAGCTTAACGGGACATGAAACACACCTTTGTTGTTTGCACAACTTTTTTTTGTACATGAATCGATCATGGGGCACCTGTGATTGTCAATAGGAGCAAGTACAAACACTGGAAGAGTGTTACAGAGACCGGCCGAGTCACAGCACCAAAATACTTTCAATGGATGTTATGCTGATCAAGGAATGAGCTGAAATATGCTTTGATGCTATATATGTTTGCTTTACATAATATGCTTTAAAATAGAGGTCTGTAGAGAGCAGGGAGATCCCTGCGTAATAAGTTCAACAGCAGAAAAGAGAAGAAAGATGGAAAAAAAAATAAAAATAAAAACAGTAACAAATGAGTTACAGGGCTAGATGCTTAAATGAAAGATTGAATCAAGTGTAGGCATTTTATGTAGAAATATTTTAATGAAATAATACAAGTAAAAGGACCTTTTAAGGATTTTCTTCCATAACACAGAGGGCTGACATCTTGGGTCAGATGGAGATTGACTCAAGATTCTAAACAACATGTCTGCCCCCTGACAATGCTGTGCCAGCAAATAGGATTCAGTAGGGTACTTCAGTTGCATTATTTCACTAGAGTGGTTCTATTTAAATTTCCAACGTTTGATGCAATGTTTCGATACAACATAACCGTTAATACTGTACAAAACAGAAATGGACCTCAATAAACAAAATACGGAGCCCAGCGCTCAATTGAAAAAAAAGGAGCTGTAATTCAGAACGTAGGCCTGCGCTCTGAATTAAAGCTCCGTTCTTCACCAGAGTGCTGGGCTCCATATTTTATTTATTGATTTTGGAGACTTGGGCGCCATCTCTACCTCGGCACCCGCTAAATTGTTGTGCGATTTTTTTTTTTCTTAAATGTACCTCAGGCCTCTACCTAATTATTGTGCACATATAGAGTTCCCAGCTTTTCTTTAAAAAAAAAAAAAACAAACATTTGTGTGTATTCCTCTTTTTCACCTTAAGAGCCTCAGCTGTAGGCAGACGCCCAGGTCTGTAATAAAACCCAGCACACAGTTAAGCACGGATTTCTTTGGTCTTACTTTCTCAACATAACAATCCAGTGAGGCCATTTAGCAAAATAAACACAGCTGACCCTTTCTATTATTGTATTGGACTGCAACAAACATAAGCACTCAAGAGTACATTTGGATTACAGTCACAAAATACTGGTTCCACACACCTGTGGCAAGAGGTACCCTCTGAACTCTACACGTGGCCAAAGAACTCTTAAATAAAAATTGTAAACTTCTAAAAATCCACTGCTTAAAAAAAAATGCCCTGCACGGATAAAAATAAGTTATACGTTGATTAAAAAAAAAAAGACTGCATCTCATGTCGATGTTATAAACAGAAACACTTTACTTGAATTGTTTTATTAAAGTCCTTTTTTAAGCCATCAGAGGGCAGCCATGTTGTTTGGAATCTTGGGTCAGATGATCTGGACCAAGATTCTGAACAAACATGTCTGCCCACTGATAGAACTATAAGGAGCAAAGAGGGCTCTGTTTGTATACTTTCATTAAAGCATTTCCATTTAAAATATCTACAGCTTTTGAATTTGGTTTTTGGAAGAGGAGAAGCCAACGCTAGAAAAATAAACTAATGTCTATTAAGAAAATATAAGTTGCAATGTAAGTAAATACAATATATATCTATGCATATGCAACATATGTGCGTATGCACACACAGATGTACACATCTCTCATCAGTGAATAGCAAATGAACTCTCATAAAATTATTCTGTTGATACAGGTCCCAAAATCGAACGCATTAGTCATGTTAATGTTTGTTTTTTTTGATTTGGGTTGACCCGAATGGAAAAAAAAATCTATATAAACAAGTCACTTATGATTGCTATGTACAGCAGGATTAATATTTACCCTGTAATCTCCACAAAGGCCCTGAAAAAAAAAAGAAATGAAAAGAAAAAAAACAAAAAAGAGTGAATGTTAATAAAAAGATTCAGAAAGCAATTTAATTAAGTTTTACAGCTTGCATCAGTATGTATGACTGACTGTGTCCAAAACCAGGGGCGGACTGGTCTGTGGAGCTTACAGTTATAAGCAACAATGGACGGAAGCTCCAGGTTGCTTAGTGGGATCAATGGATTTCCCTTAGCCATCCCAGCATTTTGTCCAGACGCACACGTTTTCTCTACCTGATGAGTTAGAGCTCTTGGTGGGACCACATCTCCCAAAGCGCTAACATTATAGCATGCAGTATATAGAAGGACACATACATAGTGCAGTCCCACTGGATCACCAGCGATGTTGGGCAGGGTCCTCCAAGGAATTACCAAACAAGTCAAGCATGGCCCTACATTATTACTGGATTGCTAGGAAGGGTAAGCCAGCCACCCAAGGGAGTTTTTTTGACTGTAGCTTGCATGATTTAATACACACTTCATATAAATGTTTGTAAGGTTTTATGTTTAGCTAATTCAATGTCAAGCCGTGGTTACAGTATCCGCAGGTTTAAAAATAAAGCTTTTAAAGGCATATTTTGAACTGGGGGTCTCATGATCTTATTGTGCCCAGTTTGCCATCAGTCCGCCCCTGTCTAAGGGAATTTTTTTTAAATATGTCGTTTTAAAGTGCTGTGGTGTTATTTTAGAATCCCAGCGTGGGAGGTTTTCTTACAAAATAGCCTGGACTCCTGGGGGTGAACTAGTGCCTTAAAAAAATCCTAAAAATGCTACACTTCTGGAGAGAACAATACAGGGATTATAGTATACCTCTTACTCAGAAGTTTCCGTACTGGGTTTAATGGAGAGAAATTAGGTGAGATAAGTAAGCATACTCAGAACTATAGCCAGCATGAGAGAGATAGGAAGGGAGGTCTTCTAGATTTCTCCCAGGAAATGGACTTCCTGTCTGGTGATATTAGCCCCCAGCATCAAAAATAAATAAATAATACAATTATAAAATAACACCAAAGCACTATAAAATCAATGCATTAAACCAGGGACACTAATACATTAAAGCTACATATCAGACTATCATTATACAACAATTGGAAACGAAATATAGACCATCCCTTTCAAGGTATGTCAGAACTCCGAATAGTTTGCCTTCAGTTGAACTCTCTAGCCAACAAACGTGGTAAATAGAATTACAAAAAAAAAAAATCACTGACAATAATGAGAAGAAAAAAACTCTTAATAGTTAATACAGTTGAATTGTTTGACTGCATAAAGGGTTTTTACACACAATATATATTAAGATCTCTTTTTTGTTTGTTTTTTTGTTAAGTATGTCCTTGGGAACAAATTTTATTTATCTTTCTCGGTTGAAAAACTTTGGTCCACCTATTCTATTTTTGGATAAAACAGGATTGGAGAACGAAAATATTATCAAATATCATGTGCACAATATATCAAACCAGGAACTATAGGTTGACACTCCCTTCCTAAATATAATAACTGTATTCTGTGTTTGTAACATGTTCTTGTAATGGTTGGTTTTGTATCACATTCCATGGGAGACATTTTTACTTGTAATGGACTATAAAATACAACACCTGAGGCATTGTTGCATTTGTAGCAGAGGTATCTAACAAGTTCCGATTTGATTAAATCACATTGACCTAATATATTTTACAATAAATGGAGTCTGTGCACAAATGGTAGTGGGCCTTTAATTGTTCCCAGTATTACCTCCAATCAACAATGCAAAATTATCTACAAACGTAACAATAACGTAACAATAAAAACGAAGACTGAAAGAAAAGCAAAACGATAATATTGCACGTAACCTTTCAATGTAACCTTGTGCAACTGTAATTTGAATATTTGGAATTAATCATGACAGTATTTAAAAAAAAATATATATATATATATATTTTTTTTTTCATCATCAATTCTTACCTTTTCTCCCTTAAGGCCTGCTGTCCCCTACCAGAAGGAAAACAAAAACAATGTCAGAATATTGTCTATCTGAAATTCAAGAGGAGATCTTCTATAGCATAAGCCTCCTATGTCAAAAAAGTGATATACTTACTGGATGGCCTTTTGGACCAGGTGGGCCCTAGAAAGAAGAGATAGGTTGCTTATTAAGTGCAAAATAGCTCTATAATGTAAAGCCTATACTGTTCAAAGCAAGTCATCTCAGAAAATAGACAAGTCCGGCAGCATCAAGTTTAGTATTCTGGGTAATAAACCAATTACTTGTCCAGGGTTTGGCCTCATCAGGACAAAAAAAATATTTACTTTCTCAAACGAATCAATCATTTTTTTTTTAAATGGGAGAGCAGGAAAAGAGCTATAATGGTAATTGATTTGAAAAGTAATTATGTTTAGTCTGCTAATAGAGGTTACTCATGCATAAACTGCCATGTCTGGCCCTACTGGGTTATGAGCTATCAAATTTAACTACTGCATTCGAGGGATACTCCTCCGGTTCAGGGACAACCATGGATTGGCTGAGTTTCATGGGAGTTGATACATCGATAGGTTTGTCTATTCCAGATTGAGGTAGACAGGGCTGGCCTTATCGATTAGAGAAGCAATGCTTCTCTTCAGGTATAGCCACACCATGGTTGAGTCCTTGTTTTTGGTGGATCTAAATATAAATTCAGATGGGGCACCAGTTATTTTTCACCCCTCTCCATAACCATCTCCTCCGAGTTATACGCTGTGGGAGCTGCCTTACTGGCTTATATAGTAGCATCCTCCATTCAAGGACACCAGTGGAAAGGTCAGTGAAGGTCCATAGAACATCAATAGAACATTTTTAAATTGGCCATCACAAAGTTTAGTAAATGTCCACCTTGATCAAAATTGATGGATAGCCTGGATTCCACCCTTTATCTTCAAATCTTGCCATTGTGTTGTAGTATTCTCCACATTTCGACGGAGATCAGAATCTACATAGTCTCAAAAATAAAGAGACCGTGTTTATATATATATATATGTTTACATTTTTAATTTTTTTTACGGATTTAAGTGGCTCCCTCTTTCATGCAACGGCCAGCTGGGTTGTGGTAAGAAATATACATTGCAAGATTTAATCAGCATCTTTCATCCGCCAGGCTCAGTTTTACATATATGTGTACATTGTTCGCTTTCTTTGAATAAAATCTCACTCTATAAACACATCGCCTTAAATCATTTGCTTTATGAAAAGCCTTACTTCGATCAGAACAAGCTATGGGCTATTTATTTTTTAATTAAAGTTTTTTTTTTTTATTGGCATTCCTTCACAATTTTGGCTCTGTTACAGAACAAACGAGATATGGAAACTTCCATTCAAACTTTACAATAAGCGGGGGTAAAAAAAATGGCCAAGTTACAGCAGGGATTCAAAACTGGGGAACGAGCAAAAGAGGGTAAAAGTGGGAAGGAAAAGAAAGGGGACGATTACCAGAATAAAGCAGTCTCGTATAATAATCTAATAGAGCAATAATATACAAAGCGGTCGCACAATTTCGAACAATTCTGGTTTTATAGACGTGCAATGTCTCTAAGCATCTTTTAAGACAAAGGTGCACAGCAGAGGAGTGTTGCACCTCACAGTGTATAATTATGGGAGCTATACTGTACCACCATCTATAGCTGGCTTGCTGTATAATTATGGGAGCTGTACTGTACCACCATCAATAGCTGGCTTGCTGTATAATTATGGGAGCTGTACTGTACCGCCACCTATAGCTGGCTTGCTGTATAATTATGGGAGCTGTACTGTACCGCCACCTATAGCTGGCTTGCTGTATAATTATGGGAGATATACTGTACCGCCATCTATAGCTGGCTTGCTGTATAATTATGGGAGATATACTGTACCACCATCTATAGCTGGCTTGCTGGATAATTATGGGAGATATACTGTACCGTCATCTATAGCTGTCTTGCTGTATAATTATGGGAGCTGTACTGTACCGCCATCTATAGCTGTCTTGCTGTATAATTATGGGAGCTATACTGTACCGCCATCTATAGCTGGCTTGCTGTATAATTATGGGAGCTGTACTGTACCACCATCTATAGCTGGCTTGCTGTATAATTATGGGAGATATACTGTACCGCCATCTATAGCTGGCTAGCTGTATAATTATGGGAGCTGTACTGTACCGCCATCTATAGCTGGCTTGCTGTATAATTATGGGAGCTGTACTGTACCACCATCTATAGCTGGCGTGCTGTATAATTATGGGAACTATACTGTACCGCCATCTATAGCTGTCTTTCTGTATAATTATGGGAGCTATACTGTACCACCATCTATAGCTGGCTTGCTGTATAATTATGGGAGATATACTGTACCGCCATCTATAGCTGGCTTGCTGTATAATTATGGGAGCTGTACTGTACCGCCATCTATAGCTGGCTTGCTGTACAATTATGGGAGCTATACTGTACCATCATCTATAGCTGGCTTGCTGTATAATTATGGGAGCTGTACTGTACCGCCATCTATAGCTGGCTTGCTGTACAATTATGGGAGCTATACTGTACCGCCATCTATAGCTGGCTTGCTGTACAATTATGGGAGCTATACTGTACCATCATCTATAGCTGGCTTGCTGTATAATTATGGGAGCTATACTGTACCGCCATCTATAGCTGGCTTGCTGTATAATTATGGGAGCTGTACTGTACCGCCATCTATAGCTGGCTTGCTGTACAATTATGGGAGCTATACTGTACCATCATCTATAGCTGGCTTGCTGTATAATTATGGGAGCTATACTGTACCGACATCTATAGCTGTCTTTCTGTATAATTATGGGAGCTATACTGTACCATCATCTATAGCTGGCTTGCTGTATAATTATGGGAGCTGTACTGTACCGACATCTATAGCTGTCTTTCTGTATAATTATGGGAGCTATACTGTACCGCCATCTATAGCTGGCTTGCTGTATAATTATGGGAGCTATACTTTACCGCCATCTATAGCTGGCTTGCTGTATAATTATGGGAGATATACTGTACCACCATCTATAGCTGGCTTGCTGTATAATTATGGGAGCTATACTGTACCGACATCTATAGCTGTCTTTCTGTATAATTATGGGAGCTGTACTGTACCGCCATCTATAGCTGGCTTGCTGTATAATTATGGGAGCTATACTGTACCGCCATCTATAGCTGGCTTGCTGTATAATTATGGGAGCTATACTGTACCGCCATCTATAGCTGGCTTGCTGTATAATTATGGGAGCTATACTGTACCGCCATCTATAGCTGGCTTGCTGTATAATTATGGGAGATATACTGTACCGCCATCTATAGCTGGCTTGCTGTATAATTATGGGAGCTATACTTTACCGCCATCTATAGCTGGCTTGCTGTATAATTATGGGAGATATACTGTACCACCATCTATAGCTGGCTTGCTGTATAATTATGGGAGCTATACTGTACCGACATCTATAGCTGTCTTTCTGTATAATTATGGGAGCTGTACTGTACCGCCATCTATAGCTGGCTTGCTGTATAATTATGGGAGCTATACTGTACCGCCATCTATAGCTGGCTTGCTGTATAATTATGGGAGCTATACTGTACCGCCATCTATAGCTGGCTTGCTGTATAATTATGGGAGCTATACTGTACCGCCATCTATAGCTGGCTTGCTGTATAATTATGGGAGATATACTGTACCGCCATCTATAGCTGGCTTGCTGTATAATTATGGGAGCTATACTGTACCGCCATCTATAGCTGGCTTGCTGTATAATTATGGGAGATATACTGTACCGCCATCTATAGCTGGCTTGCTGTATAATTATGGGAGCTATACTGTACCGCCATCTATAGCTGGCTTGCTGTATAATTATGGGAGATATACTGTACCGCCATCTATAGCTGGCTTGCTGTATAATTATGGGAGCTATACTGTACTACTCTATATGTCTGGCCAACTATATACTGATGAGAGTTATGCTATACAACGCTCGACAGTAATGCTGTACCATTATCTGTATCTGGTCAACGATTTACTGACAGATGCAATTAATTACCAACTTGTTATTAACTTTCTTGTTATTTATGTATCGGTTTTAATGTTTCCGAACAATGGCTGCTATAAAACTACATGGGGTGGGGATGCAATTTTCTTTCTCGTCTCTGGCATGAAATGTGTGTGTTACAGCTCTGAGGTGGAGTAATCCTGCAGGGTCATGCAGGCGAGTGCTTGCAGCAAACAAACATATCTATCTGCAGTAGCCCTGGCTATAATATCTGTGCGGGAACCAATATAACCATTGCTGCGGTGCAGTCTAGGATTGGGAGAGGCAGGGGTATCTCTGCGGTCTACGCCTTTTTCCTGTTTCTTGGCCATCAGAGGAGTTCTTTAGGGTCGGATCCTGAGTGGACTACAGAAGATTAGAGCTGCTTGGCACTGTAAGGTCTGTTTTACGGACAGAGTCTTCAGGATGGGTAAACTTGTCCTTCATTACCAACATGCAATACTGGGGCCCCATCTGAACATTCTTGTTGTGGAGAGTGTCAGTGATGTGGCATAGAGATCTGCTCTAATCTTCTGTAACTGCATGGCCACTGCCTGAGCTCTACAGAGCACACATCCTATTGCTTATTTGAAAAGACCAAATGGTCAGTTAATTATATAATATAGCAATCGTAACAGCCTTTTATCCAGGAGAATTAGATTTGGGTTGTATCAATGAATTTTCAGAGCCCTTCTCTTTTCATTCCTTTAAATGTGTTCTATCATCAGATGGTGCTCAGTTAGCGCAAGGCTTCTGAGACGGCAGGCAATGGTGAGTACGAGTGGGCACAAACGCACACCAGAAGGGACAGCCACATTACGTTTGATCAGTATTCAGCCGCATTCACATAAAATTCAACTTAAAATAATTTCCCATCGATCCAAATCGGGGCAATTCTATACCACGTAGGAGGGCAGTTGAGTCTGGCTTATTTTCTTTATGATGTACATGTTTTAATATATGTCAAATATACACGAGGCGTAATATATGTACGCCTCGTGTAGTTTTACACTGAATATAGTTTTGCCGGGGCTTCTTAATTCTGTGACATCAGCGAATGGGAGTTGACAGGCCTCTGTTTTAAGGCTCCCCTCTGAGAAAGTGCTGCAAGTAGGGTTGCCACCTTTTCTTCTGAAAAATACCGGCCTTGCTACTGGCTCCGTAGACTTTACATTGGCCTGGTGCCAATTTTTTTTACCGGCCTGCCGGTAAAATACCGGCCAGGTGGCAACCCTAGTTGCAAGGCATTGTGGTTCCAGCCAGCTTTGTGTGCTGTGATGTCATACGAGAATGAGGGAGGCCAGAAGCAGAAGGGTTTCTTTGAAGTGAAGCTGTGCTATTTTTCCATCACATGGTGCACTTTATATATGGCCTAATTGTAGAATAAAAATGACTTCAACCACAGCTTGGGTAGCAAATACAGACTCATGTCATGAGAGCAAGCGTGGGACATGTTCTTTTGTTGATACAGGCTTACCATATCAATGCACAGTGCCGAAAAACTGATTTTTATAATGGGAATTTTATGTGGTATAGACAGCGTTGTTAAAATGAAAATTATTAGAACGATAAAGCAATGCATATTGAGACAGGAAATATGACCTCATCATAGCACTGGGCAATAGCTATGTGTGACAGATGCACAATGGAAAAAAAAGGACATTAAATGTTACATGTGTAAAGATTTAAAGGACAACTGTAGGCTAAGAGCTTCCTAGGGAATGTTATGTTTAATTGAAAGACGACATCAAGTGTAGACATTTTAAATACAAAGGGTGTGAAGAAAAATATAAATAAAGTACTTTATTGAACCCTATTTGCTCCACATAGCTCTACCAGAGGCGGACATGTTGTTTGGAATCTTGGGTAAGATCTTCCTTCGCTTGACCCAAGATTCTAAACATGTCCGTCCCCTGATATAGCTGTATGGTACAATGAGCTCCATTTTCATTTTTCTCTATTTAAAACCTACACTTGATGCCAATCTTCCAATTAAACATAACCCCGTTTTTGGGGAGAGTTGTCTTTAATTAAACAATGCATTCAACAACTTGGGTTGCCACCTTTTCTTCCGAAAAATTCCGGCCTTGGTACCGTCTCCATAGACTTATCATTGGCCTGATGCCAATTTTTTTACCGGCCTGCCGGTAAAATACCGGCCAGGTGGCAACAGGAGAACCTAATCCGGTTCGTCTTTGCACAATGCCTAGTTAAGTTGGTCAGATGAAATATGTTATTTTAGATAAAGGCTATGAAGAAATGCGTTACCTGTGAATGTGTAAATAGTAGTTTAGTTTACTCTCTCAATTATTTTACCTTTTTAAATAAAATACTGTATGTGTTTTGTAGATTAATCCACTCTCAATTACACTGTGAACCTAAACCCCGAGTACCAATGATACGCTTCACCTCTTTTCCAGCATTGTGGTAAACAGAAAAGTATAAAATGACACACCGGAAGACCAAAAATTACAAAATTCCCAAACATGTGAAGATTTCCCTACGCACACTCAGAGTTGCTTTGTTAAAGTTCTAAAAATGGAGGGAATCCCCATGGAAACCAATGAAACATCCCTGCTAGTTGTGCCACTTGTAGAACTACTGAAATATACATAACAGATGCATGTCTGTGTGATGAAAAATATTTGCATTTTACCATTTACCAAGTCCTCAAAGCAACAGCTAAAACCTTTTTCAATTGAAATATACAACATAATAAAACATAATAAAACATAAGTGTAAAGCATTACAATTGCAAATATTTTTATAAATCCCAATATTATTTATTCCATTCATTCAAGTGGCATCAACCACTTCCCTAACCCTGAAGTTAACCTTTTTTTTGAATAATTAATACAAAAATATATATATTTTTCCCTTGAGATGCTCTTTTTGTTTCAATTTTCTCAAGAAAATCGATCACCGAAGCTAGAATACAAATGACTGATCAAAAAACTTAACTGGAAAAAAAAGTTTTTTTTTTAATATAAATTTCCACAGTTTTTGCATGAACTATAGAAAATTTGGATACTTAAAATGCTGCAGACGTGAAATGCGTTGGGTTACTTGAAGAACAGTAAATTGTATATCTTTTTTTGGGCGCAGATTTTTTTTTATTTTTTTTTTCACAGTAAATAAATAAAAAGATGAAAATACTCACCATCTCTCCCTTCTCTCCTTTCTGACCAGGATGGCCCTATAATACCATGAAAATAAAAAGTGTCAAGCATAATTCGGCACGGTTTTTCCCATAATATAAACTACAAGGGCCTGCGGTGCGAAAGCGACGGAAAACCTGCGCAGGACTAAAACAATGTAATTCTACACTGATGGGTGCAGTTATAGAAGGCTTAATGGTCTGCCGCTAGGGATGGGAGAATTAAGCTCTGCAGACCCAGAGGTCACCCAGTGGCACCTCTCTTATTAGACCAGTTGTTTATTCTATACCTTCTCAAATCAACGGAGCACAATTGGCGACCTTGTCCTTGTGTTAATAAACATGAGTTATAGTGTTGTTTTAGAGAGTGACAGATTATTGCGGATAACTGTTGAAGGCTCTGGGATACGGGAGGGAAAATGGACAGAACGAACTAGCCAGGCATCTGTTTAGCATTTATAGCATGCCATGCATCATAGAGCAGAGTTTGGTTATAGGCTTGGAATTTTTTATTTTTTTTATCACAAGTGCTCCCTGGCTTATTGATGGGGTATCAGTCTAAACCAGGCAAACACGGAGGACATGCAAGGCTTTGGAGGATGGTTAGAATTCTTTCAAACAAACAAACCTAAACACACAAGATGTCACCGTCAGTGGGCTATTCTTGGAGTGGAATTTCGTACTGTCTAACCGACTTCAAGCTGCTAGTGACATGTTCGGGATGCCCAGCACTACCAGCAATAACCTTGAAAGCCTAGATTCCCACTGTAAACTTAAACTTCGGAACTGCGACAAAGAGTTCCCACAATCCTTTCATTTAACGGCCTATAGACTTGACGTCTAGCTAAGCGATAAGACACTTACTGGCTTGCCGTCTAATCCTATCGGGCCCTGAAATGCAAATAAAAAAATAAATAAAAAAAACAAATATAGGTAATTGGCAGAAGGTTAAATGTCTGTTTAACTAGACATGGAAGACTGTGCCCATAAAATGGCAAATTATGTTTTTAATATGTTTAATTGAACTATTGCCCCAAGTGGTGACATTTTAAATAAAAATAAAAAAATACAAATAAAGTATCTTATTGAACCCTTATTGCTCTGTATAGTTTTATTAGGGGGTCGCCATGTTGTTTAGAATCTCGGATGACGGAATATCTGACCCAAGATTCTAAACAACATGTCTGCCTCCTGATAGAGCTATACAAGCAGTGTTCAATAAGGCAATATATTTGTATTCTTCCATTAACATATTTATACATAAAATGCCTACACTTGATGAAACCTTTCCATTAAAACATAATTTACATTTTTGCAGACAGTTGTTCTTTAACGTAACGTGAAGTTATTCAGGGCTTAAATAATAATTTTTAAGTAAGACAATGTTTCTCCTTAGAGGGTAACGGACACGATCCGTTTACAGTTTTATCAGGGTATATATACAGCGTAAGTCCAATTAGAGGCATGTTTGAGACTTCTTCACACCCCTTCAAAAGAAAGACAATATTATAAAAGGTTCGGAATGGGGCTGTGGACTAGATCAACAAAGGCCCAGACGTAACATTTCCACTTCGCCTCTATGGTGCTGTTAACACCATGTGTCTCATGGGATATTTGGCACTCTGGTTATCATCCAAAGCAGGTTATATTTAGTAAGCCACTGAATGTACATCCAACAGTATAATTACACATTGTACAAGTTCCCCTCGGGTTCATGGGGCAATGTAGAAATGCACAGCACAATCCAAATAGTTAATTGATTGAATTCAATCAAATTAAAGGATCACTCCGGCTTGAAAATCCCCTACATTTTAAAAAAAATAATTAGAAAACAAACGTATTCATTAAAATATGTTTAATTTACAAAAATTAAGTCTGCAGCTTCTATTGATCATCCCACTCAGCTCTCAGCGTTTGGCTGGAGCCTGGAAAGGAAAAAAAAATCTCAAAGAATCCCAAATAATAAATATACTAGTAATGTGCGAATATGTGTATTGCAGAGCAGCCTGTACAGAGCACATATGTGTATATTTGTTTTACTAGTGTTTTTGTTTCCCCATGCTCACTTGTATAATGTAGAATGCAACTTGACACATATGAACGATACATTATGCAGAGCAGTATGTAAAAGTACTGTATGTCACGCAAAAAAAACCAAAATGGACGATCTGCCTTTTTTCATTTTCATTCGCAACATTTTAGATGCATAAGTCTTAGTTGGCAGGATTATCCTATGTATCCCTTATATTTTTTGTTTTGTTTAATATATTGTGAACATTGTGTCTAGAAAACCATTCAAATCATAATTTGGAAGAAAAAAATAAACTATGAAGGTGGAAATGTAACAATTTAAACGTGATGTGACTTTAATTGTTTTATACTTTTCAGCTAGTGATTTTGCTGAATAAACTATCTTAAACTGAAAGAAAAAAAAAAAAAATGGCCGACCATACAGCTGTATGCATGGAATCAGAATGAAACGGCTGCTTAGGCTAATAGTGGAAAATATTGGAGTGGCCCTTTAATTTACAATGATCCAATTTCCCTTTATACACTTTAAAAGACTGCACTTTTAATGGGATAATTCCCACTCGAATGCACCTTAATTATCAGACAAATACATGCACTAGTCATATACCATCTAGCATTATATTACATGTTGTCCACATTGATACTGTTAATCTTGCATTCTTGCTTTAAACCACAACACATGCACATATGTCTTCATTAAAACACATGCTCAATGGCACAGAACAGACAGTCACTGCTACTGGCAGGGGAGGGAACATTTCTCAAATGATTTTCATACTTCTTCCACTAGGGGTCTACAGATCTTAAGGTAGAATTCTATGTATCATGTATGTTTCTGTTGAGTTTAATGGACAATGGTGAATTAATACAGATTTGTCCATTATTGGCAAATGTTTCTGGACAAAACAAATGACATTTAAATTGAACCTGACAAGACATTTTTTGTAGGAATTTTAATTAAACCCAACTATGAATCATTATTATAGGACAGTCAAAAGTACACTGGCCGTATACTTGTTTTAGCTTAAAAAAATGACAGTCTTTTATGTAATTCCACGAAACACTTGGAAATAAAAACACATTAAAATGTACAGTACAAAACTGAAAGGAATAACAAAACATTAAATCGTGAATTGGTCAAGAGAGCCACTCGTTGCCTTAATATCAGCCCCAATAATATGTAACAATGAGCTGGGCAGGGGCAGACCAATATGGACAAAAGTATGGGGAAAAAAAAATGGGGGGCCCAGAAACTGTACCGAACTGTACCCATCTTGTTCCACCAGTAGAGCTTTTGTCTGCTGCTGTACTTAAAGCTATAGTTTAGGACCCCCATTAGTACCTGTTGACAGGGCAATCTGATTTCTAACTTAACTAAAAAACGATCCACGTTACAAAAGTATGGCCAGAATGGTCTCCCAGCAAGCTAACTACTCTGTATATACATTGACCGTTCTTACTTACTGGAAATCCAGGAAATCCGCGAGTACCGGGCTGGCCCTGAAACAAGATAAAAGATATAAACAGAACGTCAAGTTTGTTCTAGTTTTTCTCAACCTTTTTGAAATTTTCTCTGAGGTTTTAGAAAACAGGTCAATATAGCTTTAAAAAAAACAAACAAAAAAAAAAAAAAACACAACACCATCTCATATATCACAGTAATGTACAATTGGGATGCTTCAGGTCAGTCTATTTAAGCATGGTCTGTCTTCAGTTCCCCAGGAACAGCCAACGTATCTGCAGTACCATGGTACCCATCTCATTTGCATGCTCACCACCCATAATGCACTTCATAAATAAGGTATCAATTAAAGTTAAGATGAAATACAGCTAGGATTGTTTTTTTAGTTTTAATATTCATTATTCGGTTCGTTTTTTACTCTGAATATTTTCAAAAACAACTACATTTGAAAACAATCTTGTGCTAAAGCTCTAGCTGGAATTTGTGTACGTTTTACCTCTTTGTGGTCGATTAGTAAAACCACCTATGCCTAAACAAATTATTATAGACAAAAACAATTCACAAACAGCGATACCAATGTTGAAACCAGTTTTAATTGTCAAGACACAAGCTCATTGTTATTGATAAACAAGATGTTCACATAGTCAGAAATTGAAAAAGGAGTGTTACTTTTGTCATATAGTAACTCATTTTGCTTCAAGGTCAATGCCTTTGGTCATACCAAACACTAAATGGACTGCCTAGTTCCCAAAATGCATCTTACAAATATTAATGCATGTTAATGTGCTTTCAAAGTACTTTATAATGCATTTTTTTACATCTGGCATAGCTTCAAATATAAAATATTTACAGCCAGATAAAATTGTGAAATTTCAGCAGTTTTCAAGAAACCAGGACTGCCCACACTATCTGAGTAAAAAAAAAAAAAGTATTTTGAAAAATTTTTTTTGCTGCAGGAACCAATAAGAATAATTTAAATCAAATTAATGAAATATCCTGCCTGTATTGTGATGTCATCAGGCAATGTGGTGCACTGTTAACAGATCCTACTGTGTAAAAGAGCAAGGTCACCCAGAGTCCGCATAATGTATTCTATTCCAGCAGCACAGGAAGTGACTAAATGAAACAACTTTTTTTATGTGCTCAGTGTCTATACAATCAGTGCTGCCGCACCTGCAGTAAACATGCAGAGTAATCACTGGGGAGCTTGAGTCAAATATTAAAAATGGGATTTATGCAGAATGCCTGTATCAAATCACACAAAAGCATTTGCACTATATGAGTGAGTTTGGGGACTAGACTGTCCCCTTAAAGAAAATTTTAAAAAACTAATTTTACATAAATTTTGCACCGCCCTAGCTGATCTTGGCCGCGTAACATCTGCATCCTAAGAAGTAGAGTAGCTAACCACCCAGGAGATCTGGGGTACTATCACCAACTAGGGTTGCCACCTTTTCTTCAAAAAAATACCAGCCTTGGTACTGTCTCCATAGACTTAACATTGGCCTGATGACAATATTTTACCGGCCTGCCGGTAAAATACCGGCCAGGTGGCAACCCTATCGCCAACTGAGTTCAAGGACAACGGTGGGAAAAAGTTAACTTTAATGTTTAAAATGAAAGACTATATCAGGTGTAGACAATTTAAATGGACATTTTAATTAAATAATGCAACTACAGTCCTTTCGACTCTGTATGGTTCTATTCGGGGGCGGACATCTTGTTCTATCATTGTGAGATTGGTGGTCTTCTTTATGTCTTTGTTCAGAGGTCTCTGAGGTCTTTATGACATCACATTCCCACGACAAAGCAGTGTATGTGCATATCAAGCCACACCATCAATAGGAGAAACCACAGACACATGTAAAACACATTTTTTGTCTAATTAGGCCTTGCTTACAATCCTGCTAATATTCCTTTAAATACAAAGATAAATTACTCCATTCTACCCAGACCATCAACAAATAAAATGAAGTTAAAAAACATATGTTCATGGAGAATAGTAAAAAAAACTCTAACAAAATGTAGATACGTCGTTTTTTATATTCTAGTCTTCGGTGCTGGGATGGCTTCGGGCAGGGTTGGTCCCAAGGTAAATGCACAGAAGCTAGGGTAACAGACCTGAAAGTATACACAGCTTCCTCTGGGACATACAAATCCCCCCCAAAAAAGTGCTACTCCAAACAATACAGGCTTTATTCCCAATGACTGGAAAACTAGAGTCTTTCAGCTCTCGCGTCTCATCCTCCAGGCGATTAATTCGCAAGCTGTCATCTTTCCAAAAAAAACCACAGCCCTAACTAATTACAAAGCACGTGCTTTGCCAATGCCAAGTTGAATCAAGATTAAGTTATTTTCTTCTACATCGTTTTAATTTTAGTGTTGGGTTAAAACATCTGTGATCGAGTTAAATGCTTCCCATGATCGACAGAATTCACGTGTAAAATTCACATTAGAGAGATCAATATCAAATGTGGATTGGAAAGGGGACAGATGTAACATGTTGGCACCTTTCTGGAAAGATTTCTTTGAACTTTTGGGCCAGTAACATAAACGTGGATTTACTCGAAGCTCTGCCTCTCAGTTGAATGAAGTCAATTCAGGTTCAAACTGCGGTCTAAACAGCCAGAACATTCCATTGGTGCTCCATTTTTAGAACTTGGATTTTATATATATTTTTATTTATTTAGGTTTTTTTTTGTTTTTTTTTAAGAATAATACGTTTTTATGAATAACTCCCATAGAGCGTAATGGCAGGGATGAGCTATATGGTCCATCTAGTTGTTCAGTGATTTCAGTAGGGTATTTTGAAGTCAATAATTAAGACATAAAAGTCCTAATATATCAAAAATTCCTCCAGAGAAGTTACATAAGTTATTGTCTATTCCACTGAATATCTCATTACATGCATGGTTATAGGAGAACCTTTTACTGCAGTGACGGAGAACCTAGGACACAGGTGGCACTCTGAGATGACCCTCGGCATGTGTCTACATTATCCCCATCAGTTATGGAGGATCCAGTAAATGGTATGATCGGATATTAGGTTCTTTAGCGCACAGTTTTTACTGGAACTCATTGGTTCAAGATAAACTCTAGGAAGGCGAAGGAGAGCAAGAACGAGGCGGGTGGCTGATATGGATGGGATGAGAAATGCCTCACATGAGAGGTCACTTTGAGAGCTTCGTCATCCTGAAGAAGACTAGGCACTCAAGGTCAGAAACATTCCCCATCACTGTACACTTGAGGTTGAAAGAACATAGTGCATGCAATGATGGATTGCTTTCCTGTAGAGTACATGAGTAATGTGTCACCCTGGAAAAGTAACTTGTGACTTCCCGACTAGAAAGGGTAAGAATGATAAATTACGAGGACAACTAGTTTGCATGTCAGGAGCCAGGACCCCCAGGCTATTTCTGAAAGCATTGGGAAAGGGGTAATCTAGTGTTAAATGATGTTCATATGTGCGTGCTTGCTGTGTGTGGTACATCTAAGATAGAGAGATGCACCCAGTGACAGATTTAAGACTAAGAGAGGTATGTACTAAAAAAAAAAAACGAATTTTGCGCTTTGCTCCTATTGCAATGTACTAAACCTTTAACACTCAAATAGTAAATACGAGAAAATTGCGAATAAAAAAACGGGCATAATTGAGAATAAAAACAGGCAATTTTCAGAATACTTTTCCTACCTATTTTGGTAGCGCTCGCTAAAAGCTGGTGTAATTTTCACATGCAAAATAAGAATTTTTTTTTCACAAAATATTCGCAAAGCTCTTTTGCGTGCGCAAACCTAATCGCAAATGATTAGCGCAACCGGAAAAATGCACGCTAAATAAAAATAAACAGAAGAGGTGCAAATCAGGGGGAAAAAAGCGCAGAATGTTACGAATAGTCGCAAACTGCTCCTTACTCATGTTTTACGGACTTTTTCCCCACACTGCGCTTGTTTAGTACATGACCCCCAAAGTGTTTTTTAGGAAATCCTCTGCTCACAGGGGGCATGCTGATTTCGTCATGTCTTTAGAAGACTTTCCCTTATGTAGCAATTAGTGGCCTGAAAAATGTAGCATGCTGTATTTTAGAAGCATTAAACATACCTACGCTTGAAAGTAAACATACTTCAATGGAACTATAAACAGTAATGGAATTCATATTTTAGAAGGATAGTGTTAAATTTCTATGTTATTGACACAATCCTCTAACATGTACATATAAGTAAAATTTGTAGCTAACTTCTATATTGAGGGCAAAGCCAGGGGATGGCAGGGCAATGGTAAGTACCGTCGGAGTAAGTGTGCATGTTTTACCAGCATGGTTACATACAATAACCAACATTCTACTTTTATTGAGGGCCACCATCCTCAACCCCAGAAACATCTACTTTTAAACTGGTCCGTCGTGGTCATGGCCAATATTACTCCTTAACCATGGCGGACAATGAGTCAAGGTTCTACGACGGAACCTTCACAAACATTGCCACGGGACACTGGTGTTCTTGCAGGGATCCTGTGCCTAGAGGACTGTAGACCACGCAGAAGATTAAGTGGGAGGACTGGCCATAAGGTGAAAAAAATAGAACCTCTTCGGTTTTTCAGCTAGGATAATGGCTGGAAGGACACATCTAACACCATGGTCAAACAAGCGACACAAAAACTGCATAGGAACCAATAGAATAATTTGCAAAAGATTGAGAAAGATTATTTCAAACCTAAAGCCAAAACGGATGATGTTTCTAGTATAACTGAATAACAAACTTTAAGTTTGCATTTCCCTTTTCAATTCCCTGCAATCCCCTCTTACATAAACAAAGGCCATAGTCATCTCACCGTAAATATCTAATATTCCTTTTTAAAAAAAAAAAAATTCAATATTGTGAAGGCGCACAAGGTAAAAACGTTACAAGCGTTGAAATGTAATTTAACGCAGACTCAGTATGGATATAACATGCCTAATGTAATGACTTTAACCTGCAAATTCCAAAAAACACAAAAGGGTAAAAAAAAAAATAAAAAAAAATTCTCTTCTTCTTGAAAATGAAATAAAACTGCAGTTTCCATAAGTATTTATCAGACTTTTGACTCAAAAGACAGGTGGGCTTTTACAGAGGATAATCTGTTTCTTATTAGCGTGGCCTCTTACTGTACCATGTGACACTGAATTGGGAAAGCATATGGTGCAGTCCGGCTGCTTGTCTTTCACTTGACCCCAGCCGTCTACCTGTGAAGCTAACATAACATGGACATTTACGTATTTATTAACGAGAGAGGGCGGGAACATAAACAGACGAGTGTTTTTGTCACTGACGGATGATCATATCCACGGAAAAAAAAAGGATTTGCAAATGTTTTTGTTAAAGGCTTTTAAAAACCAGAACACGCTGTCGTCCAGACCGTTACTATTGCCCATTCCTACCGAAAGCCGAAGTCTCTTGACTTCTCTTGTTGCTTTCCCACATCGGAAAAAAACAAACCTGCAATGTACCTTTTTGACTCTATCAACTAAACATGACTTATCCTGTGAATGTAAAGAATAAAACTATGATCGACTCATTGTGTTAGCAAAATTAGCGAATGCCTAAATTCAGAGGAAAAAAAAAATCGTTTTAAATGTGTCCGTTGATTATGATATCACTTCAGTGACTCCACAGAGACATTTAAAAACACATCATGTATAAAAACGGCGCACACGCAGGCTGTGCCAAATACTGGCGCAAACGGCATGTGCGCCAATGTCTACAGCAGACCTCCGACATGTTCCGGAGTCTGTGCTAACTACGTAGATTTTGGTTGTGCAGCCTATGTATAGAAAAATAAGGCGCCCGCTTGGCGGAGGTCCCTCCCAGTACTGCAAAGTACTTCCGCTGGAAGGCTATTCCATTCATCCACTACCTTCACAGTAATGTAATACTTTTATTAGTCCCTGGCCTTATCTTATATCTAGGATAGCCTTATACCTATCCCATGCATGCTTAAACTCCTTCACTGTATTAACCTATACCACTTCTACTGGAAGACTATTCCATACATCCACTACCCTCTCAGTAAAGTAATACTTTCATTAGTCCCTGGCCTTATCTTATAGCTAGGATAGCCTTATACCTATCCCATGCAGCTTAAACTCCTTCACTATATTAACCTCTACCACTTCTACTGGAAGACTATTCCATACATCCACTACCCTCTCAGTAATGTAATACTTTCATTAGTCCCTGACCCTATCTTATATCTAGGATAGCCTTATACCTATCCCATGCATGCTTAAACTCCTTCACTGTATTAACCTCTTCCACTTCTACTGGAAGACTATTCCATACATCCACTACCCTCTCAGTAAAGTAATACTTTCATTAGTCCCCGGTCTTATCTTATATCTAGGATAGCCTTATACCTATCCCACGCATGCTTAAACTCCTTCACTGTATTAACCTCTACCACTTCTACTGGAAGGCTATTCCATACATCCACTACCCTCTCAGTAAAGCAATACTTTCATTAGTCCCTGGCCTTATCTTATATCTAGGATAGCCTTGTGCCTATCCCATGCATGCTTAAACTCCTTCACTGTATTAACCTCTACCACTTCCGCTGAAAGACTATTCCATACATCCACTACCCTCTCGGTAAAGTAATACTTCCTGATATTACTTTTAAATCGTTGCCCCTCTAATTTTACACAATGTCCTCTAGTTGTGGTAGTTTTTCTTCTTTTAAATATACTCTCTTCCTTTAGGTTATTTAATAATTAACATTCAGAGTTCTACCTCATGGAACTTTCTGAAACGGAGATTTGTCATTCTTTTATAAATAGGGATCTGGATGGTTATTACAAGTGCCTCTTGGCGTTTTGTGTTTTTATAAATTCATATTATTAAGTACTGCAAATGACTCAGATATGTAAAACCGAAAAACCCTGCCCCACCATAAAATGGTCTTTATTTTAAAAACAGAGACAGACATTTGTGCTATTTTAAAGATGCTCGTTACCAACCGTGATGACACACTGTAATTATCTTCCTCTTAACCAAATGCTAAGGAGCTACGTGCGTGCCTTTTAAAATAGACAAAAAAAAGTCGCTTGGAATGGGTTTGAAGCTGGGCAAGCGGGTTACAGCATGACTCCCCTATTTAGGAGGTTTTATGCCTTAAAACTCTCTGTGTGACTTCCTGACCGGGCCTACTCAATAAAAAGAGACTTGCAGGGAATAGAGACAAGAATTTCAAACTTAAAAGGGACTGTCTAGTGCCCAAAATGGATCTTCCAAATATTAATGCATATTAATGTGCTTTCAAAGTACTTTACAATGCATGTCTTACATTTTGTATTGCTTAAAATATAAAATACTTACAGCTAGAAGAAATTGTGAAATTACAGCAGTTTGCAAGAAACCAGGACTGCCCACACTAGATGAGTAAAAGTCATTTCCTTTTTCTTTTTCTGCTGCAGGAACCAATGAGAATAATGCCTTTCAAATGAATGGAATTTCCTGTCTCTCTAGTGATGTCATCAGACAATGTGTTGCACTGTTAAGAGATCCTGTTGTGTACAAGAGCAAGGTCACTCAATAGACTCAGTTTGAGGAGGACAGGAAGTGACTATGTGAAACTAAACTTTATATCCTCAGTGTCTATATAATCAGTGCTGCCGCGCCTGCAGTAAACATGCAGAGTAATCACTGGGGGAGGGCTTGTGTCAAATATTACAAATGTGATTTATACAGAATGCCTGCATCAAATCACACAGGGATAAAAGCCTGTGCATTATACAAGCGGTGATCTTCATCTTGCACCAAAGTGCGTTTGGGGACTAGAATGCCCCTCTAAGGCCAAAGTAGCAGAGATGGAAGCATTCAGCTGCACTGGACAAGGTTTCCAACTTGGCTACGGAGGAATACAGTTTGGAATTCTTATCTCTATTCCCTGCAATTCTCTCTTTATGGAGTAGAAGCTTCAGACAAAAAGGGAAACCAGAGAAATTTGGTCCATCATATGCCGTGTTTAAAGTTTATTTAATAGAAGCAAACGTTAAAAACCTGGTGCCACTTGTCCAGAGTTAACCCGACTCATACTTCACAGATACACGTCAGGTTTACTCTGATCTAGTCGGGTACTGTCAGCATGTGCTCAGCCAATCAGTGCAGGGGACGTGGGGGTCTGTCTGGTCCAGTCGTCTCTCTCTCTCTCTGCTGTGGCAGAGAGAGCTCTTCAGGTTGACATTCCACCCAGTGAAGCTCTCCTGCATGGTAGCACATTATAAAGAAAGTCTCTCTCTCTCTCTCTCTGCACTAGTTCCGAGTTAAACAAGTAGAAGGAGGATGCTTTAAGATAATTTGAATGTGACACCAATGGGAGATGCAAATCTCTGGGTTATGGGAACACCAACACAAACACCGAAATCACAGAGGATCATGGGTATTGAATTCAAAACATTCACGGAAATTAAAAGAATGTAAAATGTTAAAGTTGGATAACTGCAGACGGGTTACAACTGCTCTAGTGTAATGCTGACAATAGAAAAGAACATAGCATAAAACAAAATTGCACAACATTTTTTTTAAGCAAAGTGGTTTACAACTGTCAAACTCTATCATTAATGCAGTATAAATACCCAGCTCATAAAAATAGGGCAAACTTACAGGAGGGCCCCGAGGTCCCAAGATAGACATGCCAGGTTCTCCTGGAGCTCCCTGAAGAAAGACAGGGAAAGGAAAAGAGTAAAGAATCTGAAATACACTGACAAAGGCGAGTACTGTCGCCACAAGGGTAGAATTAAAGGAATTAAAGTTAGTGCAGCGCTCCAAAAGCCATGAGTAACAGGGGAGGGTTTGCAAAGAGGGTGCAAAGAAGCTTAGTGGACCACCTTTTCAGTAAGTCCTCTAACCTGACTCAAAGGGTTGGGCTACACCAATTTCCACTTCTAAATGCCCCAGTGTGTAGGCTAGGAAGCCATCTTTCTCAGATAAGGCTGGGATCAATAGGTTACAATATAATGCCCTGGGGTTATGTATGCTTCATTCTGGCATGCACTTGTGGGACAGGAGAGACCTTTGCCATCTCCATCTTCACAGCTTTACTCTCTACATATATGGACCTGGGCAGAAAAGGGACAAAGGGATAAAAGGCCAATGGAGCGGATGGGTAAGAAAGCATCCAGGCCCAACCACAGCTCTACACAATTGTTTTGTCTGTGTCTCTCTCTGAGGATAACGAATGGGAAGTTGCACTATTAGACAATAGTTTTTGCCTCCCAGGTCAAAAGAAGCCAGCCATGCCCTGATCCCATGACCAGTACTGGTAAGTGACGGGTAGACAAAGTATCAGCACCCACATGCACAACCAATTATGTGTAGGGAGGGTGGCATGAGGAAGCAAAAGGAGAAATGTGGGGTTATGCATGCAACAGCCTCAAGCAACATATATATTCTAAACAAAGTGGACATGCTTTTGCAGCAGAAAAGAACTAAAGTAACATGTGTGCTGGGGTCATAAAGACACAGCAGTTGTCCTTGTCTTGTGGCATAGGTGTTTATTTGTAAAGATCAATTCTGGGGCAAGGTTCTAACAGTGGAGGGGATCACCATGGCAACCAATAGAATGTGCCTGCTGATCACATCACTTTTAGAACTTTACCCCCCCGAATCACCATGGAAACCAATGGAATGTGCCTGCTGATCCCAACACTTTTAGAACTTTACCCCCCAAATCACCATGGCAACCAATGGAATGTGCCTGCTGATCACATCACTTTAGAACGTTACCCCCAAATCACCATGGCAACCAATGGAATGTGCCTGCTGATCACATCACTTTTAGAACTTTACCCCCCGAATCACCACGGCAACCAATAGAATGTGCCTGCTGATCACATCACTTTTAGAACTTTAACCCCCGAATCACCATGGCAACCGATGGAATGGGCCTGCTGATCACATCACTTTTAGAACTTTACCCCCCGAATCACCATGGAAACCAATGGAATGTGCCTGCTGATCACATCACTTTAGAACGTTACCCCCAAATCACCATGGCAACCAATGGAATGTGCCTGCTGATCACATCACTTTAGAACTTTACCCCCCAAATCACCATGGAAACCAATAGTTTTAGAACTTTGAGTCAGAATGGACTTTATAAATACCCCTGTTAGAGAATCAAAGTGATACGAATGATCTCCCAGTGTATACATCACCAAACAAACAAACAAAAACAGACTCCTAAGAAGTTATATAAATGTGTCTTGGCTCGATTTGAACCAGGGTTGTCCGGGAAAAAGTTGACCGGAGTAGATCTTGATTATCTTGTAGGGCAAGAAAGTGCTGTAATCCAAAACTATCCTTTGTATATATCTCCATGTGGCAGAAATAATACATTATACCCTCCGGCGATATCCTCATATAAAGAGACATTGGATATGTGTAATCTCTAGGAAGCAACATGAGTATGTCTAATTCTATCCTAGAATACTACACTATGTCTGCCCTGTTTTTGGTGAAAACACTGCAACCTCACTAGAACCTACTGAACATTCTAGAGCAGACCTAGCAATATGTATTCTATCACGGCCCATAAGTGTAGACAATTATTCTTACTCAATGACAGTAAACGCAGAGGTGGCATCTGTACTCTGTCAAAGCTTTTTATTCTGGTCCT
The DNA here is from genome assembly GCA_036172795.1 of Pelodytes ibericus. Taxonomy (NCBI): domain Eukaryota; kingdom Metazoa; phylum Chordata; class Amphibia; order Anura; family Pelodytidae; genus Pelodytes; species Pelodytes ibericus. Next base: position 8,005,568 of record CM069867.1, on the reverse strand, counting down.
CAAAACAGAACAGGCCTTGTACACAAAAATAAAGCTTCCCCTAGAAGGAGAAGTGCAAGACATCATCAGGATGTGGTTATACATATTTATTGTCAAGACAAATGTTTCTGCTTTTGATTTATGTGTAAGCAGTAACACATGTCAGATGTTGCGGCTAAAGGCTATTACGATGTTTGGATACAAACGAAGGATAAAAGATGGGGAACTTATTCATTTCAATCCATCCCATTGTCAGATCAGTATACAACAACTGCACAATGATCTGGGGACATTATTATTGGGCATTTATCAAAGAGGTTTTATCTTTGATTTATCAGAATTTCCAAATCTTGTATTGTGGTGTCTTGCACCAAAACACAGTGTTTATAGTTTACTGGAATTGTTTGTCTTCAAATACAATCTGCAACAGCTGGAATTTTCAGTCGTTTGTGAAACAAGCTTTGAACCAATTGTTATAACAAGCAGAAGACCTTCGAGAACTGTCGGCAACAATTATTAATTTGGTTTAATTGAAAGATTGCATCAAGGGTAGGCATTTTAAATAGACATGTTTTAATAAAAAAAATATACATAAATAAAATGTATTTTGCTCCATGTTGCTTTATCAGGGGGCAGACATGTTGTTTAGAATCTTGGTTCATCTGTCCCAAGATTCTAAACAACATGCCCGCCCCCTGATAGAGCTAAATGGAGAAAAGAGTGCTCAATATGATACTTTATTTGTATTATTGTATTAAATCATTTTTATTTAAAATGCCTACATTTGATGCAACCTTTCAATTAAACATTTTTATTGTTATGCCAACCACTGTCCTTTAAGTCACATTAATAAACCTCAATATTTAGGTAAGGTAAATACCTAATACTCTTATGGCTGAAGTTCATTCTAGGGTGTTTCTTGTTTAGAGTAAAGTACAAGATGTAAACATTTGTGTGAGCTTACAATAAACCCTGCTAAGTTTGTGCCATAGGAGAAATATTTTAATCCTTTGGGGTCAAATGACCAAAGTACCTATGGAATAGAAATTGATCACGCTTTGATAGCTGTGTCTAATTAAGATTGGCAGGGGTTGGCACTGATGTGCAAATTTTCTGATGAGATTCTCACAGTCATTTCAGGCATTCATTAGGTGTTCTCAACTACAAGTCCTTGGGATTTGTCTAAGATCCCTAAGATAATGCCAAGCCCAAGTTTACGTAGAGTTGGAAAGTTCTGGTTGGCCACCATCGGAATGTTCTGTTACCGAAATCGATGCCAAGCTTCTACTGAAAAAGTTGAATATAGCCAATATGTATCTAGCAAAGTTTTTCGGACTTATGCTAAGTGGGTAATCAAACATGGTAATTCAAATATGGGTTTTTGAGAATACTGCTCATTGTCTGTGGGTATAGCCACTAATGTCAGACACTATTATTTCAAAGATGCCTTAAATGGGAAGTTTTTAGATAAAGTAAAAATAAAAAAAAAAAAGAACCAGATCTGTCCGATAATTCCCCCCCTTCCTCTCAACTCTTTCGTTGCTAGGTCAGCAGTCCTGCCCATCTCCCCAAGATACAGGATGCCCAGGGCCCAAGCATGGTACAGGGCCCTACCCAGTGAGTGAGTAAGAAATAGATACAGACTCTCTGGGAAGCGCAATCTCTGCAGCCAATCAGAAAGGAGAGACATCCCTTGTCATTGGCCAATCGGAGTAGACAGCACTTCTTTCTTGATTGGCTAAGAAGCGGTCGACACAATTGTGTGTGCCTGCAAATCCATGTGTGTTAACAGATATTTTATACCAGTGTGAATATACACAGGTTCCTGCGTGAATCGAACTTTCTCTTAGCAACTGTGGTCTATACTTCCCATTATGGGAATTAGGGTAGGGGGTACTACAGTCCAAAAGCACATGCTAACTTGCAAAGGCTTGCTCAGAGCCTAATTATCATATAGACAGCCTGATACCCTATTACCCCTTCTGTTTTTGCCCCAACTTTCCTACTAAAAAAAAACAATTCCAGAGATCATAATAAAGTTTTTTTTTTTTTTTTTTAAATTGGTAGGGTATACACACATTATTTAATCCTCAAACAAACTACAGAGAGCACTCTTCAATCAAAACCAAAAACATATGTGGGTTATATTCGGTATTCATTTTCCTAAATGTGTCAACATGTTTTTTTTGTTTTTTTTGTGTCCAGCATTATGTTTCTTATAACTGGTGTCTGGTATGCAGATATCAGAAATGAAGAAGACTGCCAGGAAGCCAAGATGACTTAATCAGGTGTCTATCATATCTGGAGGGGTACACTGTTCATAGCTATGTCATGATTGAATGATAAACAGAACAAGATTAGTGAATAAGTGCATCATTAATACAATCTAATTATGGGGATTGGAAAAAATCTTGTATGATGTTTAATTTGGTTTTATCCATTCTCCTTCACACATATTAAATGTCTGCTGTACTCTTGGGGAAGGCACTTAAATTGGCTATAATCTGATCTATAAGCCACTGTTATTACAAAACCCCATCTATTAGAACGGGGGACTAATAAAAGTACTCAAAAAAAATAATTGGGCAGACTAGATGGACCGAAATGGTTCTTATCTGCCGACACATTCTATGTTTCTATCTATTATTAGCTTTGTTTTTGGAAAAAGGATAATTTTATAAGACAAAAAAAAAAATCACAGATGAACATAATAAACCCCCCAAGATTATACCTGCATGGTACATTGATTTACCTAAATCTCTTAATAGGTTAATGTCTTTTAGACTACGAAAGAAAACGTAATAATGTGAAAAACAAAAAGAATATACCGTATTTATCAGCGTATAACGCACACGCCGGCGTATAACACGCACCTCATTTTAAGAAGAAAATTTCAGGGAAAAAAACTTAAATTTCAAATAAAGAACTTTGAAGCCCAATATGCCATTTTAATATGCAGGATATTGCCCCCAATATACCATTTAATATGCAGGATATTGCCCCCAATATGCCATTTAATATTCCAGGATATTGCCCCCAATATGCCATTTTAATATTCCAGGATATTGCCCCCAATATGCCATTTAATATTCCAGGATATTTCCCCCAATATGCCATTTAATATTCCAGGATATTGCCCCCAATATGCCATTTAATATGCCAGGATATTGCCCCCGATATGCCATTTAATATGCAGGATATTGCCCCCAATATGCCATTTTAATATGCCAGGATATTTCCCCCAATATGCCATTTTAATATGCCAGGATATTGCCCCCAATATGCCATTTAATATGCCAGGATATTGCCCCCAATATGCCATTTTAATATGCCAGGATATTGCCCCCAATATGCCATTTAATATGCAGGATATTGCCCCCAATATGCCATTTAATATGCCAGGATATTGCCCCCAATATGCCATTTAATATGCAGGATATTGCCCCCAATATGCCATTTTAATATGCCAGATATTGCCCCCAATATGCCATTTTAATATGCCAGATATTACCCCCAATATGCCATTTTAATATGCAGGATATTGCCCCCAATATGCCATTTTAATATGCCAGGATATTGCCCCAATATGCCATTTTAATATGCCAGGATATTGCCCCCAATATGCCATTTTAATATGCCAGATATTGCCCCCAATATGCCATTTTAATATGCCAGATATTGCCCCCAATATGCCATTTTAATATGCAGGATATTGCCCCCAATATGCCATTTTAATATGCCAGGATATTGCCCCAATATGCCATTTTAATATGCCAGGATATTGCCCCCAATATGTCGTTTAATATGCCAGGATATTGCCCCCAATATGCCATTTTAATATGCCAGGATATTGCCCCCAATATGCCATTTTAATATGCCAGGATATTGCCCCCAATATGCCATTTAATATGCCAGGATATTGCCCCCAATATGCCATTTAATATGCCATGATATTGCCCCCAATATGTCATTTAATATGCCATGATATTGCCCCCAATATGCCAGGATATTGCCCCTTAGTATGCTCGTTATGCCACCCTCCTCCCGCCCCTTACCCAGACCCCAGTACTTACCTTGTTCCTGCTCTGTCCCCCAGTGCTCTGAAGCTGCGTGGCTGTGAGGGAAGCGTTGTGAGCTTCCCTCCAGCCGTGCGGAACAATAAAGTTTGTTTAAAAAAAAACACACTTTATTGACCGCGCGGCTGGAGGGAAGCTCACAACGCTTCCCTCGCAGCCACGCAGCTTCAGAGCACCGGGGGACAGAGCAGGAACGAGGTAAGTTTTATTTATTTTTTTTTCGGCGTATAACACGTTATATAACACGTTATACGCGTGTTATACGCCGATAAATACGGTACTCATAAAAGACAAGACTGTTTAATTGTACAAGCTCCGTGGACAGCCGAAGTATATCAGACCATTCAGGACATGTGTAGTGCTAAGGAAAGCTCAATAAAGAGAATTGCAGGGAATGGAGACGGGAATATAAAACATTTAGGCCAATGTAGCCAAGTCGGAAAATGCTGCTGAATGGGAGAAGTTGTCCAACTCGGCGACTTTGACTTAACATTTTAAATTCCCATCTCAGTTCACTGAATTTCTCTCTTTATTGAGTAGAACCTTTAGTTCTAGAAGTTTTGAAACCATGATGTCACTATGCCATAGACTGATACATGCAAGATTAAGACATGCATGGGTATCCTGTGAATATCTTCTGAAATAAGTGTGTGGAACTGGCTTCCTTTTGTTCTGGACATTTATGACAAAATGCCCCCAAAAATTTGATCCTCCGACATTGGGCACCAAGACTCTGGTGTGTTTTTTTTTTTTTTAACGTGCATAAAGATGGCAGTCATACAAATGGCGCATGCTTCGCTTCCTGAACATTATATGATTTATGGTCATTACGAGCTTTAATCATTGCTACGGGTGTTTAAGAAGGCAACATTTCAAAGGCAGTCTCTGAGCGGGGCCATGTGTTAACTGGTACCAAAAATGTTGGGTAGCACTTTGGTCACCAAACATTTTTTTCGTGTTCAAATCTATCCTTTAAAATGGGAGTTATTTAGCTAAGTGGTGTCTTTCATTAAAGGGAAGCTGGGATGAAAGACAAGTCATTTTGTTGGGTTGGTAAACAGTTTCCAGATGGCTAAGCATGTGGTTAGAGGGCATTTGTTTTGAGAAAGGGGTTGGGGGTAGTTGACTCACCTTCTCTCCAGGATGACCCTTCAGTCCCTGCATCATTTAGACCATCCGGAGGGATGGTTGGGAAATTACAGAATAGCCCGAGAGGAGAAGAATAGAAAGAGAAGGAGAGAATGATAGACATAGAGTAAGTGTTAATTCTACCAACAAATAGCTCTTATGTTATTTTTCTTAAATGTATCTGTTTCTACTCCAATGATCCAATAGAGCACGAGCAATCCGCCAATAGTTGCAGAATGTCGTACAGATGTGACCAGGGTCGTTGGCCCCATATCTCGTGACACACTCGTAGAGGTCAATACAATTGCCACAAGACAAATAGGAAATGTTTATCAACGAAAACTGATTTAAAACAGTTGCAGGGATTAGCTGGACTAAGAACTCTAATTAACGCAAATGAAGACAGGATGGAGTCACAAAAATTTGCCAATAAATGTTGTGAAATCTGGAGGATTCAAGCCGTTGATTCCTAGCGCTTGGGACATCTGTATAAACAGAGGAACCAAGGGTGGGATTGAGTTCATTTATCGTTGCTGGATTCGTTAGGTTCACCTGCGAGTGACGAGGATGGTATCAATCATTAGACATTACGTCACAAGATAGTGGAATAAGCAACGGATGGTTAATGAGTGATAACTGGGGAGACTGGCAGAGGGGCTGGTGGCGTCAGTAAATTTGCAAAGGGAAGCAGAAATGTGGCAGATGAATGAACACATCTTGCAGGGGAAATTTCTAGTGTGAATATGATCTAATGCAATACCCAGGGAATGAATGGCTTCCATCAAAATCTCGAAAACCTTAATTGTCAGACATCTAGAGCGTATCAAGCAAATCCCAAATCAGTGCAGTGTAGAAAATGTACTAGACAAACTAAAGCAAGCAAGCAAGTGTGGAAGGAAAACTTAATTTCACTTTTAATAAAAGGTTATTGTGAAAGTACTTGCACCTTCCAAAAAAAATGACAATTGAAAAGATGTCTTGAAGTATTGTTAGCATGGTATTTTTTGAAGAATTACCATTATATTGGCCAACCAATATCCCACAAATTACTGCTGAACTACAATACCCATAATGCCAGGCCATCCATTGAGCTCTCTCAATAAACATTTTTGGTCCCTCAACATTATGGGAGTTGTAGTTAGGGCTGCCACCTTTTCTTCAGAAAAATACCGGCCTTGGTACTGTCTTTATAGACTTAACATTGGCCTTAAGCCAATTTTTTTACCGGTATGCCGGTAAAATGCCGGCCAGGTGGCAACCCTAGTTGTAGTTCAGCAACAGCTAGAGAGCTATACATTGTGGGGTGAAAGCCATGCAATAGTGTAGTCTTCCAGTGAGACAACAATGATCTTCTGAAACATGGTAGGATAGCCATACTCCATTGCTGTCCAAAGGGAGGCCTTCAAGATAGTCGCTCCCTCACTCCTAGATTTACACTTCATGTTCAGGTGCAAATGGAAAATTACAACAAAAAAAGGATCATGCATCACACTAGGGATAGCCGCACCAATTGTACCTTTCTAGCACTGCTTCTCATAGAGGAGGTAGGTCGTATTTTGTTCAGAAACGGTAACACTTTGAAGCAAGTGTTTATAATATTCTTATAAAACAATTTTACGTCTCTGAAGGGTTGCCTTGACCAGAGGCTTCCAACACGAGGCCTGTGCGCTAAATGCGACCTGTCTAATAGCAAAGGCGCGGTCCTTCAGACTGGAACGGCTAACCAAAGGGACTTAACTACACACATTGCCTTGGCCAAATAAATGTACGGTTTTGTTTGTAGAAGGTCCAGTCAAAATGTTTGTGGGTTGTTTTTTTGTGTTACTGTAAATAAAAATAATAGATGCAGGGAAATATACATATGCATATTTGATCATGCGGGACACTACAAAAAAAAAAAAAGCATGCACAACCCTGGTGCATCTCAAGCCTGTCCTCAATGGTCCAGGATTTAGAGATTACCCAGCTGTGTTTAATAAAGAATATGTATAACACCAAGTATGGTTCAATAATGGTTAGGAAACCACACAAGTTGTTCAACGTATTCTTATTTAAACCCAACTGGGTAATCCCTAAATCCTTGGGCCGTTGACAATATGACAGATTGCCATATTGGAAAAGCAGGTTGTACACGGAGAATGGCTGGATTTGGGTTGACTCATACAACGTAGATGAGTGCAAGGCATTTTCAATCTGCAGCACTGTTACAGATAGACTTTTCTCTGCACATCCAATACTCAGGATCCATCCCAGTCATTATCGAGAGGTAGAGTTTTGTGAATTCTTCCCTAAACCAGGAAGTCGGCTAAGGCGCCATTTTGTGGCCGGCTGTTATGGCAAAATGATCACCTGGTTATTTTCATGTACAAATCAGTACCCCATCTACCTAAAACCTTCGCCTCTTCCTCTCTATAACCGTCCACCCACAACATCTTTGAAACATACTTTTCTAGAGAGCATAGTCCACAATTTGAGGGACGATCTCATTTTTTTTGGGGGGGTGGGGTCCTGTCACGTCCAATATATGTTTATACTGTGTATGTCTAAAAGTAATAGACACAATCTAATAGAGGAAACTTGAGCTCCATCCAGTTGGTATCTGTACCTAGGACGCTGGAGGTCAAGGAAGGTTGAGTGACGCCCCGCGGCATCATGTGACTCTGCCCCTTTTGCGTCCCGTGGAGCCAATAAATTATGCAAGAGAGGCCGGATTAAATTCTATGCCCTCCAACCCCCAAGACATATCCAAGCGAACAATACGGTCACTAATCCACACGACAACAAAGTTTCACTTGGTTCGTTAGCAACGACGATAAATTAAAACACAATGATCGACAACAGATTGTTGAAAGCTTTACGCAAGCAGTGTTTCCAAAAGGCACATGTGCGTCTACTCCATGAAACAGTTTACTGGCGCATGCATTGTAGTATAAGATAATGAAAACGGCATGCTCTGTAACAAAAGACACACTTTCACAAGCGAGTGCCAGCTTCTCTGGGGGATTTTAAGTGGTTTCAACCCCTACAAAACAAATGGAGTGCTTCCTTCCAGCCCCTTCGCTGAGTACCACTAGCTAGTGCGCAACTTCAATATCTAAATCAAAAGAAGAATGTGTTTAATATGTGTTGTCTCTTATTTATTCTGACATAACCTGTGGTATCATGCTATTGAATGACTTTTCAATGGGGAATGTGTAATGTCTGTAAATGTTTTATCTATACACCATATAAATACATGCAGGCAATGCATGCATCTCTTGCAAAAGGGTTCCTGTTCTAGTCCTTTTTCTGACTTTGCTTACTTGCAAGAGGATCAGTGCTGATGCATCGGATCATCAGTTCATCGTGTGCAGTAACAACTTAATTTAGTATCTAGTATCTGCCCTCCTGTTTGTTTGTTTTTCTAACAGCACAGATTGGAGAGAGCTCTAAATTGTTTCATTATGGTGGGCTAGATCAAACCCCAGGAAAAAAAAAATTATATATATATAAAAAAAAAAATTTTTCCTTTACAATCAATACAGGTTTTTTTCTAGGCTGGAGGGGTCCTTTATTATATAATTTTTAACAAAACATCACAGTGTAAACATGCTAGCCATTTTAGGATTTAAAATTGAACCATACTTAAGGGCACTCGTTATAAAGTAATGTTCTCCTTGTCAAAACCATAAGTATTGTAATAAAATGAAATTGTATGTAGATACTCTTATGGGTCTTGCATCGCGGTGAGACTATTTCGTTTGCGTCTCTTTGTTTTGGAGGAAATGGCAGATTATTTGGTTAGTGCACTGACCTGGCCAAGGCAGGTGGATTTGCTAAACATACTGACAAGGTAATTATAAGGATTATGTCTGCATTAGCTTTCTGGCATGCTTGAAGCAACACAAATAAAAGCTACAGCCTTGAGTAAGAAGCACAGGGATTAATTCTAGTTAAAAACACCTAACTTGGAAACTTGAAGTGGCACTGAATATTGTTTTTTTTATTTTTATTTACTTTCTTCACCATAATTGTGCATTAAAAAAAAATAATGAAGCCCAGCAGCATATCCCCCAACTATCCCACATTGTGTGGTGGGTCCCACTGGGCTCTACCTCTGTTCTGCTGTTTTAGAATCTTTGCCCTGTTTAGCTCTATCAGGGGGCGGACATGTTTAGAAATCTTTGCTCTCTCTAGCTCTATCAGGGGGGTGGAAATGTTGTTTAGAATATTTGCTCTGTCTAGCTCTATCAGGGGGCGGACATGTTGTTCAGAATATTTGCTCTGTCCAGCTCTATTCGGGGCGGATATGTTGTTTAGAAATCTTTGCTCTCTCTAGCTCTATCAGGGGGGTGGAAATGTTGTTTAGAATATTTGCTCTGTCTAGCTCTATCAGGGGGCGGACATGTTGTTTAGAATCTTTGCTCTGTATAGCTCTATCAGGGGGCAGACATGTTGTTTAGAATCTTTGCTCTGTATAGCTCTATCAGGGGGTGGACATGTTGTTTATAATCTTTGTTCTGTCTAGCTCTATCGGGGGGTGAACGTGTTGTTTATAATCTTTGTTCTGTCTAGCTCTATCGGGGGGACATTTTGTTTGGAATTTTTGCTCTGTATAGCACTATCAGGGAGCGGACATGTTGTTTAGAATCTTTGCTCTGTATAGCTCTATCAGGGGGTGGACATGTTGTTTAGAATCTTTGCTCTGTATAGCTCTATCAGGGGGCAGACATGTTGTTTATGATCTTTGCTCTGTCTAGCGCTATCAGGGGGCAGACATGTTGTTTATGATCTTTGCTCTGTCTAGCGCTATCAGGGGATGGACATGTTGTTTAGAATCTTTGCTCTGTCTATCTCTTTCAGGTCTACCAGATCTAATTTCATCTGTACCCTGAGTGAAAAGGGCTCAATAACATGCTTTATTTGTATTATTTCTATTTAAAACATCTACTGAAATCTCTTAATTAAGCATAACCATTTTAGGCTTACAGTTGTCCTTTAAGACAGGAAGTATATGTGCTTTCTTAAGCAGTGGGAATTCATATCTCCGTCTGTATCCGCTTTCTATACAAGGTCATGACATCAATGTTACGGTAAAATCAACATGTATTTCCCTGTCTACTGAGGAAGAAAGGGATTTCGACCTGGCTATCAGTTACCTAGTTGCGAATAGGAGACCAATAAATTAACCTTGATGCCGCTCAGCGGATTACCCTGGCTAGAGTCGCACATTCTATACCAGAACTCACCGTGTAATAGAGCTTCAAGCATGAACTAACAAAACACAGGTTGCACACAGCTGCCCCCGAACGCCTCCCCCAGTCCACTAAAATCAATATAATACTTTTTAAAATAATCTACCTACTCTCCCACTTCTAAGTTTCCCACATAGTGGGGGATGAGATCAAACTTGTAAGAAAAAAAAACACACCGTTTGAGTGAGTAACGAAAATCACTGGCCACCCGCAATCAGGTTCCTTCGGAAGCAGATTTAAACCCCAGTCTAGTCTTTTAGGGGGCCAATTCGCCATCACAATTTGCATGGAGAATTTTGGCAGCTCTGGCCACTGCTTTTAGGGGAGAAGGTGGGCTATGGGGCCGGGAGTGACAATCACACCCCCGGTTCGCTATTTAATGTAAATTAATGTGTTTTGGGGAATAAAGTTTTTTTGTTTGTTTGTTATCCCCTAGTGCTTTGATTCACGTTAGTTCACTGCTGTATGATTTCATTGGAATAATGTGCAGTAAAATTACTATCAAAAGACTTTACGCCCAGCATTGAATGCAGGTCATCTTGAGGTGAGTAGAGCATCACTGAACATTTCGATACATCTCAAACAGGACCGTAGAACTCCCTGTACACCAGACTGCAAGGGATTCTGGGTAGGGATATGCAAATGTACTCAGTAGTGAGATGGTCTGTTCTCCGACATTATCCACTTTATGGATCTTATGCATAGCATTTCTAACGACAAGCAGCGTAGTTTTACATCTAGGTATTGCAAGGCAAACACATTTAGAGGGTCAGCCAAAAAGCAGAGGATCTGTGTAAGGTGCATGGGGTGCAACCATCATGCGGGCAGTTCACACTAGCAGATGCAAAACTCACCATACGTCCTGGTATCCCAAGGCCACCTTTGTCTCCCTGACAAAAAAAAAAAACCACACGGATTTTCAAGTTTTGCGTTATAAGACAATTCAAGCTACTTATATGGACAATGACCGCACCAAAATCACACAGGGCACATGTAGATATTTTGGTTTATTTTCACAGCGCCACCGTTTTCGGATTCTGGAACACTGAAGAAAAGGTAACGGAAAGCACTCAAGCTAGTACGATGAGCCAACATCCCCACTCTAACCAACTACTACTATATTCACCCATGTAAGCGCGAGTGGACCTTACTTTGCTCAGACATGTGGTGCTCTAATAATGGACACAAACTGACCACTTTTTCTAAGGCCAATGAATGTGGCCATTACGGAATGTTGGGTCGGATGAAGTAAAATCTGTCCCATCTGAAAGATTCTAAACAACATGTCTGCCTCTTAATACTGAGCAACTAAGACGAGGAAACTTGGAATTTCTATATAAATCATCTACACTTAATGCAATCTTTCAATTAAACTTAAGTTCAGTGTTTTTGCTACAGTTTCCTTATATGAGCTTAGAGCCATATGACCTCCGATTGTTGGGCCAAGGAGAAACTCGACATTGCATACGAGGTCGGATTTCCACGCAATATCGTATTTTGTGTTTCTTCCTCTCCAGCACTACTCATTTTTTTTTTATCTAATCCACTTTGCATGTAAGCATTCATCGATATAAGATAATGGACAGGGCATTAAAACAATCGAACTAAACTATGTTTCCAACTTTGAATGGTACTTCTTGTTCTCAATCATAAACGGGAATCTGGCTCTTGATCAAACCGGAATAGTTTGTAGAAAACCTTTGTTTAAAGCGTTGCATGCAATGGACGGACACTAACAACAAATAGTACAACAACAACATCATTTGGCTTGTAGAACGGTTCCTTTGAAGGTGGTGAGTTTAGGACATCTGGACAACTTCTTAATTCGACAAAAAACACTATATGGCACTAAAGATTTTTCTGTTTTTGTTTCTCTGTCCTCCTGATCACCGGAGTATGGTCAAGTTCAAAACATTTCAAAGGCATGTCGTGTTTTTCAATGTCTTTTCTTTAAAGATGGCCCTCTCCCTCGGGGACTATGCCTACACACCAAGCCTCTTGATCTCAACGATGCCAAATTGTATCTGTCAAAGAATTTCCTTTTCTCATAACATCTTTCACAATACTTCACATTTAATAGGGAAAGTTACAAGCCCGTAAAAAAGTCAAGAGGTACCGCGAAGCTTGCAAAGATAGGTGACGCGCGGAGTTCAACTAAGGATAATGACTAAAGCCGAGGGGATTTGAATACTGCAGGAAGGATAGTAATGTTTTTAAAATGTTTTTAAAACATCGTTTCATCATGGACGTGTAAGCGCCAACAGTTTAACGCTGAAATGTTAGCGCTTACAAATATAGTAATAACCCTTACCCAATAGCCTCCCTAAAACGAACCCTGAGCCCTAATATCAACCCTAAAAGTAACCCCTAATACTAACCCCTAATACTAAACACTAATACTAACCCCTAATACTATCCCCTAATACTAACCCCTAATGCTAACCCCTAATACTAACTCCTAATACTAACCCTAATACTAAACCCTAATACAAACTCCTAATACTAACCCTAATACTAACTCTAATACTAACTAGACATGTGCAAAACGAAAATTTTCGTTTCGGTTTCGTTCATTCGGATGAAAATGATATTTATTTCGTCTAAAACGAATTTCGTTCATTACTACATTCGTTTCGGACGAAATTCATTCATCATTTTCGTTTCGTTTCGTTTGAACTAATAAATTAATTGACTTAAACATAAACCGAAAATCTATAAACCGAACAACGTTCGGTTTATAGACTTTCGTCATTTGGAATGCATGTAATAGTACTATTGGCTTTCTCTACACAGAGACAGAGGCTCCATTCATAAAATGTAATCTTAATCAAAGTAAGACATTTTCAATTCTCTACATTCACAGTATATGCTATGTTTAGATGATACTGTCCGTTTAACTCTCTTCCGTAGACACACACAAATCAAGGCACAGTGGTGCCATCTCAGTGTGCGTCAATGTAGAACACTAACAACTCATAACATAGTTTATGGGATGTGTGCCAGTCCCAGACTCCTAACAATGGTTCAACACATGCATATAGAAATGCCCTAGAAATTAATTAAGCTGATAATAGTGTCCGTATATATAAGAAACTTATGGAAGCTCAGAGAGGACATGTATTTTTTAAAAATATTTTTCTGATTTGTTTCTCAATTAGAAGCCAATGTTTGGCGAAAATACAGGCGAGCCCTGCAATGAACTCACATGGCAATGTACGACAATGGCAATGTACGACGGATTTGTGTTCCCAAGGTTCTAAACAACATGTCCCCCCCCATCCAGAACCATCTTGGCTACATGATGGAAGATCTTATAAACCTGACAAAATGTACACCCCCTGATAGAGCTATAATAGGAAAGAGGGCTCAATAAGATGTTTTATTTCTATTCTTTTATCAAACCATTTCTATTTTTACTTTTAATTTAGTAAGAAAAAGAAAACCATTTTATTGTAGCCCTTACAATGATTAATCTTGAATGTTCAACCAATACTTATTCAATTCAATATAACTATAATATAACTTATTTTTTTTGCTGACAGTTGTCACAATTTTAAAAGGAACAGGTTAAACTTCAAAACCACTGTCAGCGAGGGTTGCCAACTTTTCTTCCGAAAAATACAGCTTTGCTGCTGCCTCCCTAGATTTAACATTGACCTCAAGCCAATTTTTTTTTACCGGCCTGCCTGTAGAATAACGACCAGGTGGCGACCCTACTGCCAGCTAAATTACTATGTTACAGATATTGTAAGAAAAAAAAATCATATCCAAGAAAGATTTGTCTATGATGCTTTACCAGCCCACTCTCCCATTTAAAGTATGCTTAATAGTATATAATTAAAATGCACTATAATCTGGATTGCCCCAAACACATATTTATATAGAAATGATAATGTGATATTCCAAGGGCTGAATATGATTATTTTATTCTTGATTTAGAAGTATGGGTATAGCAAGTTAAAGTGTTCCGGTCATGTAATAATGACCGTGGGCTTTCTTTATGAAAGAAGGAGTTGACAAAGGAATTCCAAACTTAAAACCAAAATAGCTGCATTGTAAAAAAGAAAAAAATCCTTCAATTGAGCTCCAACTCTGCTACTTTAGCCTCACGTTTCAAATTCACTTGTCAATGGCCTGCAATTCCCTTTTAGAGAATTAAAAAAATGATCTATCCATTGTTCTTGCAGCATTGCCAGTAAATGCATAGGTGAAGAGAAAATGGGGGTTATGGATAAAGGCCCCTGCACCTTTTTTAATAAACCTTTCAGTATAATGATATTTGCGCCATTTTTTGTTTTTCTCCATTCTGACAAATGACAGCGTTTGAGCGACTCGGAAGATGGGGCGCTATATCCCGCCATTTGTCTGCTTTATTCATAGCCGCACACATCGATAGCGCCAGTATATGGAGCTCTGGTTACAAATGACCACAATGTTTTTTATTAAATGTATTTGTAGCGAATTTATTTCCAAATAAACTACTTGGAAATGCGTACTTTGCGTATAAAACCATAAAAAAAAGTGATTAATGCCACAGACACATGGAAAAAAAAAAAAGTTTTTATATTCTATAGGTTGTTTTTTTGTTTGTTTGTTTTTTTACTGACTGCACAGTTTTTTTTAATTATCTATATTTGCCACAGAGCATAGGGATTTATATCATAACCTAAGTAATAGAGTCAGAATAGACGACATGTCAAATAGTTTGTGTTGCGAATATTCAACGCACAGGACTAAAAGGCCTAACTAAAGCACAAAAATAAAATAATATAAAAACATGAAATTAAAAAAAAAAAATGAATATAGGACTCAAAAAACCACACACACACAAATAAAATCACTTACCTGTAGACCAGGACGTCCACTAGGACCCTGAAACAAAGCAAGAGAATATATAATAGAAATTACACAGCTGGAAATGTATTAAAATCAATAGAATAATAAAAAGAAATAGAGTATCACACATTCTATATGCAAAGTGGTATTTTTAAACCCAACAAAAATAGGTTGATTGTGTCAAAATATACTCAATAGTGTAAAGAACAATTAGAGAGACATGTCAGTCTTTCTAAAAAAAAAAAAAAAAAAACACATAATAATTATAGAAAACAGATGACAGCTCAAGACAGTTCTGCATGTATAATTCATGTATACTTCATTAAACACTGTGCTGTAGCATGGAGAGCAGAGCAATTTGGGCAAGACTGTCTGTAATTATTTCAAGAATTTCCTTTTAAAGGGACACTAAGCTTTTTAAAAAAATAATAAAAATAAAAATAATAATGCGGGGGTACTACTTTTTTTGAGTGTTTTTCATGTTAAAGGGACATGGCAAAAAAAAAAAACAAGTTTCCCTTCATTTTGACGGTTAAACCAAAAATTGTTCCCTTCATTTTAAAGAAGACTAAACTTAAAAAAAAAATATATATATATATATATATATATATATATTTCCCTTTAAGAAGCAAGGGTTAACATGTGTCCCCTTCTACCAAGTAAACCCAAGTCTTAAAAAAATAAATCAATCAATTATACAAAAAAAAAAAAAATCAGCCTCCATACATTGAACATTGGTTTTATGCCAATTTTTCACCAGCCTGCCGGTAAATGGCAGTTATTTGGCAACTCTAGAGTGTACCACTTGTATGCACTCCATGTATACACCACTTGTCTTTATAAGGACTGACAGAGACTTAAGCAGAGAGGGGGGACGTAGCAGAGAGGGGGAACGTAGCAGAGAGGGGGGACGTAGCAGAGAGGGGGGACGTAGCAGAGAGGGGGGACGTAGCAGAGAGGGGGGACTTAGCAGAGAGGGGGGACTTAGCAGAGAGGGGGGACTTAGCAGAGAGGGGGGAACGTAGAAGAGGGGGGACTTAGCAGAGAGGGGGGAACGTAGCAGAGAGGGGGGACGTAGCAGAGAGGGGGGACGTAGCAGAGAGGGGGGACGTAGCAGAGAGGGGGGACTTAGCAGAGAGGGGGGACTTAGCAGAGAGGGGGGACTTAGCAGAGAGGGGGGAACGTAGCAGAGAGGGGGGACGTAGCAGAGAGGGGGGACGTAGCAGAGAGGGGGGACTTAGCAGAGAGGGGGGACTTAGCAAGAGATGTGGACTGCAAACTACACTCTGAAATAGGACTGCATGCAAACACTTGCTAGAAATTCACAGTGCAGACATTTGACATGAGTACTTTAACAATATAACACACCCAACATTTGCTCTCTTGTGGCTCAGGGTAATGGGAATTATGATCCGGCACCAGCTGCCACCGTCAAACGTTGCCAAGTAGTTTGCCGATAAATAATACTCTAGTAATGTTCTGGTTTGTACAAAACATACCTCCCAGCATTTTCAAATGGTCGGCGAGGGACACTTTTGTTTCCGGTGGGAGTGGCTACATATGTGGCTGTGGGCGGGGGCAATTTTGAAGACTTACGGCCAATAGAGAGCGTTTAAAGTTAGGCTATGGTATTAATCTGTAGATCAGAGTCACAGTTTACATTGCACAAATAAAATAAAAAAAAAACAAACAAAGAAAAAAACACTTCTGGATATAAACTGTAGATTAAGAACAAATAACATCCTTTTGATAAATCTGTCAGCGCAAACATATAATAAGCAGTGTTCATTGGTAATTGCAATGTCACTCAGTGCCAGGAGACTGTAGGTTATATGATTGACATGTTCATTATCTGGAGCTGATCCATTTCTCTCCCAGCTCCATATATATTTATATATATATATAAGTCAGCTACTTACAGGTGGTCCTAAAAGACAAAAAAGAGAGAGAAAAAAAATTACTCCTCAAAAGGGAAAAAAGAAAAAAAATACATACCATTATTACAAATAAATTTAAAGGGACTCCGCTGGCTAAACATTGTACATACTGTGATGCAGAGAATATAAAATGATCTATACATTGTGCAAACGGAATTACAAGCGAATACATTTTAAATGTATCGTTGGATTCTCCCGTTCATGGCATCTCTTATAGCTCAATATGTGAATTAACATGTAATGGGGGTGATGGGGTATTTAATGGACATGGTGGGGGTATGTAATGAGGGTGGCATGTAATGGGGGTGATGGGGGCATGTAATGGACGTGGTGGGGGTATGTAATGAGGGTGATGGTGGCATGTAATGGGGGTGATGGGGTATTTAATGGACATGGTGGGGGTATGTAATGAGGGTGATGGTGGCATGTAATGGGGGTGATGGGGGCATGTAATGGACGTGGTGGGGGTATGTAATGAGGGTGATGGTGGCATGTAATGGGGTGATTCGGCATTTAATGTGTATGCAATGTGGGTGATGGGGCATGTAACGGGGTGATGGGGAATGTCGTGGGTGTTTAACTTGGGTTGGGGGGTTCCTGAATTTTGTCCGCCTAGGGCAGCACTAAACCAAGATCCACCACTGCAGGTGATGTCATAAGCAGGGGACACCACAGACACATATATAATGTTCCTCTTTCTTGTAATTCTACACAAACCATTTGTAATATTATTTTATTCTCTACATTCACAGTATGAACCATTTTTAGCTGGTAAAGTCCCTTTAATAGGCAGAAAATGGGCAACACGTTAAGCATGATACTAGTAGTGAAAACGCATGCATAAGAGGAAATGTAGGGGGTGGGGGGGGGTTAAAAAAGGTAATAAACCTTCATTTAAATCTCCACAATAAAATGTCCACATAAGTATATATAACATGCAAATTAATCACCTTGTTTAATATGTATTTTAAGCATTTCACATATATCCTTATCAAGCCACAAGGTGATGATGTCATAAACAGGAGACACCACAGCCATGATGTCATAAACAGGGGACACCACAGCCATGATGTCATAAACAGGGGACACCACAGACATGATGTCATAAACAGGGGACACCACAGACATGATGTCATAAACAGGGGACACCACAGACATACAGTTCAACATATTTTGCTCTTAATATATAAATGTTCTTGTAACTACTGTAACATGTTTGTGACTCTCTACATTCACAGTAATGCCAGGTTCAGGCTACAAAGCCCCTTCAAGGCCGTAGTGATCCATTTTTCTCTTTATCTGTGCTTTTGCTCGCAATCCTGCTAACACAATGTATAGATCACTTTTTATCCTCTACAGTCCCAGTAAACAATTCTTAGGTGACAGAGGACAGAAAGATTTTGAATCATATGAGACGCTTAGTACAGTTCGTTGTCCTGCAACTTTTTCATCGCTCATCCTTCTTTCTAATATAATTTACTGACCAGTGCTCAGTGCTTATATACACACATATACACACACGGATATTTATCATGTCTTTCGTGTGTTCAGGAACTTACAGGATTTTTAAAGCAGCATGTCTAGGTGCAGGGGACACATTCTTCCTTTAATTTTTTGCAGGGGGCAGACATGTTGTTTAGAATCTTAGGTCAGATGGGTGACATCTTCCTTCATCTGAACCCAAGATTCTAAACAACATGTCCTCCCCCTGATAGAGCTATACAGGCATAGAAAGGTCAATAATAATACTTTTTATTATATCCTTGCTTACAATCTGTCAATTAAACCGTTTAATTGGATGCCTGGTACGGGTTTAAACCTGTGAGCCCCTTGTGTAGCAAATCCCATATTCTTCTCCCCAATTACAAACACAGCAAACCCACAGGGGTCTAGGACACTTCTTCGCCGCATTTTCATCGCTGACAGTTCAGCGCGGCAGTTAGAACGCTGAACTGTCAGCAATGAAGTATAACGCGGCCGTTTCACCGCGGCTGCAGCTATGTAAGAGCTGACAGTTCAGCGCTGAACTGTCAGCTCTTACAAATCTAAAAGTAAAACGAAAATAACCCCCCCCTAATAAATGATTCCCCCCCCAATAGTAACACTAAACACTAAACCCCAATACTAACACTAAAATTAACCCCAATACTAAAATTAACCCCCTAAACCCTAATACTAACCCCCGACACCTAATACTAACCCCGACCCCTAATACTAACCCTAATACTAATCCCCGACCCCTAATACTAAAGTTAACCCCCTAAACCCCAATACTAACCCTAATACTAAAGTTAACCCCCTAAACCCCAATACTAACCCTAATACTAACCCTAATACTAACCCCCGACCCCTAATACTAACTCCGACCCCTAATACTAACCCTAATACTAATCCCCGACCCCTAATACTAAAGTTAACCCCCTAAACCCCAATACTAACCCTAATACTAAAGTTAACCCCCTAAACCCCAATACTAACCCTAATACTAACCCTAATACTAACCCCCGACCCCTAATACTAACTCCGACCCCTAATACTAATCCCCGACCCCTAATACTAAAGTTAACCCCCTAAACCCCAATACTAACCCTAATACTAAAGTTAACCCCCTAAACCCCAATACTAACCCTAATACTAACCCTAATACTAACCCCCGACCCCTAATACTAACCCCGACCCCTAATACTAACCCCGACCACTAATTCTAACCCTGATACTAACCCCGACCCCCAATACTAAAATTAACCCCCTAAACCCTAATACTAACCCCCGACCCCTAATACTAACCCCGACCCCTAATACTAACCCTAATACTAATCCCCGACCCCTAATACTAAAGTTAACCCCCTAAACCCCAATACTAACCCTAATACTAAAGTTAACCCCCTAAACCCCAATACTAACCCTAATACTAACCCCCGACCCCTAATACTAACCCCGACCCCTAATACTAACCCCGACCCCTAATTCTAACCCTAATACTAACCCCGACCCCTAATACTAAAATTAACCCCCTAAACCCCAATACTAACCCTAATACTAACCCTAATACTAACCCCCGACCCCTAATACTAACCCCGACCCCTAATACTAACCCTAATACTAATCCCCGACCCCTAATACTAAAGTTAACCCCCTAAACCCCAATACTAACCCTAATACTAAAGTTAACCCCCTAAACCCCAATACTAACCCTAATACTAACCCTAATACTAACCCCCGACCCCTAATACTAAAATTAACCCCTAACACTAAACCTAATTGTAACCCCCTAAACCCTAACTAAAATCGGTAAAATACTTACCTTTAGCGATGAAATGTCCCGCGATCAAATCTCCAGCGGCGATCTGTCTTGTGCTGTACTGTCGGCGGTGAAGCGGCTGCGCGGAAGCAGCCGCGATGAAGTGTCCCATCCCCAACCCACAGTACATATTCTTTCCACGGAATTATTCTAAACAGAAGCAATATGGAGATGTTCCTAAAAACAACACCATTTATCGCCTCTCATTCTTTTAGAATTCAGAATTCCTCTTCATTTAATGCTACATGTGAAAGCAACAGCTACACACATTATAACACATTCTAAGTAGAAAAACATGACTGCTTATAGGGTGACAAGGCAGCAATGCACACATACAAGAATGGTTATATAGAAAGGGCAATTGGGAGTTCTAGAAGAGGACCAGCTACCGTGGATACCCATAGAATGTTCCCTTCTGTTCCAATGCACCACTCTCCTGTGCCAGTGACTCTCAATGATGGACCAGTAAATCCCCTTTTCGTTTATCTAGAGCTGTGCTTGCCAACCTGGGGGGGGGATGTTCCTCCCCCCAAGAGGGGCATGAGTAGAGTTGAGCGGACAGCTGGATGTTCGGGTTCGGCTGAACTTCGGAAAAAAGTCCGGGTCCGTGCTCGAAACTGACCCCGAACTTGACCCCGAACCCGAACCCCATTGAAGTCAATGAGGACACGAACTTTTGGCCACTAAAATGCCTCTAAAAAAGTCCTGGAAAGGGCTAAAGGGCTGCAAAATGAAGTAAAAGAGTGTCCCCATTCATACGGATAGGTCAACTGACCTATTCTTATGAATGGGGACTCTATTTCAGTTTATAGAATAGCAATAGCATTACATTGTATTCCATAAACCGAAAGTCTATAAACCAAATCTCTTTCGGTTTATAGACTTTCGGTTTATGTAATACATGTAATGCTATTGCTATTCTATAAACTGAAATAGAGTCCCCATTCATAAGAACAGGTCAATTGACCTATTCGTATGAATGGGGACTCTATTTCGGTTTATAGAAAGCCCATAGCATTACATACAATGTAATCGCCGAACCCGGGGTTCGGGTCCGGGGTACAAAAACCGTAATGTTCTGTACGAACCCAAACAGTGCGGTTCGGGTTCGCTCAACACTAGGCATGAGTAATTCAAGCAGAGCACTGGCCTGTACATTCACATGCTCACAATGTATGTGAAAAGAACTTGTGCTTGACAGAGGCTACCCAACGCCTAACTTCTTGATGCCCTATTGCCCCTGATTTCAAGAGTGAGGCACAGACGGACCCAAGTCCAAATCTGAGTCTTTAAGACCTCTAGTTCATCATCCTGCATCTATACTGAATAAATTCCTATATATATATATATATATATATACTACAGCCAGTAGTCCTTTAGGGACATTTTATTTGCACTAAAAGCGGGACAACAGCAGCAGGGTGTATTATCCATGCAGAAGCAGGGTGTATTACCCATGCGGCAGCAGGGTGTATTATCCATGCGGCAGCAGGGTGTATTATCCATGCAGCAGCAGGGTGTATTATCCATGCAGCAGCAGGGTGTATTATCCATGCAGCAGCAGGGTGTATTATCCATGCAGCAGCAGGGTGTATTATCCATGCAGCAGCAGGGTGTATTATCCATGCAGCAGCAGGGTGTATTATCCATGCAGCAGCAGGGTGTATTATCCATGCAGCAGCAGGGTGTATTATCCATGCAGCAGCAGGGTGTATTATCCATGCAGCAGCAGGGTGTATTATCTATGCAGCAGCAGGGTGTATTATCCATGCAGCAGGGTGTATTATCCATGCAGCAGCAGGGTGTATTATCCATGCAGCAGCAGGGTGTATTATCCATGCAGCAGCAGGGTGTATTATCCATGCAGCAGCAGGGTGTATTATCCATGCAGCAGCAGGGTGTATTATCCATGCAGCAGGGTGTATTATCCATGCAGCAGGGTGTATTATCCATGCAGCAGCAGGGTGTATTATCCATGCAGCAGGGTGTATTATCCATGCAGCAGCAGGGTGTATTATCCATGCAGCAGCAGGGTGTATTATCCATGCAGCAGCAGGGTGTATTATCCATGCAGCAGCAGGGTGTATTATCCATGCAGCAGCAGGGTGTATTATCCATGCAGCAGCAGGGTGTATTATCCATGCAGCAGCAGGGTGTATTATCCATGCAGCAGGGTGTATTATCCATGCAGCTGGGTGTATTATCCATGCAGCAGGGTGTATTATCCATGCAGCAGCAGGGTGTATTATCCATGCAGCAGGGTGTATTATCCATGCAGCAGGGTGTATTATCCATGCAGCACCAGGGTGTATTATCCATGCAGCAGCAGGGTGTATTATCCATGCAGCAGCAGGGTGTATTATCCATGCAGCAGCAGGGTGTATTATCCATGCAGCAGGGTGTATTATCCATGCAGCAGGGTGTATTATCCATGCAGCAGCAGGGTGTATTATCCATGCAGCAGGGTGTATTATCCATGCAGCAGGGTGTATTATCCATGCAGCAGCAGGGTGTATTATCCATGCAGCAGCAGGGTGTATTATCCATGCAGCAGCAGGGTGTATTATCCATGCAGCAGCAGGGTGTATTATCCATGCAGCAGCAGGGTGTATTATCCATGCAGCAGCTGGGTGTATTATCCATGCAGCAGCAGGGTGTATTATCCATGCAGCAGCAGGGTGTATTATCCATGCAGCAGCAGGGTGTATTATCCATGCAGCAGCAGGGTGTATTATCCATGCAGCAGCAGGGTGTATTATCCATGCAGCAGCAGGGTGTATTATCCATGCAGCAGCAGGGTGTATTATCCATGCAGCAGCAGGGTGTATTATCCATGCAGCAGGGTGTATTATCCATCAATAGGCGAGGGGGCCACCCTACTAAAAAATAAATAATGCGCGAGGGATCAAGCTTGAAGCACTCGTGTAGCAGTAAAGAATGCTTAAATGAAATGTATACAGTACCTGACACCCCATGATGTCCTCTCTTGCCCCTTGATCCCGGAGGTCCTAGTTTAAAAAAATTGAACCAGTTAGGGAGTAAGTCAATGATATGCTCCTGGGAGCAGCTGTGCCGAAAGGTTTATACATACGCTTATAATATCCACATAAGACCAACTTACATCACACGCTCTGCTTCCCTACACATGCTCTGCTAACCTAACACGCACTGCTTCCCTACACACGCACTGCTTCCCTACACACGCTCTGATAACCTAACACGCACTGCTTCCCTACACACGCTCTGATAACCTAACACGCACTGCTTCCCTACACACGCTCTGATAACCTAACACGCACTGCTTCCCTACACAAGCTCTGCTAACCTAACACGCTCTGCTTCCCTACACAAGCTCTGCTAACCTAACACGCTCTGCTTCCCTACACAAGCTCTGCTAACCTAACACGCACTGCTTCCCTACACACGCACTGCTTCCCTACACACGCACTGCTTCCCTACACAAGCTCTGCTAACCTAACACGCACTGCTTCCCTACACACGCACTGCTTCCCTACACAAGCTCTGCTAACCTAACACGCACTGCTTCCCTACACACGCACTGCTTCCCTACACAAGCTCTGCTAACCTAACACGCACTGCTTCCCTACACACGCACTGCTTCCCTACACACGCACTGCTTCCCTACACACGCACTGCTTGCCTACACACGCTCTGATAACCTAACACGCACTGCTTCCCTACACAAGCTCTGCTAACCTAACACGCACTGCTTCCCTACACAAGCTCTGCTAACCTAACACGCACTGCTTCCCTACACACGCACTGCTTCCCTACACAAGCTCTGCTAACCTAACACGCACTGCTTCCCTACACAAGCTCTGCTAACCTAACACGCACTGCTTCCCTACACAAGCTCTGCTAACCTAACACGCACTGCTTCCCTACACAAGCTCTGCTAACCTAACACGCACTGCTTCCCTACACACGCACTGCTTGCCTACACACGCTCTGATAACCTAACACGCACTGCTTCCCTACACACGCACTGCTTCCCTACACACGCACTGCTTCCCTACACACGCACTGCTTGCCTACACACGCTCTGATAACCTAACACGCACTGCTTCACTACACACGCACTGCTTCCCTACACACGCACTGCTTCCCTACACACGCTCTGCTAACCTAACACGCACTGCTTCCCTACACACGCACTGCTTGCCTACACACGCTCTGATAACCTAACACGCACTGCTTCACTACACACGCACTGCTTCCCTACACACGCACTGCTTCCCTACACACGCTCTGCTAACCTAACACGCACTGCTTCCCTACACACGCACTGCTTGCCTACACACGCTCTGATAACCTAACACGCACTGCTTCCCTACACACGCTCTGCTAACCTAACACGCACTGCTTCCCTACACACGCACTGCTTGCCTACACACGCTCTGATAACCTAACACGCACTGCTTCACTACACACGCACTGCTTCCCTACACACGCACTGCTTCCCTACACACGCTCTGCTAACCTAACACGCACTGCTTCCCTACACAAGCTCTGCTTGCCTACACACGCTCTGATAACCTAACACGCACTGCTTCCCTACACACGCACTGCTTGCCTACACACGCTCTGATAACCTAACATGCTCAATTTACCTACACACGCTCTGCTTGCACACACACGGTCTGCTTGCCCGCACACGCTCTGCTTGCCCGCACACGCTCTGCTTGCCCGCACACGCTCTGCTTGCCCGCACACGCTCTGCTTCCCTGCACACGCTCTGCTTGCCTACACACGCTCTGCTTGCCTACACACGCTCTGCTTCCCTGCAAGCGCTCTGCTTCCCTGCAAGCGCTCTGCTTCCCTACACACGCTCTGCTTGCCTGCACACGCTCTGCTTGCCTGCACACGCTCTGCTTCCCTGCACACGCTCTGCTTCCCTGCACACGCTCTGCTTGCCTGCACACGCTCTGCTTACCTACACACGCTCTGCTTGCCTACACACGTTCTGCTTGCCTACACACGCTCTGCTTGCCTGCACACGCTCTGCTTCCCTGCACACGCTCTGCTTGCCTGCACACGCTCTGCTTCCCTGCACACGCTCTGCTTCCCTACACACGCTCTGCTTGCCTACACACGCTCTGCTTGTCTACACACGCTCTGCTTGCCTACACACGCTCTGCTTGCCTACACACGCTCTGCTTCCCTGCAAGCGCTCTGCTTCCCTGCACACGCTCTGCTTGCCTGCACACGCTCTGCTTCCCTGCACACGCTCTGCTTCCCAGCACACGCTCTGCTTGCCTACACACGCTCTGCTTCCCTACACACGCTCTGCTTACCTACACACGCTCTGCTTGCCCACACACGCTCTGCTTGCCCACACACGCTCTGCTTGCCCACACACGCTCTGCTTGCCCACACACGCTCTGCTTGCCCACACACGCTCTGCTTGCCCACACACGCACAGCCTGCGCCTATACATGTGATGTACAAAAAAATATGTATTTTTAAGCCAGGGATGGCTAACGTTTGGTATTGTACCTTTTGTCCAGTCAGACAAGGGTGAAATTGTGACTATCACATGAAAAGGCGGGACAGTTGGGGGAATTATGCATTATGTGAAATTAACTCTGCAACTAGCCAGCAGGTCGGTATAAATATGGACTTGCAGCCAATGTTAAATAGACTGTAACACCTAAACATACAGTGAATTTAGAGAATAAAAAAATAATTGAAAATGATCTACACATCATTCTCCATCCGTGTTCATTCTTTACATGCACAGTAAACACAATGTTTGGGTGATACTGTCCCTTAAAGTCTGTGGAGGCAATAACATGGCTGGTAAATGTATGACCGGCAACACTATCTACAACAGCTGAAGGGCCAAAAGCTAGCCCTCCCTATTTTATAAGTGTTATAAATCAATGTCCATTCTGGGCCAAAGTTCTAAAATTGAAGTAATCACCATGACAAGGATAGTCCACGGGTTGGTCCAGGGTCACCAGTGTCTGTGGCAAGGTCAGCGAAGGTCAATAGAATATCACTAAATTGTCTGTCGCAAAGTCCACCCTAAAAGATGTTGCGGCCTACCTCTGCACCATGGAAAGAACCATTTCTGACAAAGAGTCAAATGGTAAAGCAATAGGGTAGTACTGTGGCTATTTTGTTCCATGCACCTATAGTTATGCTCAGTTGAACTTATATTCAGACACATGTTCATACAAGATACAAAAAAATGGTGCTCGCCTGTAGAATTGACATAAACTTCCATTTATTAAAGGTGTGCCTTTATAAAATACACATATATATATATATATACACCTAAAAGAATCGCGGCCCAAAAAACTCGGAACGCTACTCCTCAAAAATGTTTTGCATCGCAAGTAAAGAATTTAATGGTGATGTATCCAGCAAAACTTCAACGTGAATAGACCGTGCCTAATGCTTTTCGTTCCGAATTAGGCAACATCCCATTAGTGACTTAGGTAAGAGCTTTATAAAATTTGTAAGCCATTTAAAATAAGAATAATGTACAAAAACTGAGATATAAACGCATTTACTGCCATTCGCACACTATATATTTCTGTAGAGCTCTGTGATACACTCATCCAAAACTCTGAGCTCCCAGAAAACAGGGACACCCGAGGAAGAAAGAGGGACAAAGGGATTTGGGCAAAATAACAATGTTTTAAGGAGAAGTCTAGCGCTTTTTTTTTTTTTTTCCTTTTTCACAGCTCAACTCAAGTCAGTAAAATAAAAAAAAATGTTCTCTTTCAAAACGGAGGTCTGAAGCCAATCTAGTGGAAAGATAAAAGCACGCGGAGTCTTTAGGGTTGTCACCTGGCATTGGCGCCAGGCCACATTTTTACAGGTCTTCCAGTCAATTTGGGGCTTGGTGGCAAAATTCCAGCTAAGCGTCCCAAAAATAAACATAATGGTGTAGAGTTCCTAAACTGCTGGCGTTTTACTGTGCAGCATATAAAAGTTATATGTGTCTCTCAAAAAAAAAAAAAAAAGGCAGATCCCGTAGCTGGATGTAGATAGGAAGTGGAGATAACATAGGAAGTGGAGATAAGGTAGGAAGCGGAGATAAGATAGGAAGTGGAGATAAGATAGGAAGCGGAGATAAGATAGGAAGCGGAGACAAGATAGGAAGCGGAGATAAGATAGGAAGTGGAGATAAGATATGATGTGGAGATAGGATAGGAAGTGGAGATAGGATAGGAAGTGGAGATAAGATGGGAAGTGGAGATAAGATGGGAAGTGGAGATATGATAGGAAGTGGAGATAAGGTAGGAAGCGGAGATAAGGTAGGAAGCGGAGATAAGATGGGAAGTGGAGATATGATAGGAAGTGGAAATAGGATAGGAAATGGGATAAGATAGATAGCAGAGATAGGATAGGAAGTGGAGATAAGATGGGAAGTGGAGATATGATAGGAAGTGGAGATAAGGTAGGAAGCGGAGATAAGATAGGAAGCGGAGATAAGATAGGAAGTGGAGATAAGATATGATGTGGAGATAGGATAGGAAGTGGAGATAAGATAGGAAGTGGAGATAAGATGGGAAGTGGAGATATGATAGGAAGTGGAGATATGATAGGAAATGGAGATAAGATAGATAGCAGAGATAAGATAGGATGTGGAGATAAGATAGGAAGTGGAGATATGATAGGAAGTGGAGATAAGATAGGGAGTGGAGATATGATAGGAAGCAGAGATAGGATAGGAAGTGGAGATATGATAGGAAGCAGAGATAGGATAGGAAGTGGAGATATGATAGGAAGCAGAGATAGGATAGGAAGTGGAGATAAGATAGGAAGTGGAGATAGGATAGGAAGTGGAGATAAGATAGGGAGTGGAGATAAGATAGGAAGTGGAGATAAGATAGGAAGTGGAGATAGGATAGGGAGTGGAGATAAGATATGAAGTGGAGATAAGATAGGGAGTGGAGATAAGATAGGGAGTGGAGATAGGATAGGAAGTGGAGATAGGATAGGAAGTGGAGATAGGATAGGAAGTGGAGATACGATAGGGAGTGGAGATAAGATAGGAAGCGGGGATAAGGTCTATAGAACGATAATGGTAGCAAATCAGAAAGCGTGGAATCGTTACTCAGTTTCTAATCAATAAAACAAATAAGGGAAACCTTTTTTCACTTGAAGTGCACCTTTTAATGGCCCCTAGAGCTAATGGGTTAAACACTGGGGATTTTCGGAAGTGTTTCCGAAATTGCAGAGGAGTTCAAAGCAAATATTTTACTTTTTTTTTTTTGTTTTTTTCTTAAATGATGTGATCTGCAGTTTAAAAAAAAAAAAAGTGAAAAAAACTCCTGCCAAAAACCAATCACACCATATCCTTCTCACCCTATCCACTACGCGGGAAAAAAATTAATGAAGGCCGCAGATGTACAGCCGTATATAACACTCCCCGAAACGTCTAAAGCAAATGAAGAGTTCAAACAAACATTTAATAAAACTCGCCTCTATTCACCTACTATTTTTAAAACAGTTGAATAAACAAAAAATCAGTGAACGGCTTGGCGAGTCTCGCTTGAATTTGTGTGTTATTTATTTATGCAGCTGCATCCATTCTGCAAATACAGATCTGGAAGTTGTAGGAATGGGAATCCTATTTATTTAAATAAAAGCATGCATCGAAATATGTGTCTTCTTAAAGGGGCAGTAACGCCTGGGTTATGTTTATTATATTGCAATTTCACATAGTTTTACGTTAGAACGATTTATAGTGTCATCCAAAAAGGAATGTCCCCGACAGCCGGGGTAAGGCTGGACACGACGGCAAGTTCCAAATTCTCAGTTGAGCAAGATGGGCTATCAACGTCCTCAGTGCAAGCTACCCGCTGTGGTTCCTGTTAGACATGTGCAAAACTAAAATTTTCGTTTCGTTTTCGTCCATACGGACGAAAATTTTATTTATTTCGTCCAAAACGAATTTCGTTCATTACTGCATTCGTTTCAGACGAAATTCGTTCATTATTTTCGTTTCGTTTTATTCATTCGTACGAATTTACCTATTTTAACCTCTCTTTCGGTTTATAGACTTTCGGTTTATGGAATGTATGTAATGCTATTGGTATTCTATAAACTCGACTCTATTTCGGTTTATAGAATGCCAATAGCACGAATGGACGAATGATTTTCGTTTATTAACCATTCGTTCATTCGGCTTTCGTTAGTTTAGCATTTTTCGTTATTCGTTTTTCGGACGAATGGACGAAAATGCTATTTTCGGACGAAAATGCATTCGTCCGAAAACGAATGCACATGTCTAGTTCCTGTTACCTCAGTTTCTGTAGAGCTTCACATGTACCGATTTTGCCTGTCTCGTGAACCCCTTTTGTGTGCCAGTCCCAGATTTAAGGACTTGAACCGTTTATCTGACCCTGCCTTTCCTGACCCTTCCTTTGAATTACCTCGATTGCCAACCATTAACTTTGAGAGTCATGGAGGATTGCTGCTATATGCAGTTTTTCGGAAGACAGGATGAGAATTGAAGCAAAGACTGCCAATTACTCACCTCTCTTCTCCCCTCTTGAGCTCAGAAACTCTTGAGCCAATAAACTTTGAATAAAAATTAAAAAAAAATCACGAGAAAACAAAATCAACACTGAGATTCATTAACAACAATAATGAGAGCCAATAATAAAAAAAAAAAACAATAATCAAAAGATAATTGAGATCACGGTAAAACAAAATTAAAAGTAATAGAAACCTAAATACAACTCAGACAAATATCTCTTCCTGAAGAGTACATGAAAGTCATATCTAGCACAGAGAATGTGCAAAAATATAAAATTACTACTTCTAATACAGCCAGGAGACCATCGGAAAGATGTTTTTTTCATTAACAGAGTATTTTCCATTCCACAGTATTAAGAGGAAATCAGACAGAAACAAATTGTAGAACTCTGTGCTTGTGTTAGACTAGGGATGTTGATTTAGTTTATGCCTGCCTCCCCCTATGTTACGGTCGGATAGGAGATCCAGTGGCGATGCCTAAACCTGGTTACGGGTGAACTCCGTAGTAGAGGTAGCACACAAGATCTGAGAATAGGAACATTCTCATGCATTAGCAACGTTATAAATATGTTACTTATGGCCGCAGGGTTCTATACCGAACCCTTATGGACTGCCGCCCCCATGATTGGTGTTGCCACCTTTTCAAAATACCGGAGGGGTGGCAAACCTATCCATGCGACGGACACAAACATCTGGGAGAGAGGCCAGCAATAAAATAAAAAAAAAAGAAACGCGCAGGGGATTACTGGCAAGGGAGGTAGGTGGGAGATTACTACCCAGGTCGCGTCTCAGTTATAACTGGTCTCCAGGACCATGGGTTGCACTACCTTTGACCTCTAAAAGCCAGAGGAAAATGGACAAGGCAACCATCCTTCTTGAGGCTCTCGTTGGGAGAAACAGGATAGGGTAGGAAGCCCTGAGGTCAGATAAGCTCCGCATTCCAGCTTTTCCCACAAACTTCCCACGTCTGCCCTTTAATCTCCTCCAAAACCTTCCTCTTCCTGTTCTTATGGAGTGCCTGATCCACCTCTGTCGACATGTGTCAAAGGATAGTCTCTCCCTGACTCTGGATCCAAGCCATGTCATTCAGATAAACCAGAGGTAGAGACAAGCCCAACGTCATCCTTGCTAAGTATATATATATATATATATAAAACAAAAG
Source organism: Pelodytes ibericus (assembly GCA_036172795.1). Lineage (NCBI taxonomy): Eukaryota > Metazoa > Chordata > Amphibia > Anura > Pelodytidae > Pelodytes > Pelodytes ibericus. The sequence continues at coordinate 7,974,396 of CM069867.1, read as the reverse complement.
GCTCAGTCTTCCTAAATATTATATATTCAGCAACTTCAAATCAAGAGGTTTAAAATTAAAATATCTCAAAATCAGGCCAGAAAAACGGAGGGGCAAAATTTAGAATCCAATTGTGATTCCTGCTGCTACATGAAAGGTTATTATGAAAGTAAAATTAACACATACAAATCAAATAACATTTAATTTACAGATTCAAGGAATGTCCAGCTTCAGGAAGCAGGTGCAGTTTGCAAAGCTCAATAGATGCTCTCATATTTAAAATAGTTCCAGGACCTCATACTAGGAACCAAGGGAAACCAGTCAAATTTCTCTGAACAGGACATACAGAACTGGAATTGATTTAATGTTTTGTTTAGCAAACACCATAGGCCTATATGTGCCATCGGCACCTTCACAAGATACCTCCCACTGGGCATGTAAACCAAAATATCTTCTCATGTGACCTACAACCCATGGTTCATAGTCAGCATGGAGGGAAGCAAAATAGAGGCTTCAGTGGGGGGGGGGGGGGGGGGGGGAGGTACGGGAAAAAACATATCTGGTATTGAATTCGTAGTCATGGCCTGGGGTCTTATCTAACAATGTTGAAAGGAATATGGGAAAATACAGACAGAAACAAAGAAAAGATAATTAAACCAGATACAAAAGGGGGGCCCAGTTCACATTCTATAGAAGAAAAACACAAACTAGGAATTATTTTAAAGAGCAATCAGCGTTTCTGCATTTTTCAATGAAAATATATATGACTTAAATGCTCCAATTAATAATATTACTGTAGCTAGTACCTATACGGTACTGTTTTTGGAACCTATGTCGCAATGGAGCTATGTACTGACACAATGCGAGAAAAGTAATTTTGTATTGCTTAAATGTGTATCATTTAAACTTTACTTAAAGGACAACTGTTGGTATACAATTACATTATGTTTTATTAGATGCAGAAAAAAAATAATGTATGCTTTTTTTTTTTTTTTTTTTTTTTAACATGGCCTCTAATGTTTGCTTTTTCCTTCTATAGTTTGATTAAAAAATTATAGTGTCAAAAGATGATAGATAAAGTCAAATGTTTTGGATCAGTTTATGTTATTAAAGAGTGTGTCCGGAGAAAAAATAAACTTATTTTTCAAATCCTTGCAGCCTTAGAGTATACACGTGGGTATACTAGAGTATACACATGGGTTTACTCAGAGCTCCGCCTCTCATGCAGAGCTCAGCTGGATGCTTGGGCACATTGAGGGCAGAGAGAGAGACCTTTATTTTTGAATACCACCAACAAGGAAGCATTATGGCTGCCAGCCAGGGAATACACTTACATGTATCTTAAAAAAAAAGTACATGCCATTTCTAAATGTTTACAATGGACGAATTTACATTTTACATTGCATCAGAATACTTGTATGGTGACAATTGTTGAAAATAACAATTACAACTAAATAAAACAACATTTGAAAAAAGTCCATGCCAGATTATCCTCCTACTAGTGCCACAGATACTTTCACGTAGGGCTTCTATATTCAAAGCACCAGTGGGGGGGGGGGGGGGAAACATTTTAGTGTCCCTTTAACAGTGTGTTCCAAAAAAACAGCCAGAGACTTTATTACACTGAAGGAAGATGCAACAATTCTAAAAGTTACTGTCAGTAGCAGTAACATTTCAAGATTTCAAGGACATCGCGGTATATTCCTGGTACCTGGCTAAAATATTCTGGTGTGGATAGAGATTGGTTCGACGGAGATTACATCCCGACAAACGCATATCAAGGACGGAGCGGCGGTATTAATCGTTTTCTACAAGACAAAACTATTTCCAGTGAATTTCAGCCCCCGCGGCTGACTGGCCACCCACAGAGTCCATCCTGCTCTCGTATAATGCAGAGGCTTCAAAATACATTGTGGCTTTTGATGTGGCATTAATAGTTTTTACTCGCTCTGACTTCTTGTATATATAGAAAATTAGGGTGCTCTAGTGGTCTTGTTCACCATTAAAGGGTCTGCACAATCAAGAGGGAATTGAGATGGGAATTTCAAACTTTAGGCCAAATTTGAATCTCTAATCCAGTGGCCTAGAGTTTGAAATTCCATGCTAATTTCTCATTACCGAGTAGACCAATCAAATCGTCGAATGCTTGGGTGACATCTCTCGTATTTCTGCGCCATCCAAACATTTACAGGACATTCACATACTCTCTTTATGATCACCTCTCCATGGACTTCTCTAATCCCCAGAGGCCTGGGTGAACATATAGGGAAAGAAGACGAAGAAAAAAAAGCCCATAGCGTGTATCTGTGTGATAAAAGGTATAAACAAGCTTTAATAGATACACTCACATAAAAGAAATTGCACTCGAGAGAAATGCAAATGCCCATAAATTAAAAGACCGGAGTAGGCTGCTGGCAGGACCCTCCTTCTCCTGAACAGACCACCCAATTCATGGATACACGGTGTGTTTATTTAACATCTACTTTGTTTCATTGGCCATTAGGGTCACGTGATCAGACTGACATCGGAAAGACCGCGAGGTTTACCGAAGGAACGATGATTTTCCTTGTGAATACTTAGAAGCCACACTACTGGCCACGGAGGTCAGGTGATCGGTTTAGCGAAATCCAAAGAAGGACAAGGTTGAATACCATCTCATTGGATGGTGGCTTTTACACTGTACAGCTCTTACAGGCTTTTTTAATTATTGGGATTGGACAATGGGGAGGGAGGGAGTTTTTTTTTTTTTTTTTTTTATAGTGTTTATTTTTTTGGGGTTGTATTGTATTCACTTCTACCCGGCTGCTCTGAGGAAGTTGAGAACAACTTATAACATCAAGTTCCATGTACTTCAGCCTCTACCCCCCACCCAGACATGTTCAGGAGAAGGAGGGTCTTTTAATTTATACGCATTTGCACTTTTAATTTCTCTCAAGTGCACTTTTTTATGTGAGTGTGTCTATTAAAGCTTGTTTATACCTTTTATAATACAGATTCACACTATGTGCTTTTTTTTTTTTTTTTCTTCCTTTTATCCCTAAATCTTCAGCCCAAGTCTCTGGTGGGACAAACAAGTACTGCTTTTTATAAACTCTCCTGGAAACAGAAATATTTGATAACCCGAACCTATGTAAGAAACAAAAGTATTTCTCGGAAATAAACACAAACACACATGGCCGGAGGCTGCAGGAGATTTAGAAAGAAAACATTGTGCAGGATTTCCCCCCCCACCCCCCCCTTGTATTTGCTTGTCTCCAGATGACACATAAAGGAAGGATGTGGTCTTTATTCATTACGGGGGTTAAAGAATCAAAATCGCAGCACAATTCTCTCCTTTTGTCGAGAGCACGGTGCCATTGACACCAGACTAAGGCAAAGGGTCTGCTGTTTGAATAAGAGCTGTATCAGTTACAGGCATGCTTTGCCACTGCATAGGTTTAATGATTTTTCATTATGGCTGGAAGATTCCTAGCAGGTTTCTGCATTAAACTCCGAATATAAATACATCTAGGACAGACGAGAATGAAAGCCATTGCACACAGCTGTCTATATATATGTGTGTGTTTACTAAATGGGTCACTTATTCCAGCTCTTTTATGGATTTCGGAGACAGTGTTTTGCTTCTGTTTGACTTCTTTGTCACTTTTTGGATGCAATTTGGGGGGGTTTTTTTGGTGGTGGGGGGGGGGACAAGGGGTTTTTATTCCTTTAAAAAAAACATTTGGCAGTCCACCCCAAACCACAAACTGTTATATACTTTGGAGAAAAAATCTGTTGGTGGAAGAAGACTGTCGGGGGGGCCTGGGGTCTAGAAAGATTTCTGGGCCCTCGATCCACTATAAGCCCCAACCGACCGATTCCAGATGTGTGGACGAGACATTTGATAATGCTCAGCTGGCAATAGAATGGCTCAAGATCATAGGACCAAACATCTGTAGTGCCATGGTTAGTCACCACTGGATAAGGCCATCCATTTCTTGTGATGCCATAAACTAAGCCACGCGTCATGGGAAATGTGGCCTACTTAGAGGGTAGATGAAGAAGCCCCTTTTTATCACTTCTTTCTAGCAGTAAGAGTGAATCCCCGAGGCCCACCAGGCTCAGATCTCCGAGGTAGAATTAGATAGATTATGGACAGATTAGCCACATGTGATGTCATCTCTGTGTTTGCTGTCACTGCGCAGACCACAGTGGGACCACAAGGAGATGTTGAATGGAGATGTGAACCACAGGTCGTAGCCAAAGTGTTGACACAAGGACGTAAGTGGCAAGGTCTCTGCAGGTCCATAGAACATCAATACATAGTGCAACGCAATGTCCACCATGAACAATGATGGCTTCTACCATGGGGCATGTTAGTTCTTCCTTTTGTCTAGCAACAGGGCCTAGTGAGTAAATATGCCTGCACTGGTGTTGGTTGTGGCCCTGGCTTTATACTGATTTAAATATTGTTTATGCTGTGAATGTAGAGAATAAAGAAAGTCTACAGAAAACCCCTCTCCAATAACTCTCAAGAATGAAAGGTTCTGCGTCAACCGAAAACATGGGTTTATACCGTGAATGTAAATGATAAAAATGATCTATACATTGTGTAAGCAGGATTGGAAGCAAGTGCATAAATTAAGAGAAATATCTGTTTTAAATGTGTCTGCACTGTCTCCTTTTTATGACATCAACGGTGGCTTTATATGCAAATTAACTACTTTCAATGGGAAATGTGTCAATTGCCTATCAAGCCACAGGACGATTTGCAAGCAAATTTGTCAACGCAATACATAGATCAACACTGGTTATTCTCTTCATTTACAGAACAATGTTTAGGTGAGTCCCTTTATTTCCCTTCATTGTCTCTCACCACCAAACTCTTTAAGGATTCATTTACTTCATTCACTTTATCAGATATTTTATCTCTCTCTCCTGTTTTTAGTATATATTTATTTGTTTGTTCATTGTCTGAATTTTTATTCTGTTGGCTCATAAACCATTTTTCATTCGTTATTTGTCTACATTTTATATATTCAATTGTTGTTTTCATCTTTTTATGCACATAATTGGCTCGTAATTTAGTCTGCATACAGAATACACTGTGGTTTAATTGTTTTGTTCCCTTTTATATTCGTCTGGGCAACATTCCGACGGACGCTCTACATACATCAATTGGTTTAAGTATATTTAACATATCAATATTTTATCACAATTTTTTGCTATTTTCAGATTCCATGATCTCTGTGACCTTTTATTGTCAAAGGTTTAATTTCAAATATTATTTATATTTTTTTCTAAATATTTCACTATTTTTGTAGCCCACCAGTCCATTCTTTTTCTGTTTTTTTACACTTTAATTGGAGAATATTGTTTGTTTCCTTTTTCTATCACCAGCTTCACGCATATTTTTTTTTTTTCATTTTCTTTTCTTTTCTATATTTATTTCTGTAGCACCATCGCACTTTTTTTTTATTTTTTTTTTTACTTTTTAGCCCCCTAAAGATGTTGGGACATTTTTGGGGATTTCTACTCCCCTCTCTCCCTTGCTTCCCAACATTATTATCTAATGTGCAAATCTGCAGGTTCCAGTGTTATCGGTTGTGGAGCTGCACCTGGACATCTTTGTACTCGCTATGTAAGCAGATCACACCGAGCTCACAGCTGCAAATGAGGTTATCCTATTAATCGGCTTTCTACATTCCCAATGTTTGAATAACACAATGGGTACAGTAAGGGGAGCACAATTAAAATGACCTGAAAAAACAAAACAAAAAAAAAAAACGACTGCAATATCTTTCATCGGTAATAACAAATGGAATTTCCAGTCCAAAAGGGGGACATGCTTGCATGCACACCCCTCTATAGCTAATGGTTGGTTATATTATGGAGAATACACACTTTGATCATTCCCACCTGGCTGTAGTTAATGTAATGTTGGATCTTGCAGATAATGTATATAACCAGTGTTTGAGTAAGGATTAAATATGGGGATAAATAGGTTAAAAAAAAAAAAAACCTATGTGGCGTACAAAAGGCCTAAAAACACATGTTTGTACAGCCCATCCATGAAAGAGACGCATACTGTTGAGTTCAAATACATTGAACACCAGACACGCACCGATCCGGCCTCCATAGACTACTTTCTTGAGGAAGCAGTCACCGTGACGCTCTTTGTCTAACAAGGTAGTCGAGTAATAATGACACATTTAATAATGGCCGTAAACAACCTTTGGAATTTTGCCGAATACTCATCTCTACAGTCGGCATTCCGCGATATACCCTGGGAAGATCTAGAACATTCCAGAGTACGCTATGTTCAAGTGAGAGTCGCTAAAGTTTGTATTTAAGTGTAAATGATTGAAGCTGCTCATTAAACTAATGTTAAAAAGTCACCCCCGCCCACCCCCGGCCCCATAGCTAGGGTTGCCACCTGGTCGGTATTTTACCGGCAGGTCGGCAAAAAATTGGCATCAGGCCAATGTTAAGTCCATAGCTGCCAACATCGGCCATGTTTCCAGGGACACGTATTTGTTCCACAAGCTGCAGAAAGATCACGCAAAGTGCAGCCGGGCAGTATGTAGGATGGATATACGCACAGACACAATCCAATTAATTAATCAGGGTGGAGATCTCATAGGACCTACCATGATTAATTAATTGGATTGTGTTTGTGTGTGTATCCATCCTACATAAGCCGGGGTGCATTTTGCATGCTCTTTTTGCAGCATGTGGAACACATATGTGTCCCTGGAAACATGGCCGATGTTGGCAACTATGTAAGTCTATGGAGACAATACCAAGGCCGGTATTTTTCTGAAGAAAAGGTGGCATCCCTACCCACAGCATCTGATGTATCGTTCTTGCTGAGAAAAGATTTGCAGCTGTAAACTATAAGTCTGCTGTTCTCTATTCCTCAGAATCTCACCTGATCACAAGGATTACCAACCAGCTGTGGCCTGTTAAGCAGGCTTTGTAACCCTCCTTGTTTTAGCACATTGGTTCTACTAAAAGGACAACTGTAGGAAAAACAATTGTATGAAGTGTAGACATTTTAAAGGGACACTACCACTTACATAAAATAGATAACCTGGTCATTTAAAACAAACAAACAAACACATGTATAAATCATATGCCACTGTTTGCTTTGTATACAGGATATCTCACTATTTTTGACTTTTCTGAGCCTGTCAAGTCCTTCTTTTGACCCATTTTGCCAAAGGAAAGGAAGTTGCCTAATAATTATGCACACCTGATATAGGGTGTTGATGTCATTAGACCACACCCCTTCTCATTACAGAGATGCACATCACCTAATATGCTTAATTGGTAGTAGGCTTTCGAGCCTATACAGCTTGGAGTAAGACAACATGCATAAAGAGGATGATGTGGTCAAAATACTCATTTGCCTAATAATTCTGCACTCCCTGTATGATTGAATTAATTGCATATACAAGGAAAAATAAAATAAGGGAGTTTATCTCCTGGATCCATTTTGTGAATATTTCCCATGATGCAACATTGTCCAAAATCTTCCAGCCAGTCTCACTTTACAACTGTGGCCAAAGCCTGCATGATGATGTCATAAGATACTCCCCTGCTCCCTTACTGTCTACTGCTTAGAAATGCTATAATGAAAGAATACAAAGCCTGTACCTTATTGAGCCCTTTTTGCTCTGCACAGCACTGTCAGGGGGCGGAGATGTTGTTCGGAATCTTCAGTCGAAGTGGGGAAGATCTGACCCAAGAATCCGAACAACATGTCCGCTCCTTGATAGAGAAAATCGGTATTCTTTTTTTGTATAACACTCTATAAAGATGGCTAATGGGATATCGATAAAAAAAACATGTCTGCCTTCAGGACCTTGATGTGCTACGTTCACACATTCAAAGTTGATTTGCCCCCAATTATTTTTTGGGGGTAGCATTTTTCTTTAAATTCACTGGTGGCTTTAGCACCCACACATATGTTTTGCCAAATACATTTCTGCAACCTGTGGCGACAAGATGTTTGACAGGCGCCTATCTCACTAACATAGTCTCCGCACGGCTTCGGACTAAATTTCCCCAGCTGAACTAACAAAATTAAGATTCTTCCTCATTGCAAGAAAAAAAGCACACACATGTTGAATAAATTGCCTGAATCTAAACAAACCGGAATGATTTTGCAGTGTTTGCATATAGACAAGGCAGATGGGATTATAACAGCATGAGTCTTGCCAAGCAAATTCTAAACCGACCACCGAAAACTTGCGTTGTTTTAATGAAAGTATTGTGTGTCGAAAGTATAAATAGTGCGTTTGGTTTCCCATGAAGGAAAATATCCATAAAACAATAAAACCAGTGTTTAGTCTAGTGCATGATAGAAAATCATAGGGTCATCTCTGATATTGGCTTTAGACAAACATTAAAAAAAAACAAAAAAAACCCCTGCATTTTTATAATCTGTTCTCTTTGTAGAAATAGATCTGAGTTGCAGGATTCCCGTTGCAGAGCAGCCATAGATCTGTTTGTGTCACGTCTGCATACCTCCCAACAGCGAATAAGGATGTCAGGGGCGGAGCTTGGGAGCTTGACTGTGGATGGGGCTATGTGATCAGAACCAGCGAATAACAGGCCTGAATCTCGCCGAGCGCTACCTCTGTCCCAAAAGTCGGGACAGAGGAAGAGCTTGGTGGGAGAGCGGGACAGACCCCCCCCATTCCCCCCCCCCCAAATTGGACTTTTGGGGGTATGAATCTGTTCTAAAACATGGTAGCTGCAGACTGGTTTGGATGGCTTATCTATTTAACACTTATGAACCACACCATGTCATACTGTGGTTTTTATGGCACATCCATAATAGCTCCCAACATGCTGGACTTTTACTTTGTGGCTTACAATTCGATAATGTGCTAAGGGCCTTCACTCACCACGGTTACTGGTGTCCTTGTACAGATACTTTGCCTAACCCTGTCCATAAAGTCCTCCAAAATAGAATACCCATGGCATATGCTATTTATATTCTTTCATTAAAGGGACAGTCTAGTCCCCAAACTCACTTTGGTGCAAGATGAAGATCACTGCTTGTATAATGCACAGGATTTTATCCCTGTGTGATTTGATGCAGGCATTCTGTATAAATAACATTTTTAATATTTGACTCAAGCCCTCCCCAGTGATTACTCTGCACGTTTACTGCAGGTGCGGCAGTTTTGTTTCATATAGTCACTCCCTGTCCTCCTCAAATTGAGTCTATTGAGTGGCCTGTGAGTGACCTTGCTCTTGTACACAGTAGGATCTCTTAACAATGCAACACATTGTCTGATGACATCACTAGAGAGACAGGATATTCCATTAATTTGAATGGAATTATTCTCATTGATTCCTGCAGCAAAAAAAAGGAAATGACTTTTACTCATCTAGTGTGGGCAGGCCTTGTTTCTTGCAAACTGTTGTAATTTCACATTTTTTTCTAGCTGTACGTATTTTAAATTTTAAGCAATGCAGAATGTAAGACATGCATTTTAAAGTACTTTGAAAGCACATGACTATGCATTAATATTTTGAAGATACATTTTGGTCCCTTTTAATGCAATTCTATTTAAAATGCCTATACTTACTGCAATCTTTCAATGAAACATAACTTCATCTTTGCCTGCAGTTGTCCTTTAATTACCTATATATGTTTCACTTAGACAGAAAAAGGGACCTGTACAGTATGGTACCTAAAGACCATTTAAACCCAGGGAAACAGAGTGGAGTTACCAAAAATACTTGTAAGCTAGGGCAAGGAGCGCCTGTTTACTGGAAGCGTGGTGTGTTGAAAAATGATCATCAGTTAGGAGAGAAGAATACCACCCGTCTCCACCTTGCCATCCTTTGGGAGTGGGATGGGAATGTTATATGACAATATCTCAACTTAGCACTCTCATGATGCCTTGGCCATCCCTGTAGTACTTACACTTAGCCCACCCAGCTTGCAAAAAAGATAAGAAGCCCCACCAACCAGAAAACCGTGTCAAAAATGACTCAACTACAAAAATAAGATAGGCCAAGTCTTACGTATATTGGGGATTGGATGTGAGGGAAATGGCTGTGTTTGACCACCACTTTTCAGACCTTTTGCAACGCACGATTTCTGCTTGTATTCGTATGGAACCAAGTAATTTGAAACCACACATATAGCCCTAGTTGGCGCCCACTGTTAATACACGCAGTGATGGCACCCCTATTTGAAGCACGTGCCCATTCGATACATCGGGGCTGGACTCCTTTCTGGAGCTTAGGGTTGCCACCTTTTCTTCAAAAAAATACCGGCCTTGGTACTGTCTCCATAGACCTAACATTGGCCCGATGCCGATTTTTTTTTACCGGCCTGCCGGTAAAATACCGGCCAGGTGGCAACCCTAACTGTAGCTTCTAGACCCATTCAGAAGCAGTTATTTTTAGGAGCCAGGAAAGTGGAAAATCCATTGAATTCCATTGAGTAAAACAATTTAAAAAATAAAATAAAAACAAAATGTTCAAAGCAGACCTGAATCCAAATTCTTTATTAATTATTGTATATATATATATATATCTATGTATGTATTGGACCTTACATTTTCTGTGTTTTCAATATTTAATTTTTGGGGGGCATCCATCTAAATTATAAGGTTGCATGACAGAGGGAGTCCGACAATAGTTTAATTATTCATGTCTCTCGTGACCTATGTCCATGGGAAACTCTTTGGAGTGTGTACGGCAGTGGAAAGTAGGAGGGGTGATTAAGGTGATTAACTGGTGCTAACAAGTTTAGGATGTGAAAGAACTATTTGGTTGGACCTCCATCAAAGAAGAGCTAGAATGCAGGCTGGGGGGGGGGGGGGGGGAGGGTAAGGAATAGCAATGGCTGCTATGTATTTAACAGATCAGCCTTCTGTCGTTACCCACTATTCTTCGGAGTCTTGCTATGCCCTCCTCAATCCTACACCAGAACATTTAAAAAAAATAAAAATAAAAATTGCACACAGAGTAAAAGAATACAACCTGGCAACTGATCTGAAAAGTGATCACAGGCAGAGGGAGAGAAGCCTTCTTTAGCCAACACTGAGGACCCAAACAGCATAATTAAACCTTCTGACACCTTTAGCAAGCCTAATCTAGTTCTGTATTGAAGTAGCACTCCAGACAGCGAGAAAAAAACGTGGCTAATTAAAGGGCTCTATCATGCTGTTAACTCATTAAAGCCTGAAGAAGTGTAAAGGAAATAGCGGAGAGGACTAATAGCAGATAATAAAACGAACCAGTTTTAAAATGTTTCCAGTTAAACGTAATGATGAAAAAAATCTGCCACCGTGTCCACGCACGTCAGTAGGGCTTAACGACGGCTTGGGTTATAACACAAAACACGGACACCATAAAAAAAAAATAAAAAATAAATGTCCATCAAATGGACAGCATACCCAAAAACTTGACTGTCTGGTCCAAAACCGTGTGTGGCATTATGGGAGCTTTTACACGCCACGCTCCGTGTTAAATTGCTGAGAATGTGGATGGGAAGATATTCTGATTGATACATTTGCAAGTAATTTTAAACAGAGCTGGGAGACCCATAGGATGGGGCCGGGGAGAAGGACAGGATCTAAATCATCCTCGGCCCAAAAAAAAGGAACTTAAAAGAGCCCCTTAACCTTTTTTCTCCACTTGTGCTCCAATTATAGTAGCGCGTTGGCTGTTCTGCTCTGCAAAGCCCTCCATTGGCTTCCTGTCTGCTAAAATAAAAACTAAAAAAAAAATCTATCTTTAACCTACAAAGCCCTCCAAATCCTCAGCCCCTTCCTAAATTGTTTCCCTCATTAACAGATACCAGCCTGCGAGACCGTTGCGTTCCTCAAATGGACTGAAGCTCTCCTCCAACCTCGTCACTTCTTCCTACTGGCACCCGTGAGACTTTTCCAGAGCTGCCCCCTCTGTCTGAAACTCACTTTCACAGAGGATCCGACTCTCTTCCTCATCCTTCAAGAAGTCCCTCAAAACGCACCTCTTTAAGAAAGCTTACTATTCATCCCACCTATAACTTAACTTCTTGCCAAAACCACCTAGACCCCCCCACCCCCGAAAAAAAAACCCGGGTCTCTCGTGTAACATTCCAGCAAACATTATGGAAGTCGATACAGTGAGGGAATTTAAAATGGACATAAAACTATCTGGGAAATCCCACAAGTTCAAGGACTGAGGAGATATTAAGTTTATGACCAAACAAAAATTGTCCAATATCGGCATAATTGAAAAAAAAAAAAAATGCAAAAGTAAAAGGAGGTCAGGGGCATATAAGAAATATGTTCTAACCACAAAAGAAAGAATCTATCGAGTTGATTTAGAACTCTCGCACACACACTTTGTTCCCCAGCAGTGATCTCGATTCTTTTTGACTCATGTGTTAAAATCTTTGGTAATCTGTGAATCCCTCTCCAGACCAACTACAATAACAGGCTTCATCTCACCTCTCCCTCCAGTCTGCATGTCACTAATGTCTTTTGCATGACTGTGTCCTGACATGACATTAGCCATCTCGAACTTCAGTCGTATTTGTAGCGACCTACTTTTTACCAGTATTCTCCATGGTATAACGAAATGCTATATTACCAGGGATAGGTAAAGTGTCTGTACGAACGCACCGGTGTCTCTCGCAAAGGTTCCATAGAACATCGTCACAGGCCCAGGACAAAATATGAAAAATGTTTTTACTGTTTATTGCTCTCGGTCACACTTTCTGAATTGCAACTTTTTTTTTCTCGCAATTAATCTTACATTAGCTACAAATGAGGCGGGTGCATGAGTTTAGTAAGGCCTAGAGCAGCCCAAGACCCAAATACAGGTTGAGTATCTCTTACCCAAAATGCTTTGAACCAGAAGTATTTCGGATCATGGGTTATTTCAGACAGGGCCGGCCTTTGGGGTGTGCGACCGCGCAGGGGGGGCGCCGTCTTTTTAAAAAAAAAATAAAGTTTGCTGGTAGAGGCACTAGCTGGGGAGCTCAGAAAATTTCCCCTCACTAGCCGTCTGCTTGGCTGGATCCGGCGGAGGGGGCGGAGCTCAGCGGGTGCAAGGACCGCCCCCCCCCATTCTGTGAAGCAGTGCTTCACGGGGGAGCCGCGGACAGCATAAGCTCTGTATGTTAAACACAGTTCCTCTCGCGCTCCCCGCGCTTAGTGATGATGCAGGGTATCGTATCAGGTGGCGGACATAGAATCTTGGGTCAGATGAAGGAAAATCTGACCCATCTGACCAAAGATTCTAAAAAACATGTCCGCAATCCGGATATAGATATACAGAGCACAATGGGCTTATAAAAGCACGCTATTTGTATACTTTCATTAATAAAATGTCTAAACGTTAAGTTATCTTTCAATGAAACAAAGGACAACACTAGAAAAAAAATAAGTCTTACGTTTTAAGCAGGAAGGGCCACTTCATGTTAAAAGAGTTACACGTTTCTAGTTCTGTTGTTATATTTAGTCACCTCTTAACAGGTATGCTAGCTTGAACTGGGCAAGTTATTCAGGCATTTCAATAAGACAATTGCATTATGGGGGAATGGAGAATGCTGTGACTATTCACAACAGTCTTACACACTATAGAACCTCTACCTGATGGCTATAGCATTTTTACAAGTTTTTTTTATATTTATATATATATATATATATATATATATATATATATATATATATATATATATATATTTTTTTTTTATTTTTTTTTCCTATGGATGCTCTGGATCTCTGAGTTCCAGATACTTCCTTGGATTTATTCTTCATTCTGCAAACATTTGTATACTACTCTTGTAATAAGACATTAGACCTCAAGTTTCCAAGATCACTGTCCTCACAGTTTGTAATGGCCACATACCATGTAGAAGCCAAGGCCTGGTGTCCAGATGTTAGGACTTCAATGAGGTAATCTCATGGAACAGATGACCTTTTTAGCCGGGAGAGGGTCTATGCAAAAAGCCTTGAGGGCCACATCTGGCCCACAGGCCACCATTTCCAAATCAATGTCCTAGATGACATTGCAAGATCACAGATAATTGCTCCTCCGGGACTAAATACATGACTGGAGGGGCAATAGAAACCGGTGTAAGTAGGGTTACACAATGGGCTTTGTTCATGAAAGAGAGCATTGCAGGATACTGAGAAGTTTATTTCAAACTTTGTAGCCAATTTTTCAATTTTTTTTCCAATAGTTGCATGTTACAATTTGACATTTTCTAACAGAACCTTCAACACTTAACAATACGCTGAATTAAAAAAGAAATATTGGAAATCCTTACACTGGGAACAAAACTTAACATTCAGTGGGTAGTAGCAGCATTATTAAACGCATATCTACAAACACCAGACAAGTCCGACGATCTGCCACAGACATCTTAAATTGACAGTGCTACCACCACTGCAAGGGATTCTGGGTAGGCAGATAAGGTCAACAATGATCTGCATTGATATGACTACAGAGTCACATCTCAAGCTCTCTCTGGGTCTGAATAACACACTCTTCCTGTGCTTTCTCCTTATCGCTTTTCAAACACACGTGGAGTGAGAACTGAACATATGCGGTACTCCCGGGACACTGCGGCAACCTCCCCCAGTCCGCCGTGGTACCTTAGGGCATTTTTAAAAAGCAGACCAGGAATTATTCTCTGTATTAAAAGCCTTATTAAATCAGTAATCTACATAAATGTAGGGAGAAGTTTTAAAACTATTTGTTTCTTAGTAAAAAAATAAATAAATTATTCCAGAAAATCGTGCTTCTTTTACAGCCAATACTGATGTAACTTGTATACCTCTGGACAATACTAATATGTGCTGTAATTACAACGCACAATATATTACATAATCCATACTATGCATGTGTAATTAATCATGTCATGTGATCTGACGCATACAATTTCCTTTTTTTTCTTGTTTTCTTTTTTAATTGTAGTACCAGCATTCTTAGTTGTAGGGTTGCATTTAATTTTAAAAAGGATGTTTATAGACCATTAATCATTAATGCAATACAACAAAAGGTGGATTTGTTATTTTTTTTTTTTTATTAATTTTATTTGATGCAATAATGGCACTTCAGTTTTTGGTGTTGCTTTCCAACACAACAGATTTTTTTTTTTTAATCGGTGCAGAAATACATTGTATGTTAGGTGATGCAAGACGCTCATGCTGTATCACTCTAATTACCCCCCAACGGTCCAGCTTTCGGCATGTTAGTCCCGTTCTGGGGCCACAATCTTGATTTTTATTATCTGGTGCGAGTTCTGTTTAACTGAAAGACTGCAGCAAGCGTAAGATTTTTCTCAATAGAAATGCTTTAATGAAAGAATACAAAGAAGAATCGTATTGGGTGTTCTATACTTGTATAGCTCTATCAGGGAGTGGTCATCTTGGGTCACATGAAGAAAGGTTTGAACCATGTGACTCAACATGGCCGCCTGATAGAACTAGAGAAGTAAAAAAAAAAAGTCGTCTATGTTCATTCATTAAAGCATTTCTATTTAAATTGCACTGTTTATTAAACCTAAAAAAAATTTGCAGACAGCTGTTAAAGTGACGGGTCCCTAAACACTGGTAACTTTGAAAGAAGAGAATAAAAAAATGATACGAAAAATGTTCTATAAATTGATGATTGCATGTTTTGTTGCCACTTTGTTTTGTTTTTTGTTTGTTTTTTTTACAAAATCCAGCATTGTGACTGTGGGTCTTTCCTGCGTGATACCTAAAAAAATACATCTATTATCTATTCAAAGAGTTGCGTGTACAAACCATCCATATTTTAAGAAACGGGGAGTTTGTCTTAGTGGACACAATTCTTGGAATGTAGAAGGTCTAAATACGCAACAGAAGCTCTGAAGGCCTCAAAGAAGCTAAACAAATATCCATATAAAAACCTTTAGAAATGAACAAACACAAAGCATTGTAGTGGGAACGAAGATGCTTTCTGGGAAAGTTAGAATGAAACCAATCCCCAACCAGATCTTACGCTTCAGCAGACAAATTCACTTTGTGCTCTTCTACAAAAAAAAAATCCCACGCACGCATAGATACTTTGGACAATTACCATATCACTAAAATAAACACTATACTGCGCACACTTAAAGGACAAACTGTCGGCATGAAATGTTCTCTTTAATTGAAGTGCAGTTATCGTAAATTGTTTAATGAAAGAATATAAATAAAGAACCTTACGGAGCCCTCTTTGCTCTATATAACTGTATCGGGGGGGGGGGGGCGGACATCTTGGGTGAGATTAGTCATATCTTCCTTCATCGCTCTCGAAATTCTAAACAAACATGTCTGCCCCCTGATTATACTATAAAAGCAAAAAAAAGGGCTCAATAAGGTACTTTATTTTCTTTGGTTAAAACATTTCTATTTAAAATGCCTTCATTTGATGCACTCTTTCAATTAAGCATACCTTAATTTTTTTGTCCTTTAAGACAAGAAAAGACAGTGCACAGGGTGTTAAATTGGGCTATTGCTTTTGCATGTTTGTACCCGGTGCCGATGTACCCGGTGATTGAGCTAGAGGCGATGTTTCCTATAGTAAAACCATAAGTATTCACAAATACTACATTCATTGATTTATTTTCCAACTGCCTCTTCACTCACCCTATGTTTCTCATTTTCCTCATTCCCTCTAGATTGTAAGAGTGTGAGCGAGGCCTTCCACCTCATGTTTTAGTTTGAATATGTTTGTTTCATTTTGTCTGCAACTCCCTTTTTTGATTTTGAAAGAAAATTCAATGTACCCAGTATAAAAAAAAATGGATATGTGCTGACTCAAGTAAAGGAAAGTAAGGTATAGATCTGTTTTAATTTTATTTATTTTTCTTAAACTTTGACTGGAGTCTCTCGGTTAAACTTTTTGAATTGTAAAGGGAAACATTTTAAGGGAACAGGTACAAATTATTTACACACAACAATGCTGGAAAAATGCGTATTTAGAAAACAAACAAAAAAACAAAACACAAGCTTAATGAACACAATCACTAGATAAGCACAGAACACTAAGTAATTAAGAGATGTAACATAGGTGCAACAACCCTTTTAACACACAGCCGTCAAAAATGTATCTATTTAGATTAACACGCTACACAATAACAAAATGTGACCCCAAGGAACAATAAAACAAAACAAAAAATTACAAACAAGCCATGTCATGCTTGATGTCATTTTGAAAACTGATCTGATATGTACAACTGCATGAGAAAACAAAGATTCTAACATAACCTATATTAAGTCCCCCACTGATGACTTTCTTTTGGAAAAGCTTTAAAACAAGGACACCCCCACCCCTCACCCTCCCCGGCTGTGGTAGTATTTTTGTCCGCACCACTGTTATTTTGGAAGGGAAATAGTATAGCTGTGTGAGGCTGTAAATGCATTATAGCAGTCAGATCCAGATACAAAGCTTTGTTTAAAATTAAGATAACATCAATATGATCCTTGTGCAACAAATCCAACAAAAAGTTCCACCTAGCTTATTTTGTGTATGTCTTGTTCATGTGTTTAATATATATAATACTTAAGTAAAATATATATCTATATATATATATATATATATATATATATATATATATACACCTTATGTTTACATCAATATAATTTAGAGTTCGCCTGTGGTTTTACATTAAACATAATTTCACCGGGGCTTCTATATTCAGGGGCATCACTATAAGGAGGGGCTTGGAGAAATAGGCAGAACTGTTGCCATAGCAACAGCAGTACATCTATTACACTGTATTTGAGTTGAGGAGAATACTGATGAGACAGATCTATTTTTTTATTTATTTTTTTTATTTTACATGATGCAGTTAAGGTTGCCAACCAGCGGATATTTAACTGGTAGGCTTGTTAAAAAAAATTTTTTTTGCCAATGTGAAGTCAATGGAGGTCCCAGCACGGCGGTAAAAAAAAATAAAAAAATCCAAAAAATAACAAAAACAAAAAATATTAACCCTTTCATTGCTGATCACAGTTTGTAACTGTGATCAGTTTCCTTCCACTTTATGGCCCTCATTTAGTTTTTTTTTTCACAATTTTTTTTTTTTTATTTTTGCAATTTAGTTTGTTAATAAATAAAGGTAATTTTAATATATTTATTTCATAAAATTTAACCCCTGCATGCCTGTTGCTTGATTTTTCTGGATCAGAAATCGCACTCTTCAGAGTTTTTTTTTCTGTCTTTTTTGTTTAGGGGGGTTTGGGAATCAATATTTTTCTTTTTTATGAGTTAGTTAATTAGAGGGGATAAGTGGGTTAGTGTCTCACTAGTTGTGTAGCTTATTATTGGGAAAATAATGGGGGAAAAACTTTTTCCCCCCCCAAAATTTCCTCTTTTATATGTATTTTTTAATACTAAAATGTAAATAATTTTTATGTATAGGGTATCAAAATAAATCTCTAACTGTCCTTTATAAAACAACATATAACTTGTATGTTTGCGTTAAATGAGAGAGAGGAAAATTATGTTTCAAAAACCGCGTATTAAAAATTAAAAAACGCTCTGGTCCTTGGCCCAGGAAAATCCCTGGTCCTTAAAGGGTTAAGGATCATCCAAAGGGAAATGACGCAGCTGTGAGTCCTAATCCCTCAGTTCATGGGTAGACTTCTATATAAAAAGGGCTGGTCAGGTTTCATAATGATTGCTTCAGACCAACATGATGGCCTGCGAGTGAAGATGGTAAGGTGTCTAAGGGTCTGAGAGAGAAGGCGGGTTGTGTAACAAGCCTGGAGTCACGCCAGCATCCCAGCTCAGTTCAACGATACCCATCTATCACTGACAAGCCAGAGGAATCCATACCAAGAAACAGACGGAGCACTACCCACCCGCTGCTACCCGCATGGAGAGAGGAAAAACCATGCTTCATGTCAGACAGGTTCCGAGGCCCCCCGACAGCGACGGACATGATCAGTTGTCTAATACTGACACCTCTGATCTGTACCTTGCTTCTGTCACACACACACATATTCTTTACAACTCATAAAGCGGTGTACAACTCAAAACGGTAACCGAATGCTGGCACAGTCGCAAAATTAAGGATCTCAATCAATTAACACGCATTCCAGTAATTAGTGAGACAGTGAGCTTTTTTAACGACCTTCTTCCAACACTGGGTGCACCTGGGTCACCCTATTAGATGAGGTCATTGCTCCTCCAGGTATTGTACAAAAAAAAAGAAAGAAACAAAATAATATAGTGTAGTAAATCTTAAAAGTAAAAATGTGTATACATATCGACTCACATACATTAAGCTGTTCAATAGCAGTAGCACCAGGGACCCCACATAGGGTCTATAGATGAAACACTTCTGTTGAGCTCCAAACACTTCCACTCCGATGTAATATGGAGGAAGACACGGTGGAGAGGGAACAGGACTTAAGTAAAACACGTTTATTTGTGCGCTTATTATTGAGCGTTGGCTACATTTTGCTAAAAAAAAAAAAATAACCTCCCCATGATGATCTGCGCTCCGACATACAAAATGTAGCAAAGGCTCAAATTGAGCGTCCGACTACATTTCCGTCAACTCTGCGTGCCCGAACTTATGAGATATTGGCCTACTGGGTCTGTAGAGTCCCTGCTGGGGTCTCAGCCTATATGTGCACGAAAACCCATATTAAATCCACGCTGGTTTGGTGCTTTGGTTGTTAAGGACCAAAGCACCATCAGGCGCAAAGAGGTTAAATAAAACCTTTTTTAGTGCACTCCTCTGCCTGCCAGTTGTTTTTTTCAATGTCTAGTTTGCCTAAACAGCCTACTGCATCTTCCACCCTTGCTGCTTCTTCAGTGGGCCTGTTTGAAGGAGGAGGGGGGGGGCAAGTGTCCTCTCTCACCCCTCTCCAGACACCCATGAACATCAGCACAAAGAGGAAATTAGATTTTTCTTGGCAGACCAATTAATAAATATGTGCATTACGGCAATGGCATCTTTAAACAGAACCATGCCCTCTGGCACTAAGCAAAATAATGAACAAATTATGCATGGTATATGTATGTGCATGTCCAACACACGACAGATCATAATGATTACATGGCACAGAAGTTAAACGGCAATGGATACTTAACTATTAGCATTGCACAAGGTAGTTTTACTGACACACCCCACGCTGTCAAACAGATTGTGACGCTGCTAACCAGGGTTGCCATCAGAAATTTGGGGGCCCCTTAAATAGTCTGCAAGCCCCCCCCCCTCCATGAGCCCCCTTCATTATGCTTCTCAGTAATGTCCCAAAGCAAAATGTCCCATTACCCACAACTTACCCAAACACAGCAGGACATACCCCATCACCCACACTGCACACCCAGGGCTGACCCTAAAGCCCCAGGACATGCCCCATTATCACACTGCATTACTAGGTTGTGCCCCATCACCCACATTGCTCACCCAGGACTTGCCCCAGCACCTCATGACGTGTCTCATCACCACACTGCACTCCCAGGACTTACCACAGCGCATGCCCTATTACCAACACTCCACACCCTGGATGTACCCCAGGACATGCCCCACCACCCACATTGCTCACCCAGGACTTAACCCAGCACCCATGGGCATGCCCCATAACCGCACTGCAGACCCAGCACTTACCACACTGCACTCCCAGGTCTAACCCCAGCACCCTTATTACACGCCCTGGATGTACCCCCAGGACTTATACCAACACTACATTGCACTCCCAGAACTAACCCCAGCACCCACAGATCCCTGGTGTCTAGTGGCAGACACATTGGTGTTTGTGCTCTAACCCCCACCCCCCCACCCTCTCCCCAGTTGCACAGACACAAAGATCGCCGGACCAGCATTATGAAATGTTGTTGTTTTTTTTTACAAAGACAATGGGATACTGTCTTTGCAGAATTACCATTCAAAAATGATCTTTCATATATAACAAATTATTTGGGAGGGGGTTACACCCTCTTTGAAGTTGAGTCAGTCTAGTGAAAATAACCAAGAAAGTGGTTTTCACCAAAACTCACAATTCTATTGGCTGTAACAATAGCGGTCATGTGATCCCCATTATTTAACGCTAACATCACACAGAGCCACATACAGAAAGACGGCTGTGCACAGAAAGCACAGTTTGTCAAGCTGTAACATGCAATCTCTATGAAAACAGCACGTGGTCTCTGGAAAGGCACGGTGAGATTATATGGAGAAGCCATGGGATCTGTGCTCCCGTGTGAATCCGAGATCTACGTACGAGGGAACATTATCATCTCCTATAAATAGAAAGCTAGGTCAAGAAAGCCCATTGTTCCTTGACATGTCATTTGACAGTCCGGATTTGGATGATTACAAAATAGCTGTAAAAAGTGTATTTCCCTTCTGCTTCCCTTTCCATTTGTTTAGAAAAAAAAAAGACCTCACCCATTTAAACAAAAACAGTCAAATAGATAAAACAATGTATTACAATATTATATATACATAATAATCCGTGAATTTTTTTTTTTTGCTTGTTAAGCAACATCTCCCCCATTCCATCCTTCTTTCAATCTTTCCCATTGAAATAACAAAAAGTACACTTTTTAGTTATAAAAAAAACTAAAACTATATGGCTATATTATTATGATTATTATTATTACCACGGCATATTACAATATGTAATCACGCATACTGTGTGTACACACACTGTACACAGAGATTGCTAAAACATCAAAATAGAAAAGCTAAAGGTTTTATTTATGAAAAGAGAGAATTGAGAAGGCAATTTCAAACTCAAGACCAAAGTAGCTGAGTTGGAAAAATTCCCAAATTCAGTTGATTTTTTTTCAGTTTGGCTACATCCTGTACAAAGACACATAGGGGGAGATTTTTGAAGGTGACGCACGCAGAAATTGCGCCTAACAGTGGCGCAATCTATGTGCGCTTCAACATCGGGAGTACAGATAGGTGCGGATATGACCGCCGTCTTTTACTCTCCCACTAGCGACTCCGCCTTCGTTATCCATCGCATCCCACAATCCAATGTGTTGGCAGATACGAACCATTGTACCTTATTTGGCCCATGGCCTTATCTCATGGTAGCTGCTTATCCAATGCATGCTTAAATTCCTTTACCACCTTTGCTGGTGGCGATCGCATGCATCCACCTCCCATTCAATTAAGGAATACTATTAAAATAAAGGTGGACCATAAAAGAGAAGCCAAGAAAATATATAAGGTTATATTGTTTTATTTATTTTTAGATTTTATTTTTGGCTTTTTTTTTTTTGTAATCCACCATCATTATATATAATATTTGAAAAATAAACAAAAACACACACACACACAAATATGTTTATTTTGTTTTGTCTGTCATTAACCACTTTCAAAATTTCATGAATGAGATTTACCAATAACAATTTTTTTTTAAAAAATTGATGCCTGTGGCATTTAACAGTTCGTTGGATTAAATAATGAAAGCCAGAAGGGTCAGTCATCCGGAGAATTGTTCTAAAACACATAGACACGTTGATTATATACACATTGCCTGCCCGTTTCCAAATGGCTTCTGTCCAAGACTTAAATAGACCAGCAGAAAGCAACATTACCCTTGAAATTACTATAAAAATGATACAAACAAGCAATATTATACACACATAAACCATTCCTTCCATCATTTTCATGAATTGAGATACTGGGTGGGCGGAGCTTGGGAGGTCAGGTGTCAGTGCTACCGCCCATGCGCGATAGTGCTGTCACTCAAACTGAGCGTGGTACTGTCAGTCATCCTGACAGCTCAACTAGCCTTCTACGGTCCCAGAGACCAGTCGGGACTCCAGCTGTCCTGCCGAGCTCTACCTCTGTGTCAAAAAGGGAACCAGTCCCACCCCCTCCTCCCCCCAAAATCAAAATGCATACACACAAGCACATTGTATTATATCAAAATATAGATGTGAAAATATGACTATAAAGCGGTAATAGGAGCCTTAATAATTATTCAATAATCCCCAGGCTGCCTGAGAACTCCATTTTAAATATTAACATGACATCATTACATGACATCATCAGTTCAATCTCATTCTACATTAACCACTTGGTGATGGCTAGAAGGAGTCAAAGATTCGTCATCTATCAGTCGGTAGAGGGGACAAACAAGCCCCCCCCCCCCCCCCCAGCGGGGGGTTCTGGGAGTTCTCCGTGCACTGGTGTCACAGATAGAGGAGGGGGTTTGGGTAACTGGCATTGTTAAGAAACCGCTAGAAACTTTCCTTTACCTTTAAGCAGTAGTGTATCTTGCGGCACTTTGCCAGAGGGCGGCACTTTGCCAGAGGGTGTTAAAGCACACTTCTGGTGCTTCAAACATTTTTCGCTCCCTCCCCCACCGTTCAGCAAGCTTTAGCTCCTTCCAATTAATCGGGGTGATGGGGGCATGTAATGGACGTGGTGGGGGGTATGTAATGAGGGTGATGGGGCATTAAGTGTGTATGAAATGTCGGTGATGGGGCATGTCCTAGGTGTGCAACGTGGATGGGGGAGGGCCCGGATTTTGTCTGCCTAGGGCAGCACAAAACCAAGATACACCACTGCCTTTTAATTCATATTATATGGAACATGGTGCATTACAAAACCAAATAAAATGCTAGCTCTGTTTCTTTAGTTTCCCTTTATTCTATATATTATTGCTCACTACAAGGAAGATTGGTGAGCTTTCATTTTAATAAGCCAATGTTAGTTTAACCCAAGTCATTACACACTGTGTACATTCATCGGTTCAGTTAGCATGAAATCAAGTACCACATTATTGAGAACATCCGTGGTACGCAGACTTCCTTGACAGACGTTAAATATTAAGAGGTTTATTGAATGTACAGTGGCCGCAGACACTTATCCAAACAACGCACAGTTATTCTTACACTTCCTGGTAAAAAAAAAAAAGGGAGTTTTTTTTCCTCCGTCTCTTGTATTTTTTATAGAATTACAAAATATCCATAATTTTTAGCAGGTAAATGTTTCCAGGAAATTGTTGCCATGTGAAACAGCAAGAGGTAATTGTGAGAAAAAAAGAGAAACTGATGTCAAGGTGTGTGTGTGGACAAAGGGCAAAACATACATGCTGGGAAACTATTAACACAGACATCCCAAAAAATAAAGAGCATTTATTCAAATCTTAGCCTTTTCTTCTTCTTCTGGAGACGTACGTTGTTTTTGGGTGTAATCTAGATGCTCCTGTGTCTGAGACTGGAATGATATGCAGGGTCGAATAATGCAAGTGTCATAGTATCAAAGATTTACTAGCCGCACCATGAATGGGCATAATGTATTGCGGGTTAAGTGTCCCTATTACCGAATTCCCCTAAAAGCCATCTAATTAAAGTGTGTACGGTCTTCCGAAATGAATATGTATTAATCCAATAGGGTTCATATTATTTAAAATCAACTTATGTTTATGCATCAAGTGAAGAGTGTTTTAAATAGAAATGCCTCTCTTTGCTCTGTATAGCTCTATCAGGGGGCGGACATGTTGTTTAGAATTTTTGCTCTGTATAGCTCTATCAGGGAGCGGACATGATGTTTAGAATCTTTGCTCTGTATAGCTCTATCAGGGAGCGGACATGTTGTTTAGAATCTTTGCTCTAGACAGCTTTATCAGGGAGTGTACATGTTGTTTAGAATCTTTGCTCTGTATAGCTCTATCAGTGAGCGTACATGTTGTTTAGAATTTTTGCTCTGTATAGCTCTATCAGGGAGCAGACATGTTGTTTAAAATCTTTGCTCTGTATAGCTCTATCAGGCGTGGACATGTAGTTTAGAATCTTTCCTCTGTATAGCTCTATCAGGGAGCGGACATGTTGTTTAGAATCTTTGCTCTGTATAGCTCTATCAGGGAGCAGACATGTTGTTTAGAATCTTTGCTCTGTATAGCTCTATCAGGGAGCGGACATGTTGTTTAGAATCTTTGATCTGTATAGCTCTATCAGGGGTGGACATGTTGTTTAGAATCTTTGCTCTGTATAGCTCTATCAGGGGGCGGACATGTTGTTTAGAATCTTTGCTCTGTATAGCTCTATCAGGGGGCGGACATGTTGTTTAGAATCTTTGCTCTGTATAGCTCTATCAGGGGGCGGACATGTTGTTTAGAATCTTTGCTCTAGATAGCTCTATCAGGGAGTGTACATGTTGTTTAGAATCTTTGCTCTGTATAGCTCTATCAGGGAGCGTACATGTTGTTTAGAATCTTTGCTCTGTATAGCTCTATCAGGGAGCAGACATGTTGTTTAGAATCTTTGCTCTGTATAGCTCTATCAGGCGTGGACATGTAGTTTAGAATCTTTGCTCTGTATAGCTCTATCAGGGAGCGGACATGTTGTTTAGAATCTTTGCTCTGTATAGCTCTATCAGGGAGCGGACATGTTGTTTAGAATCTTTGCTCTGTATAGCTCTATCAGGGGTGGACATGTTGTTTAGAATCTTTGCTCTGTATAGCTCTATCAGGGGGCGGACATGTTGTTTAGAATCTTTGCTCTGTATAGCTCTATCAGGGAGCGTACATGTTGTTTAGAATCTTTGCTCTGTATAGCTCTATCAGGGAGCGTACATGTTGTTTAGAATATTTGCTCTGTATAGCTCTATCAGGGAGCAGACATGTTGTTTAGAATCTTTGCTCTGTATAGCTCTATCAGTCGTGGACATGTAGTTTAGAATCTTTGCTCTGTATAGCTCTATCAGGGAGCGGACATGTTGTTTAGAATCTTTGCTCTGTATAGCTCTATCAGGGGTGGACATGTTGTTTAGAATCTTTGCTCTGTATAGCTCTATCAGGCGCGGACATGTAGTTTAGAATCTTTGCTCTGTATAGCTCTATCAGGGAGCGGACATGTTGTTTAGAATCTTTGCTCTGTATAGCTCTATCAGGGGGCGGACATGTTGTTTCGAATCTTTGCTCTAGATAGCTCTATCAGGGAGTCTACATGTTGTTTAGAATCTTTGCTCTGTATAGCTCTATCAGGGAGCGTACATGTTGTTTAGAATCTTTGCTCTGTATAGCTCTATCAGGGAGCAGACATGTTGTTTAGAATCTTTGCTCTGTATAGCTCTATCAGGCGTGGACATGTAGTTTAGAATCTTTGCTCTGTATAGCTCTATCAGGGAGCGGACATGTTGTTTAGAATCTTTGCTCTGTATAGCTCTATCAGGGAGCGGACATGTTGTTTAGAATCTTTGCTCTGTATAGCTCTATCAGGGGTGGACATGTTGTTTATAATCTTTGCTCTGTATAGCTCTATCAGGGGCGGACATGTTGTTTAGAATCTTTGCTCTGTATAGCTCTATCAGGGAGTGGACATGTTGTTTAGAATCTTTGCTCTGTATAGCTCTATCAGGGAGCAGACATGTTGTTTAGAATCTTTGCTCTGTATAGCTCTATCAGGGAGCGGACATGTTGTTTAGAATCGTTGCTGTGTATACCTCTATCAGGGAGCGGACATGTTGTTTAGAATATTTGATCTGTATAGCTCTATCAGGGGTGGACATGTTGTTTAGAATCTTTGCTCTGTATAGCTCTATCAGGGAGCGGACATGTTTAGAATCTTTGCTCTGTATAGCTCTATCAGGGAGCAGACATGTTGTTTAGAATCTTTGCTCTGCATAGCTCTATCAGGGAGCGGACATGTTGTTTAGAATCTTTGCTCTGTATAGCTCTATCAGGGAGCGGACATGTTGTTTAGAATCTTTGCTCTGTATAGCTCTATCAGGGGTGGACATGTTGTTTAGAATCTTTGCTCTGTATAGCTCTATCAGGGGGCAGACATGTTGTTTAGAATCTTTGCTCTGTATAGCTCTATCAGGGGGCGGACATGTTGTTTCGAATCTTTGCTCTAGATAGCTCTATCAGGGAGTGTACATGTTGTTTAGAATCTTTGCTCTGTATAGCTCTATCAGGGAGCGGACATGTTGTTTAGTATCTTTGCTGTGTATAGCTCTATCAGGGAGCGGACATGTTGTTTAGAATCTTTGCTCTGTATAGCTCTATCAGGGGTGGACATGTTGTTTAGAATCTTTGCTCTGTATAGCTCTATCAGGGAGCGGACATGTTGTTTAGAATCTTTGCTCTGTATAGCTCTATCAGGGAGCGGACATGTTGTTTAGAATCTTTGCTCTGTATAGCTCTATCAGGGGTGGACATGTTGTTTATAATCTTTGCTCTGTATAGCTCTATCAGGGGGCGGACATGTTGTTTAGAATCTTTGCTCTGTATAGCTCTATCAGGGAGCGTACATGTTGTTTAGAATCTTTGCTCTGTATAGCTCTATCAGGGAGTGTACATGTTGTTTAAAATCTTTGCTCTGTATAGCTCTATCAGGGGGGCGGACATGTTGTTTAGAATCTTTGCTCTGTATAGCTCTATCAGGGGGGGCGGACATGTTGGATCAGATCTTCCTTTGTATGACCCAAGATTCTAAACAACATGGCCTCCCCCTGACAGCTATATATATAGAGCAAAGAGGACTTGTATTCTTTCATTAATGCACTCTTATTTAAAAGTTCTATGATTGATGCGACCTTTCAATTAAAAATAAGTACTCTTTAACAGTTGTCAGAGGCCGTGTTAAATAAGTCTACATTTTTCTTAAGACTAAACAATTATGTTCTCAGTTATACTCTAGATACTATTATAGTCACATTGGAAGTGGTTAAGCCATATCATCCCAAACATTGGAATTTCCCTGTACGGATACAGATTTGCCAATCCCTGTGTACAGCACCTCCCAGTAATGCGTGCCAAGTCATTCACACCTGGCCTAATTATGTCATTTTTAATTTCTGATCAGTGTAAAACAAACAAGTCTACAGAGCTTCATGAGTCCTTGCCGTAAGATAAGAATCCCCCCCCCCCCCCCCCTGGTTTAATTCACGGGTAACGTGCATACACTCTTTCTTTTTTTTCTCTCTTGTGCTTCCAACTTAGAAGTAGACATCTTCGGTGACATGTACATTTAAACATTCCACTGGCCGCTTCCATGGAGGCTGACCTAGATACAAATTCTCTCCATTATCTCAGTGAGAAAACCCCTATAAAGGTCATATCTATGCAAAATAAGTCTTTGCGCCAGCAGAAAGAGACAGGCGAGAGCAGACAGAGGTTGCCAACATCGTCCAATGATTCCAGGGACACATATTTGTTCCACATGCTGCAGAAAGAGCATGCAAAGTACAGCCTGGCAGTATGTAGGATGGATATACGCACAGACACAATCCAATGAATTAATCAGGGTGGAGATCTCATAGGACCTACCATGATTAATTAATTGGATTGTGTCTGTGCGTATATCCATCCTACTTACTGCCGGGCTGCACTTTGCATGCTCTTTCTGCAGCATGTGGAACAAATATGTCCCTGGAAACATGGCCGATGTTGGCAACTATGGGTTGATATTGGCGGTTATCTGTAACATTTATAATACCACACTTATCATAAATTAGCATGGAACCAACCAAATCGTTTGGGCAAGGATTCCAGCCCCCCGGATTATTATGTATATTATCAATGCAGAAAATAAAAAAAAATTATCAAAAATGACATATACCTTGTGTTACCAGAATGCGACTGAAATGCAAACATTAAGAGAAAGCCATTTTAAATGTGTCTATTGTGTCTCATGTTTATGACATCACCTGTGGCTGGCCATGCAAATAACACTCTTCCTATGAACAATCCAAAAGGTGAGGTCATAAACAGGTAACACCACTGTCTTTGATTGGCTAACTATATACAGCTTGACAAACTAAAGTGACTCC
Source organism: Pelodytes ibericus (assembly GCA_036172795.1). Lineage (NCBI taxonomy): Eukaryota > Metazoa > Chordata > Amphibia > Anura > Pelodytidae > Pelodytes > Pelodytes ibericus. Next base: position 7,945,703 of record CM069867.1, on the reverse strand, counting down.
ATCTCCTGAATAGGATTTGTAGCTAAAATACAAAGGCTAGAAAAAAGTACTACGAAGGTATTGGGTAAAAAATTCCAGCACGTTTGTTTGTACGTGTTTCTCTTAATATTAGCATTTCACATAATTTGTGATTCTTTACATTTACAGTACACATAATGTTCAGGTAAGCCAGTCCCTTTAATCTTAACTAGAGTTGAGCGGACACCTGGATGTTCGGGTTCGTCAGGTTCGTCCGAACTTCGAAAAAATGTCCGGGTCCGTGCTCGAACTTGACCCCGAACCCAAACCCCATTGAAGTCATGGGGACACAAACTTTTGGCCACCAAAATGCCTCTAAAAAAGTCATGGAAAGGGCTAGAGGGCGGCAAAATGAAGTAAAATGTGGGTGAGTGTCCTTATTCGTATGAATGGGGACTCTATTTCGGTTTATAGAATAGCAATAGCATTACATGTATTCCATAAACCCAAAGTCTATAAACCGAATGTCTTTCGGCTTATGGAATACATGTAATGCTATTGGCTTTCTATAAACCGAAATAGAGTCCCCATTCATAATGAATGGGGACTCTATTTCGGTTTATAGAAAGCCCATAGCATTACATACAATGTAATCGCCGAACCCCGAACTCCAACCCGAACATACAGTGGAATGTCCGTGTTCGGGTCCGGGGTCCAAAAACCTTAATGTTCGGTACGAACCCGAACAGTGCGGTTCGGGTTCGCTCCACACTAATCTTAACGAATCACTGGATCATCGAACAATAGAAAATCCCACCTGAATTACTTCAAGAGAAAAAAAAAGTGTTGTGATCTGTTTATTACGGACAATTTTACGACGCTTTTAAGTGAAAGTAGATACACAACTTGCTCCAAACTTTCATCTTACAGAGAGCAGGTCCAAACGTTACGTTATTATCTTGTGAAGAGAAAGAGTGGATTCTTTGGCTGATAATATCATTATATTATAATTAAGGAGATTGGAAAAGACAAGAGGAAGGAGAAAAACAAAAAATCTTGAAAGATGGTACTTACCAGGCGGACAAAGACATTTTACAGACGCATCTCTTACTTCTCGCAGCTTTGGTAGATGAGATTTTAATTTCTGTAAAGACACACCAAAAAATAATATTATTTTTGTTTTAAATGGACACTAGATGTTCAGTATTTAATTTTCTGTATTTAATGCTTAATATGGGATAAAAAATAATGCATACTAGCAGTTATCTATATTTATATATAAACATACACACACACACACACACATATATATATCCACATAATATACTGAACACATAAACACAATAACAAATACCAAAAAATTGCCCAAAATTACTTATAGTCTTTAATATGAATAAAACGAGGATATCGTGCCAGCAAGTAAAAATCCAGGAAACTCGTTGATTTGGTGAAGGTTCAAAATAGCAAAAATATTTTATTTGATAAGAATCCAAAATAAAAGCATAAGTGGAGTAAGGGAGACGTACAGCAAGAAAAAAAAAGACAAATGCTTGACGCGTTTCGCGCCAACTGGTGCGAAATGCGTCAAGCGTTTGTCTTTTTTTTCCTGGATGTTTACTTGCTGGCACGATATCCTCGTTTGTATTCCTGTTTGTCTGAGCCCCAAGTAGGCTCACTTTGTGCTCCAGCACCTGGGATTACTCTTCACTCACAGATTTTAACCACACAAGGGCTAGAGCCGGTCACTATCGTTTTGTTGCTTGTTTAATATGAATTAAACGGTATACTAATTAGCACAATAATAACTAGAACAAAGGAATATGCCAAATATTATTTACACAAGTGCTTGACAAGTAAATCACAGGAGCCAGGGTGCCACGGCTCCTACAGTCCTTGTGGCTCCTAAAAAGTGTGTTTTTTACACAGACCGCCACGTAAGTTCCATTTTCATGGCTCCTTAAAATATCGACCCTGGCTCCTGAATTGGGTCTGTTTTGTTCCTAAAGTTTACAAATATTTTTCAAGCCCCGGCCTTCGTAACTACTGTAATATTCTAGTGAAATAAGGAGTGGCACCACATTATGGAGCAGATACCAATTTCCCCTTTAAAAAATGTTGAGGCATAATTTCTTTAGCACATTCTCCGAGGTTTAAAGGGACACAACCACTTACATAAGTGGTAACTAGATAACCTGGTCATTTGAAACAAACACATATATAAATCATTTGCCACTGTTTTTTTTTTTTTATATATATATACACATGATTTATCTCCTGGCTCCATTTTGTGAATATTTCCCATGATGCAACAACATCCAAAATCTTCCAGCCAGTCTCACTTTACAACTGTTGCCAAAGCCTGCATGATGATGTCATAAGATACTCCCCTGCTCTCTTAATGGCTCCTGTGTATCATAGTGGGCAGGACTAGGTGGCTGGGTACAACTTTTTTTTTTACCTGCCTTCTAACACAAAGAGAGGAGATTGACCTGATCAAACAGGATCATAACTCCACCCTCTAGTGATGTAATAGTTACATTACCCTCCCATTCAATGCAAGTCTATGGTCAGAATTCTGACATATATACTGCATTCTGTGTCCCCAGCCCCAAAGTGAGATACTAGTGCTGTAAAGTCACTGGGGGGTGGTACCCCAAAAAACACTATATTTCACAAAATGGCGGCGCCCAGTCACATTTGTTTCATTACATATTTTATTAAATACAGTCACATAACAAACACAAAAGACGTATCTGAAATCAACAATGCAAAATAAAAAAAAATAAAACCTTTTTCATGTTGTGGTGGGAGTGTCCCTTTAAAGGCTGCCGGCGTGTGTATATTTACCCGTAAAGGTACAGAACACAGGGTACATTGCTTTGAAAACCCGAAAGGTTAATTCCATAAACAAAGTTTTTTTTAGTTTATGAAATGTTGCTTTTCTTTTTCTTTTTTTAAATCGTGTCACTTTATGTTATTTATTTATTTTTCCCTGTGTACACCTGCTGGTAAATGTATTAAATCCCAAAGTCTTTTCACCTCTGTTGGCTGCAGGATAGCATTTCCTCCGTGGCACGGAGACAGGCATAGTGTGGGCAGGTGCACGGACACCCCTTACAAGTGCCACCGATCCTGCACCTTAAATCAAGCAGGTCATCTTATGTTTAATTTAGTTCTGACATGTTGGCTACTGGAAGCATTCATTGAACAAGAAAAAAAATGTTTTAATTAATTATGTGTGACCCCCAGGTCAGTCTTTATAGTTATAGTACAGTACCACATTATCCCCTCGCCTGTAATTGTCTGTACACATTATATGGGCACATATGTATGCCTCTGTGTGTGCAGCAATGTCTGTACGCATTGTATGGGCAGATATGTATGCCTCTGTGTGTGCATCAATGTCTGTACGCATTGTATGGGCAGATATGTATGCCTCTGTGTGTGCAGCAATGTCTGTACGCATTGTATGGGCAGATATGTATGCCTCTGTGTGTGCATCAATGTCTGTACGCATTGTATGGGCAGATATGTATGCCTCTGTGTGTGCATCAATGTCTGTACGCATTGTATGGGCAGATATGTATGCCTCTGTGTGTGCATCAATGTCTGTACGCATTGTATGGGCAGATATGTATGCCTCTGTGTGTGTGGTAATGTCTGTACGCATTGTATGGGCAGATATGTATGCCTCTGTGTGTGCATCAATGTCTGTACGCATTGTATGGGCAGATATGTATGCCTCTGTGTGTGTGGTAATGTCTGTACGCATTGTATGGGCAGATATGTATGCCTCTGTGTGTTCAGCACTGTCTGTACGCATTGTATGGGTACATTATGTCCCATTAGAGCTGTCACACAGACAGTATTTTTCGGGTAAATTCTTAGCTCGAGATCAATGTCAAGTAAACTTTGCTTATACTTTGATTGCAGAGAATTTTTAAAAAATCATCTATATATTGTGTTAGCAAAATTGCGTACAAATACATATAAACAGGAGACAAAACAGACACGTTTCACTTGTCTTTCTATGAATTCTGACATTTGCTGATAATTCTGTAAACACAATGTCTAGATCATTTATCTTCATTGTTTATTCTCTACACTTACAGTATAAGCAATGTTGAGGTGGACAGAGTCCCTTTAAGTCTACAGAGGCAGACCCCCCCCATCCCTTAAATAATCAATAAATCGGTTACAGCCTCTCTCCGTTCATCTAATGCCTTCTTTGCTCTATATAAATAGATGGTAATGTAACAAAGTTGAGGGGGAAAGATCCAATTCTTTTTCTATACTTAACATGAGGCTACGGAAGCCCAGAGAGGCCATGTATTTTTTTTTTTAAATATGTTTCTAACAAGTTGTTATCTTAAGAGAAAAACTCCCCCTCAAATATTTAAAATACATGACCTCTCTGGGCTTCCGCATGAAGGCTTTAAAAATATTTTTTTGGACTTCCTCTTTAAGTTCTGCTTAATTGTATATAAAGTTGTAAATGAGCAATACATTGTCCTGGAGAGCTTCCCACACAATATCCCCCCATAAATGGGACAGAAAGAAACAACATGTCACTTGTAATGATTAATTTACCAGTTTCACAGAACAGGAGGGCTCCTAATACAGTATCAATGAAAGCCAACAAAGCATTATCAATGCACAACAAGCATCAAAGCCACAGATCCCATCAGGTCACCTCCCATGGACTGCGGGAGGCAGGGATACATGTAGAATAATTGCTATCTAAGTAGCAATAAAGTCATTCAGCCATATAACACTTCTGGAAGAAAGGTCAATGGGATAAAATCCAGACCACAGAAAGGTACAATGCATAGACTCTGTGGAATAAAAAGTCAAGAGTAATTTCTATGGGGACACTGAATAAAAGGATACTAAAACAAAATGTATGGGGGTCTGCTCAATAAAGAGAGAATTGCCAGGAATTGAGATTTGAAATGTGCTTTAAAAAAAAATCTATGGTTTTCCCTATAGCAATCAGGTTTTTTTTTTTTGGTCCATTTGGTTCTCCAGTTGGCAGAAACCTAACCCTAGTTGTGCTACCTCTTTAATGGTGAGCTCTGTTCAAATACCCAAGTTGACCATTAGCCGAGGGCAGCCCTGACAGAGATGGTGGCGTTTCTCATACAATATGGAAGCAAAACGGTTTCCAAATATTTTATCCTTTACTGAGACAATGTCTGTGTTGCAGAACATCTTTTATCTTCAGACAGCTCCAAAGCTGTTCATCTATGATCGGGGGTTTCTCCAAAGCCAACGCATTGCTGTGAATTAAACATCTACAGTGGCTGGTTGGCAAGGCCCGGGCTACTCTCTAACCTGACTCAAAGATCTGGGATCACCACACTTTTTTTCTCATCAATGCTCCCAACTTTCTATCCATTTGTCTTGTTTGTCTGTCAGTCTCTGTACTTTATCTGTCCGTATATCTGTCCAGTCGGCCTATTTTTTGTCTATATCTGCTGAGAGGTGCACCGTGGGCGACTCAATCGTCTTTGCCCTTGGACGAGAATTTGCTAGCTCTCCACCGAGCCAATGCAACCTCCAGATCCTACTTTGTAAATAATTAAATGATTGCTAACATCAGAGCTTGACAAAAAAGTTTGAAATCCACAAATATTTGAAGAGAAGTGGTCAATTAGGAGCAGCTGAACACAGAGGAGAAACTGCTACAGCCAGCATTTTCTTCATCCAAAAATGTCCGAACATAAATCCTATATCCTTGGAATTAGAAGTAGGAGGATTTAAGATAAGATCAGATCAACAGCAATCAAACTGTAGCAATTTAGATTGTGTGACTGAGAGAGATGGCTGTTAAAGTTACAAGTACTCAACAGTGATTGATTGATTTATGGATGCTTGGATGAGGGGATTTTACTATTTATTTGGGAAAAGTTATATATATATTCATTTATTGGATTTAATTGTACAGCTCGACCATGGTGTTTAGAATCTAGTGTCAGATAAATCCTATGAAGGAAGATCTGACGAATCTGACTCTGATTGTCCGTCCCCCTGGAAGTGCTAAGAGGTACTTTATTTGTATTCTTTCGGTAAAGCATTTCCATTTATACCGCTTATACTTTCTATTAAACATAACTGTTTTTGCCGACAGTTGTGCTTTAACACAAACGAGTAGTCTGTATCAGTATCCCACCATTCTGAGACAGGGCACTTTATGCAGAAGACATTTAGGCCAGAGAGGCCACCTCCAGCACGATGGCACACATTGATGCCAGTTGTCTAATTTCCCTGTCACCTCAAACTGACCCAGCTCGTGCAAACAGCTGCTGCTGCTCCTCTAATGTTGAATTCACACTTGGTGGTAAGAGCAAGGCGGAACCGCAGGAGGAAAACCAGCCTGCCAGCATGGTAGGATAGCTGTATATGCCAGTATATCCTTATGGCAGCGCTCTATGCATGGGCACTCAAGTAGAACACCAACACCAAACGGGTCATTGGAGTTGACCCCATGTGCCCCAAGCCCACACTTCGAGGTAGCTTTGGTGCCTTCAGCGCTGACGTAGCTACTGTTTAAAGGAATGGGCCGCTGACGATAGCAAAAAAAAAAATGGAGTAGAAATTGCGGCACATGAAAGTGTCAGAATGTAAAAAACAAACAAAAAAACAAAACAAAACAAAAAAAAAGCATAATTAGTATTATACGATAAGATATTGCTGATTCCCACCCACCCCTTTTTAATCTTATTTTTTTTTAAATTACAAAACTTTACACAAGACCTAGTTTAAAAAAAAAAAAAAAAAATTCTATCCTTTGTATTGTAACTATAAATAGTACTCAAAAGATGGAGTCACTTGTGTTTGTCAAGCTGTATATAGTTAGCCAATCAAAGACCGCAACCGTGATTTCTATTATCCTATGGGGTGCCTTATACGGGGCTGAATGATTTTTAAAGTGGCTCTGCCATTCTAAACATTACTTATACTGTGAATATAGGGAATAAAAAGAATGCTGAAAAATGAGCTATGCATTGCGTTAGCGGACTTGAAGGCAGATACATAAAATAAGAGAAATTATATGTCCAGTTTGATATGCAATGAACTAGTTAACAATGTGAAATGGGTAATTTCAAGCCACATGTGGATGTCATATGTAGGAGAAACCACAGACGCACATAAGACATATTTGTTTTATGCATGCAATTTTCCTAGCACAATGCATAGATCATATTTCATTATTTTTTATTGCTATATGCACAGTATAAGCAGTGTTTAGATTAAGTCTCTTTAAAGATAAACCCAAATAACAATAATGCTTTAACATCGCATCAACATTAGTTTATAAGTGCACCAAAAATGTACCTGGCACTTGGTACAGAGCACAGAAGAGAACTACACACAATGTGCAATCTAATATGAATATATCCACTGATTTTGCCAGCTCATAGTTTAATTTAGCTTTATAAAAAGCAATTTGTTCTGCAAAACACTTTGGTGAACAATTAAATAGTCTTTAAATATTAAATAATATTAAACATATTAAAGCAAAAAACATACAGCAGTATCAGTATATGTTCAATTGAAAGATTGCATCAAGTGTAGGCATTTTGAATATAAATTCTTAAATGAAAGAATACAAATAGTGTACCTTCCTGAGCCGCTCATATAGCTCTCTCAGGGGGCAGACATGGTGTTTAGAATCTTGACCCAAGAAGAATAAAGATCTGACTCAAGATTCTAAATAACATGTCCGCCCCCTGATAGTGCTATCTAAGCAAAGAGGGCTCAATAAGGTACTTTATCCGTATTCTTCTATAAAAGCATGTCTGTTTAAAATGTGTTTGATTTAATTTTTCAATTAAACATAACTTAACAGTTGTCCATAAAATACAGTTCTGAATATCTTACTTATCTCTGAATTAGGAGCTTATTAGCAACTAATTCAGTGCCTTGCTAGAATCTACCCCTCTTGGCATATTCCTTCATCACGCCAGTAGAACTAATAATATATCTAAATTGCAATTATTATTTGAAAGTACTTTTACACAGGACAAATCCATCTCCATTACTTCTTGGGAATCAGGCCTCGGGATGTCATAGCGCATGCCAAAACACTAGAAGAGCCTTACACGGGATTATTTTACAGGAACTGTATTATAAAAGTACCATACAGATGGCACTTGGTACCTACACGACTTAATAAGATCTTTCCTGATACCACAAGCCTATGTTGGAGGTGTGGAGGGCTCCCATCTCCACATATGGTGGTCCTGCGATCTGTTAAAGCCGATTAGGAATAAGGTATCTTTTAACTCTATTCAACAACTTAATATCCTACTGTCCCCACAAACTTTTCTTTTTCACTTGAATTTAGACCCAGGGAGATCCCCCAAAACATATTCTTTCAATCAATATTCTTGATACTTGAAACTTCTTCTTGCTCGCCTTTGGAAGAAGCAAGAGCTACCGACTTGGTCGAAAGTCAAGAAACAAATTGAATTTCAACTCTCGACCGAGAAGGCCTTCTATGAGTCAAACGAATTGGGGATAAGATTTAAAGAGATTTGGAACCTCTGAGGAACTTTAAAAAGTGGGTCCATCTGGGAGTAGATATAATAGTTTCTTCTATGCTGGAGGATCTTGGGGGGAGACGGAGGGCTCTGACCGATCTTCGCTGAGGAAACTTAAACACCCCCCCCCCTCTCTTTTTTTTCTCTTCCCCTGTATATTTGATGAATTAGGAATATATGTTTATGTATTCATGATGTAATTCTGAATGTTGATTTGTATTTTGAAGTCTTGCGTTTTTTTTTATGTATATTTGTATGTGTATTTATATGTTTGATAAGAATGATGGAAGGAAAGTAATGAAAAATGTAATAAAGAATAATACATTAAAATTGAAAAGGCATAAAATACAGAATGTTTCAAACTATAGCTCAAAAAAAAAAAAAAAAAAAAACAAGCACTAGGAATTAATAAAAAGCCAACATGTAGTTGATACAATATAACAATGCATGGAAAGAAAAAAAGGAAATACCAGTGTACGTTACACCAGATGAGTGATACACTACCAAACTCCTAGGGCTGTAATTTGACAAATAACTACAATATGTGCAAATAGGGCACAATCTATAGGAATTTACCACACTAATTCATAATGTTGGGGTATGCTTGACGATCTAAGCCCCTAGGATACAAATTTAATTAAATTAAAGAAAACAAAAATGTTTTCCATTTGTAAAATAAACATGCCCATTTTAAAATCAGATCGTTAATATTTAATAGACCTTGATCTTTACTATGATTATTATTTCAAATATTTAAACAAACAGATGTCCAAAAATAAGTATTTTTATTTACGTTTATTGGTTTAATTTTTTTTTTTTATTTTTTTTTTTTTGGTATAAGCACATCATTTAATTAACACAGGATGTGGGGTTTAACTGGCAAATAATATCACCCGCTTTTAATTTCCAATAAATTGGAAAAAAAAAAATATCAGGCTCTACTTTTAGTAATGTATACATTTTTATTGATACCTCTTTTTTTTCTTTTTTATTTCAAACTTCTAAATTAAGTTTAAAAAAAAAAAAAAAAATTGTTATACTTTTCAGTGCTGGGTCGTCCTGCAACAAACCCCCCAAATAGTAGGGTGTTCATAAAAAAAACAAGTATACTATAATAAAGACAATAATCTCATGGTCATGTGGGTGTAGGTAGATCATAGTAAGTGGGATTGACAAGAGATAACAACTTGCTAATGGTGCACTGTACATGAAAGAGATTTGCAGTTGAATGTATTACTTTAAGGGAGGCCATGACAGCGACCATGCCCAGTAGTCTCATAATAATGTAATAGAATTGTTACTGTTGCTGTAGCAACCGTCCTGCCTATTTCTACAAGCCCTTCCTGATTGGATGTCCCTGAATTTAAAGGTTCCCGACAAAATTATTTTCATTGTAAAACTACAGCAGAACTGTAACAAGTTTTAAAGCAAAAATAAGTGCATTTCCCATCTATTAACCCCTTCCCGACGTTAGGATGTACTAAGCCGTCCTGACTTTAAGTGCCTTAAAGTCGTTAGGATGGCATAGTACGTCCTGTACTAAACAGCTCATCGCGGATCCCGCTTCAGGCACTTACAGCGGGATCCCACCTGTCAGATGAGGCCACTTTGAGTGGCCTCAGTCTGACAGGGAAAATGTAGCCGGTGCTCGCATTTTGCTAAATCGCGCTGTGCCCGAACTTCCGGGTTCGGGCACGCCTCCGTGGCGTCACACGTGACGTCCGGAGGTCTCGCAATTTTTTGGCAGGGACCCACAGGGTCTATTAAGACCCTGATCGGATCTCTGCCAGAGTGTTCCTGGCTACCAATCACTTTGTGATCGGTGGCCAGGAACAAATCGTGACATTTTGGTGCTTGCGTTGTTTGGGACACAAGCACCATGCGTCACGAAGGGGTTAAACACATGTACAGAATACAGAAAATGTAATTCCCACAAATCAGCATAGCTCCCAACTTTGCCCCCGGTAAATCGAGAAACTGGGGGGGGGGGAGTCTGGGAGGAGGGGGGGGGGGCAGCGGGGGCGGAGTCTGGGGTCGGGAGGTGTGAGTGCTACCGCTCATGTGAACACTGTTACTTGTTTTTGATCCTGACTTCTGAAGACGGGATCGCTATTGCGCATGTTCACAATGCTGCGCATGCCCAGTAAGCATTCTCTGCTGTCTGGGACACCGGAGAATACGATCAGGACCCCACTTTGAGTTCCCATGCAGAAAAAAAAACAAAAAATAGAACTGAACACTGACTACAAACTATAGCCTTTCCTAACACTTACCGTATTTATCGGCGTATAACACGCAACTTATTTTAAGAAGGAAATTTCAGGAAAAAAAACTTAAGAATTTAAATTAAGAACTTTGAAGCCCAATATGCCATTTTAATATGCCAGGATATTGCCCCCAATATGCCATTTAATATGTAGGATATTGCCCCCAATATGCCATTTAATATGCAGGATATTGCCCCCAATATGCCATTTTAATATGCCAGGATATTGCCCCCAATATGCCATTTTAATATGCCAGGATATTGCCCCCAATATGCCATTTAATATGCCAGGATATTGCCCCAATATGCCATTTAATATGCCAGGATATTGCCCCCAATATGCCATTTTAATATGCCAGGATATTGCCCCCAATATGCCATTTAATATGCAGGATATTGCCCCCAATATGCCATTTAATATGCCAGGATATTGCCCCCAATATGCCATTTAATATGCCAGGATATTGCCCCAATATGCCATTTAATATGCAGGATATTGCCCCCAATATACCATTTAATATGCCAGGATATTGCCCCCAATATGCCATTTAATATGCCAGGATATTGCCCCAATATGCCATTTAATATGCCAGGATATTGCCCCCAATATGCCATTTAATATGCCAGGATATTGCCCCCAATATGCCATTTAATATGCCAGGATATTGCCCCCAATATGCCATTTAATATGCAGGATATTGCCCCCAATATGCCATTTAATATGCCAGGATATTGCCCCAATATGCCATTTAATATGCCAGGATATTGCCCCCAATATGCCATTTAATATGCCAGGATATTGCCCCCAATATGCCATTTAATATGCCAGGATATTGCCCCCAATATGCCATTTAATATGCAGGATATTGCCCCCAATATACAATTTAATATGCCAGGATATTGCCCCCAATATGCCATTTAATATGCCATGATATTGCCCCCAATATGCCATTTAATATGCCAGGATATTGCCCCCAATATGCCATTTAATATGCCAGGATATTGCCCCCAATATGCCATTTAATATGCAGGATATTGCCCCCAATATGCCATTTAATATTCCAGGATATTGCCCCCAATATGCCATTTAATATGCCAGGATATTGCCCCCAATATGCCATTTAATATGCCAGGATATTGCCCCCAATATGCAATTTAATATGCAGGATATTGCCCCCAATATGCCATTTAATATGCCAGGATATTACCCCCAATATGCCATTTAATATGCAGGATATTGCCCCCAATATGCCATTTAATATGCCAGGATTTTGCCCCCAATATGCCATTTTAATATGCCAGGATATTGCCCCCAATATGCCATTTAATATGCAGGATATTGCCCCCAATATGCCATTTAATATGCAGGATATTGCCCCCAATATGCCATTTAATATGCAGGATATTGCCCCCAATATGCCATTTAATATGCCAGGATATTGCCCCCAATATGCCATTTAATATGCCAGGATATTGCCCCCAATATGCCATTTAATATGCAGGATATTGCCCCCAATATGCCATTTAATATGCCAGATATTGCCCCCAATATGACATTTAATATGCAGGATATTGCCCCAATATGCCATTTAATATGCCAGGATATTGCCCCAATATGCCATGTAATATGCCAGATATTGCCCCCAATATGCCATTTAATATGTAGGATATTGCCCCCAATATGCCATTTAATATGCCAGGATTTTGCCCCCAATATGCCATTTAATATGCAGGATATTGCCCCCAATATGCCATTTAATATGCAGGATATTGCCCCAATATGCCATTTAATATGCCAGGATATTGCCCCCAATATGCCATTTAATATGCCAGGATATTGCCCCCAATATGCCATTTAATATGCCAGGATTTTGCCCCCAATATGCCATTTTAATATGCCAGGATATTGCCCCCAATATGCCATTTTAATATGCCAGGATATTGCCCCCAATATTCCATTTAATATGCAGGATATTGCCCCCAATATGCCATTTAATATGCCAGGATATTGCCCCCAATATACCATTTAATATGCCAGATATTGCCCCCAATATGCCATTTAATATGCAGGATATTGCCCCCAATATGCCATTTAATATGCAGGATATTGCCCCCAATATGCCATTTAATATGCCAGGATATTGCCCCCAATATGCCATTTAATATGCCAGATATTGCCCCCAATATGCCATTTAATATGCCAGGATATTGCCCCCAATATGCCATTTAATATGCCAGGATATTGCCCCCAATATGCCATTTAATATGCAGGATATTGCCCCCAATATGCCATTTAACATGCAGGATATTGCCCCCAATATGCCATTTTATATGCCAGGATATTGCCCCCAATATGCCATTTAATATGCAGGATATTGCACCCAATATGCCATTTAATATGCCAGATATTGCCCCCAATATGCCATTTAATATGCCAGGATATTGCCCCCAATATGCCATTTAATCTGCCAGGATATTGCCCCCAATATGCCATTTAATATGCCAGGATATTGCCCCCAATATACCATTTAATATGCCAGATATTGCCCCCAATATGCCATTTAATATGCAGGATATTGCCCCCAATATGCCATTTAATATGCAGGATATTGCCCCCAATATGCCATTTAATATGCCAGGATATTGCCCCCAATATGCCATTTAATATGCCAGATATTGCCCCCAATATGCCATTTAATATGCAGGATATTGCCCCCAATATGCCATTTAATATGCCAGGATATTGCCCCCAATATGCCATTTAATATGCCAGGATATTGCCCCCAATATGCCATTTAATATGCAGGATATTGCCCCCAATATACAATTTAATATGCCAGGATATTGCCCCCAATATGCCATTTAATATGCCATGATATTGCCCCCAATATGCCATTTAATATGCCAGGATATTGCCCCCAATATGCCATTTAATATGCCAGGATATTGCCCCCAATATGCCATTTAATATGCAGGATATTGCCCCCAATATGCCATTTAATATTCCAGGATATTGCCCCCAATATGCCATTTAATATGCCAGGATATTGCCCCCAATATGCCATTTAATATGCCAGGATATTGCCCCCAATATGCAATTTAATATGCAGGATATTGCCCCCAATATGCCATTTAATATGCCAGGATATTACCCCCAATATGCCATTTAATATGCAGGATATTGCCCCCAATATGCCATTTAATATGCCAGGATTTTGCCCCCAATATGCCATTTTAATATGCCAGGATATTGCCCCCAATATGCCATTTAATATGCAGGATATTGCCCCCAATATGCCATTTAATATGCAGGATATTGCCCCCAATATGCCATTTAATATGCAGGATATTGCCCCCAATATGCCATTTAATATGCCAGGATATTGCCCCCAATATGCCATTTAATATGCCAGGATATTGCCCCCAATATGCCATTTAATATGCAGGATATTGCCCCCAATATGCCATTTAATATGCCAGATATTGCCCCCAATATGACATTTAATATGCAGGATATTGCCCCAATATGCCATTTAATATGCCAGGATATTGCCCCAATATGCCATGTAATATGCCAGATATTGCCCCCAATATGCCATTTAATATGTAGGATATTGCCCCCAATATGCCATTTAATATGCCAGGATTTTGCCCCCAATATGCCATTTAATATGCAGGATATTGCCCCCAATATGCCATTTAATATGCAGGATATTGCCCCAATATGCCATTTAATATGCCAGGATATTGCCCCCAATATGCCATTTAATATGCCAGGATATTGCCCCCAATATGCCATTTAATATGCCAGGATTTTGCCCCCAATATGCCATTTTAATATGCCAGGATATTGCCCCCAATATTCCATTTAATATGCAGGATATTGCCCCCAATATGCCATTTAATATGCCAGGATATTGCCCCCAATATACCATTTAATATGCCAGATATTGCCCCCAATATGCCATTTAATATGCAGGATATTGCCCCCAATATGCCATTTAATATGCAGGATATTGCCCCCAATATGCCATTTAATATGCCAGGATATTGCCCCCAATATGCCATTTAATATGCCAGATATTGCCCCCAATATGCCATTTAATATGCCAGGATATTGCCCCCAATATGCCATTTAATATGCCAGGATATTGCCCCCAATATGCCATTTAATATGCAGGATATTGCCCCCAATATGCCATTTAACATGCAGGATATTGCCCCCAATATGCCATTTTATATGCCAGGATATTGCCCCCAATATGCCATTTAATATGCAGGATATTGCACCCAATATGCCATTTAATATGCCAGATATTGCCCCCAATATGCCATTTAATATGCCAGGATATTGCCCCCAATATGCCATTTAATCTGCCAGGATATTGCCCCCAATATGCCATTTAATATGCAGGATTTTGCCCCCAATATGCCATTTTAATATGCCAGGATATTGCCCCAATATGCCATTTAATATGCAGGATATTGCCCCCAATATGCCATTTAATATGCAGGATATTGCCCCCAATATGCCATTTAATATGTAGGATATTGCCCCCAATATGCCATTTAATATGCAGGATATTGCCCCCAATATGCCATTTAATATGCAGGATATTGCCCCCAATATGCCATTTAATATGCCAGGATATTGCCCCCAATATGCCATTTAATATGCCAGGATATTGCCCCCAATATGCCATTTAATATGCAGGATATTGCCCCCAATATGCCATTTAATATGCAGGATATTGCCCCCAATATGCCATTTAATATTCCAGGATATTGCCCCCAATATGCCATTTAATATGCCAGATATTGCCCCAATATGCCATTTAATATGCCAGATATTGCCCCAATATGCCATTTAATATGCAGGATATTGCCCCAATATGCCATTTAATATGCAGGATATTGCCCCCAATATGCCATTTAATATGCAGGATATTGCCCCCAATATGCCATTTAATATGCATGATATTGCCCCCAATATGCCATTTAATATGCAGGATATTGCCCCCACTATGCCATTTAATATGCAGGATATTGCCCCCAATATGCCATTTAATATGCAGGATATTGCCCCCAATATGCCATTTAATATGCCAGGATATTGCCCCCAATATGCCATTTAATATGCCAGGATATTGCCCCCAATATGCCATTTAATATGCCAGGATATTGCCCCCAATATGCCATTTAATATGCAGGATATTGCCCCCAATATGCCATTTAATATGCAGGATATTGCCCCCAATATGCCATTTAATATGCAGGATATTGCCCCCAATATGCAATTTAATATGCAGGATATTGCCCCCAATATGCCATTTAATATGCCAGGATATTGCCCCCAATATGCCATTTAATATGCCAGGATATTGCCCCCAATATGCCATTTAATATGCCAGGATATTGCCCCCAATATGCCATTTAATATGCAGGATATTGCCCCCAATATGCCATTTAATATGCAGGATATTGCCCCCAATATGCCATTTAATATGCAGGATATTGCCCCCAATATGCCATTTAATATGCAGGATATTGCCCCCAATATGCCATTTAATATGCAGGATATTGCCCCCAATATGCCATTTAATATGCAGGATATTGCCCCCAATATGCCATTTAATATGCAGGATATTGCCCCAATATGCCATTTAATATGCAGGATATTGCCCCCAATATGCCATTTAATATGCCAGGATATTGCCCCCAATATGCCATTTTAATATGCAGGATATTGCCCCAATATGCCATTTAATATGCAGGATATTGCCCCCAATATGCCATTTAATATGCCAGGATATTGCCCCCAATATGCCATTTAATATGCAGGATATTGCCCAAATATGCCATTTAATATGCCAGGATATTGCCCCCAATATGCCATTTAATATGCCAGATATTGCCCCCAATATGCCATTTAATATGCAGGATATTGCCCCCAATATGCCATTTAATATGCAGGATTTTGCCCCCAATATGCCATTTAATATGCCAGATACTGCCCCCAATATGCCATTTAATATGCAGGATATTGCCCCCAATATGCCATTTAATATGCAGGATATTGCCCCCAATATGCCATTTAATATGCCAGGATATTGCCCCCAATATGCCATTTAATATGCCAGGATATTGCCCCCAATATGCCATTTAATATGCAGGATATTGCCCCCAATATGCCATTTTAATATGCCAGATATTGCCCCAATATGCCATTTAATATGCAGGATATTGCCCCCAATATGCCATTTAATATGCAGGATATTGCCCCCAATATGCCATTTAATATGCCAGGATTTTGCCCCCAATATGCCATTTTAATATTCCAGGATATTGCCCCAATATGCCATTTAATATGCCAGGATATTGCCCCAATATGCCATTTAATATGCAGGATATTGCCCCCAATATACCATTTAATATGCCAGGATATTGCCCCCAATATGCCATTTAATATGCCAGGATATTGCCCCAATATGCCATTTAATATGCCAGGATATTGCCCCCAATATGCCATTTAATATGCCAGGATATTGCCCCCAATATGCCATTTAATATGCCAGGATATTGCCCCCAATATGCCATTTAATATGCAGGATATTGCCCCCAATATGCCATTTAATATGCCAGGATATTGCCCCAATATGCCATTTAATATGCCAGGATATTGCCCCCAATATGCCATTTAATATGCCAGGATATTGCCCCCAATATGCCATTTAATATGCCAGGATATTGCCCCCAATATGCCATTTAATATGCAGGATATTGCCCCCAATATACAATTTAATATGCCAGGATATTGCCCCCAATATGCCATTTAATATGCCATGATATTGCCCCCAATATGCCATTTAATATGCCAGGATATTGCCCCCAATATGCCATTTAATATGCCAGGATATTGCCCCCAATATGCCATTTAATATGCAGGATATTGCCCCCAATATGCCATTTAATATTCCAGGATATTGCCCCCAATATGCCATTTAATATGCCAGGATATTGCCCCCAATATGCCATTTAATATGCCAGGATATTGCCCCCAATATGCAATTTAATATGCAGGATATTGCCCCCAATATGCCATTTAATATGCCAGGATATTACCCCCAATATGCCATTTAATATGCAGGATATTGCCCCCAATATGCCATTTAATATGCCAGGATTTTGCCCCCAATATGCCATTTTAATATGCCAGGATATTGCCCCCAATATGCCATTTAATATGCAGGATATTGCCCCCAATATGCCATTTAATATGCAGGATATTGCCCCCAATATGCCATTTAATATGCAGGATATTGCCCCCAATATGCCATTTAATATGCCAGGATATTGCCCCCAATATGCCATTTAATATGCCAGGATATTGCCCCCAATATGCCATTTAATATGCAGGATATTGCCCCCAATATGCCATTTAATATGCCAGATATTGCCCCCAATATGACATTTAATATGCAGGATATTGCCCCAATATGCCATTTAATATGCCAGGATATTGCCCCAATATGCCATGTAATATGCCAGATATTGCCCCCAATATGCCATTTAATATGTAGGATATTGCCCCCAATATGCCATTTAATATGCCAGGATTTTGCCCCCAATATGCCATTTAATATGCAGGATATTGCCCCCAATATGCCATTTAATATGCAGGATATTGCCCCAATATGCCATTTAATATGCCAGGATATTGCCCCCAATATGCCATTTAATATGCCAGGATATTGCCCCCAATATGCCATTTAATATGCCAGGATTTTGCCCCCAATATGCCATTTTAATATGCCAGGATATTGCCCCCAATATGCCATTTTAATATGCCAGGATATTGCCCCCAATATTCCATTTAATATGCAGGATATTGCCCCCAATATGCCATTTAATATGCCAGGATATTGCCCCCAATATACCATTTAATATGCCAGATATTGCCCCCAATATGCCATTTAATATGCAGGATATTGCCCCCAATATGCCATTTAATATGCAGGATATTGCCCCCAATATGCCATTTAATATGCCAGGATATTGCCCCCAATATGCCATTTAATATGCCAGATATTGCCCCCAATATGCCATTTAATATGCCAGGATATTGCCCCCAATATGCCATTTAATATGCCAGGATATTGCCCCCAATATGCCATTTAATATGCAGGATATTGCCCCCAATATGCCATTTAACATGCAGGATATTGCCCCCAATATGCCATTTTATATGCCAGGATATTGCCCCCAATATGCCATTTAATATGCAGGATATTGCACCCAATATGCCATTTAATATGCCAGATATTGCCCCCAATATGCCATTTAATATGCCAGGATATTGCCCCCAATATGCCATTTAATCTGCCAGGATATTGCCCCCAATATGCCATTTAATATGCAGGATTTTGCCCCCAATATGCCATTTTAATATGCCAGGATATTGCCCCAATATGCCATTTAATATGCAGGATATTGCCCCCAATATGCCATTTAATATGCAGGATATTGCCCCCAATATGCCATTTAATATGTAGGATATTGCCCCCAATATGCCATTTAATATGCAGGATATTGCCCCCAATATGCCATTTAATATGCAGGATATTGCCCCCAATATGCCATTTAATATGCCAGGATATTGCCCCCAATATGCCATTTAATATGCCAGGATATTGCCCCCAATATGCCATTTAATATGCAGGATATTGCCCCCAATATGCCATTTAATATGCAGGATATTGCCCCCAATATGCCATTTAATATTCCAGGATATTGCCCCCAATATGCCATTTAATATGCCAGATATTGCCCCAATATGCCATTTAATATGCCAGATATTGCCCCAATATGCCATTTAATATGCAGGATATTGCCCCAATATGCCATTTAATATGCAGGATATTGCCCCCAATATGCCATTTAATATGCAGGATATTGCCCCCAATATGCCATTTAATATGCATGATATTGCCCCCAATATGCCATTTAATATGCAGGATATTGCCCCCAATATGCCATTTAATATGCAGGATATTGCCCCCAATATGCCATTTAATATGCAGGATATTGCCCCCAATATGCCATTTAATATGCCAGGATATTGCCCCCAATATGCCATTTAATATGCCAGGATATTGCCCCCAATATGCCATTTAATATGCCAGGATATTGCCCCCAATATGCCATTTAATATGCAGGATATTGCCCCCAATATGCCATTTAATATGCAGGATATTGCCCCCAATATGCCATTTAATATGCAGGATATTGCCCCCAATATGCCATTTAATATGCAGGATATTGCCCCCAATATGCCATTTAATATGCCAGGATATTGCCCCCAATATGCCATTTAATATGCCAGGATATTGCCCCCAATATGCCATTTAATATGCCAGGATATTGCCCCCAATATGCCATTTAATATGCAGGATATTGCCCCCAATATGCCATTTAATATGCAGGATATTGCCCCCAATATGCCATTTAATATGCAGGATATTGCCCCCAATATGCCATTTAATATGCAGGATATTGCCCCCAATATGCCATTTAATATGCAGGATATTGCCCCCAATATGCCATTTAATATGCAGGATATTGCCCCAATATGCCATTTAATATGCAGGATATTGCCCCCAATATGCCATTTAATATGCCAGGATATTGCCCCCAATATGCCATTTTAATATGCAGGATATTGCCCCAATATGCCATTTAATATGCAGGATATTGCCCCCAATATGCCATTTAATATGCCAGGATATTGCCCCCAATATGCCATTTAATATGCAGGATATTGCCCCAATATGCCATTTAATATGCCAGGATATTGCCCCCAATATGCCATTTAATATGCCAGATATTGCCCCCAATATGCCATTTAATATGCAGGATATTGCCCCCAATATGCCATTTAATATGCAGGATTTTGCCCCCAATATGCCATTTAATATGCCAGATATTGCCCCCAATATGCCATTTAATATGCAGGATATTGCCCCCAATATGCCATTTAATATGCAGGATATTGCCCCCAATATGCCATTTAATATGCCAGGATATTGCCCCCAATATGCCATTTAATATGCCAGGATATTGCCCCCAATATGCCATTTAATATGCAGGATATTGCCCCCAATATGCCATTTTAATATGCCAGATATTGCCCCAATATGCCATTTAATATGCAGGATATTGCCCCCAATATGCCATTTAATATGCAGGATATTGCCCCCAATATGCCATTTAATATGCCAGGATTTTGCCCCCAATATGCCATTTTAATATTCCAGGATATTGCCCCAATATGCCATTTAATATGCCAGGATATTGCCCCCAATATGCCACTTTAATATGCCAGATATTGCCCCCAATATGCCATTTAATATGCCATGATATTGCCCCCAATATGCCAGGATATTGCCCCTTAATATGCACGCAATGCCACCCTCCTCCCCCCCCCCCCCCTTCCCCAGACCCCAGTACTTTCCTCGTTCCTGCTCTGTCCCCCGGTGCTCTGAAGCTGCGTGGCTGTGAGGGAAGCGTTGTGAGCTCCCCTCCAACCGCGCGGAACAATAAAGCTTGTTTTAAAAAAAAACACTTTATTGACCGCGCGGCTGGAGGGAAGCTCACAACGCTTCCCTCACAGCCACGCAGCTTCAGAGCACCGGGGGACAGAGCAGGAACGAGGTAAGTTTTAGATTTTTTTTTTTTTTCGGCGTATAACACGCACACACCATTTTCTCCCTATTTTCAGGGAGAAAAAGTGCGTGTTATACGCCGATAAATACGGTATATAGTTGGCCAGATGATTTCCAGCTTTGGCTCCCATTAAATAATCCTATATTATTTTTTTGTGTGCATCCTGACTAACTGAAGTCCTAAATATTAAAATGGAAAAGCTATATAATCTATAGAAATAATGCCAGATAGGAGTATGTGTGCATTAAATATACACACACACATAAAATAAATAAGTTATGTTCCTGAGTCCTGCTGTCCCTCTCAGCTCTACCTCTGTCCTGAAAAGTAACAGGACAGAGGTAGATCGTGCCGGGACATATTACGTGACTGCCAGTCTGCCTAGAGACACCGTCATGGCACATAATGGGTTAAACACGTCTTCATTGACTTGGGTGTTTCCATGTCCCTAGATGCCAGCGTTCAGTAACTGTTAAGCAATTTATAATTTTGGTGGTATTAATATGGAGAGCTACTCATTACAACACAGAGCAGAGCTTCAGTTTCAATACAAACAGCTCTGTTTCCAAGAGTGGGGAAGTCAAGTAAGGATTACTTGTGTCTAAATGACGGCCAGGTAAATTTAGACAAGACAGCTTGTACAATCGTTCCTGGGCCCCAGCCAGAAGAGGAAAGATTATCACCCTCTTTCATGTGAAACGGGCTGAGGGATGTGCCATATCCACACAACAGAGTAGGCCTCAGTCTAACCACACGCCCATCGTAATCAATCTATGTCTATCAGGACAGCGCACAATATCCCACTGCTGGCGTCGTGTTTTAGTGGCAGAAAAACATTTCTGATTTATCTTGCAAACCCTACTGATACGTAGGCAGGGTTACGCACGAGGCAAACCGAGGCCAAAACGACTGCAAAGCAAACTCATGTTCAACCCCCTTCGTGACGCGTGGTGCTGGTGTCCCGGACGATGCAACCACCAAAAGGTGATCTGCGGCCAGGAAAACTAGGGAAGAGACCCGATCAGGGTCTTAATAGACCCTGCGGGTCCCTGCCAAAAGATGGCGAGACCTCCAGACATCACGTGTGACGCGCCCGAACCCGGGCACAGCGCGATTAGGTTAAAATGTAGCCGGTGGCCTCATCTGACAAGGTAGGATCCCGCTGCAAGTCCCCGCATCCGATCACGGCTCATCGCGGCTCCTGTTTAACGCTGGACGTTCTATGCCGTCCTAGCATACAGCATACAATGTCCTAGCGTGCGGGAAGGGGTTAAAAGGGTCAAGGTAACCATTAAAAAAAAATCATAATTCTACAAACATTGCCCCCGTTAAGACCATACGTTATAATCATTGGCACTTGCTATTCCCTGTAGGAAGGGGCATGTAGAATATGCAGGAATTTGGGGGAAACATAAAGTATAGTATAAGGCACATTTTACGATTACAAATTCTTTAGGAGTTAAAATCGTATTCAGAACCTGCTCCAAAATGTCTATAAAGCAGAAAGCTTAGAATATGCATTGAAGGGTCGATGCTTCAAGGACAATGAAACTTTTTTTTTTTTTTTTTTAACCCTTGAGTGTTTTTTAACCCTTGCTTCCCAAGTACACCTGAAGTGTATCTTAATAGATACAGGTGGGTTTACTCTGGCTTACAGCGGGTCTGGAGATGGGGAACAGCGCCGCCCCGCAGATCCCATGCAAAACCGAGGGTCTCTTTCTGCACTAGCAGAGAGAGACAGTGGCCCACCAGACCGGGGTGCCCGCTTCCCTTTAGAACTTACCAGTCAGAGAATAAACTGGCGTGTACTATCAAAAATAAATTTTCCTCACAGTATGGGCAACTCATTTTTCACTTGTGTTTCTATATTAGACGCACAAGTGAAAAGTAACGTTTAGTGTCCCTTTAAATCAATTCCCCCCCCCCCTTCGTTCTGGAAGTTTCTGCGGGACAGCCAAGGTATGGCTTCTTGCATGTATTTCTGTGTTGCTTTGTGCGTTAAGAATTTAACAATGGCCACAAACGAGAAACCGCTCGGCAAACGTAGCAGCCAGAGGGCCTCGTTGTATGACGCCGTGTAACCGACTCTCGCCCAGCCGTTCTTGCAAAGTCAATTTTTCTGTCCATTGTCAAAGAATTTTCAAGGCTGCAGATGGGAAACACATCAGGATGAAGCTTTTTGCCAGAGTCGGGTTTTTATCGGTTATACAGAGGACCGCGCAGGTCTGGAAAACGCAAAGATAAAGTACTTTTATTTGTATCATCGGGGGAATACAATATAATTGGCGTATGGCTGATATCTCTATTAGCATATGATCTGTCATCCTAAACTAAAGCATTTTACTGCTTTGCTGGCTGAATGTCTTTTACAGGGAAATTTAATAAAATCTAAGTTGTATGTAAATCCCCTTCTGTGCTCTAAACCAAGCGCTATGTACATTGTTGGTGTTATATAAATTCATGTTAAAAATGTAATAATTTTATAATAAAAAATAGGACTGTTTGGCAAATCCAGGACTGTTGGCAATTATGCTACTAGTGTGCTTTATTCCAGAAATATTTCTGTGTATATTGAAGTCTAACATCCAGACTGCTGCTTCCCAGAAGGAATTCTTTTATATACCTCCCATCGATCTGCCCTGGAAATAAGGGAGCTTGGGAGGTCAAATGTCAGCACTAGAATTATAGTCCTGAATCTGGATTGCCCTGCATAAAAGGCAGTTGGGCACACACAGCCAATAAGAGCGGGGGCTCACCCCGTTTGTCGGATCGGGTTCTATTTAGAAGCACAAGTGTAAAATAAAGTGGAGTGTCCCTTTAAACATAGTCCTTTGAAAATAAATGCAAACTATTGACTATGACACATGCATGCATTACTAATTCTGGCAGAAGCCCACGAGGAACTTCTAAATACCAGTATCCTGTCCAGACTGCCAAGTCCTTCATAAAACCAGCCACATTTCTCAGAGTATGGCTTCCTGACAAGACCCCACGACGATCCTATCAAGACATTCCAGCTTTAGCACAAACACATACCGTATAGGTAACATACTTCCATAGTTATTGGATTTCTTTACATTTTATTTAGGATGCCAGTAACATTATATAACAATAATAGAACACATATTGGACACATCCAGCATCCTTGCTCGGTCTTTGGAAGACATCTGTAATACCTTTGCTGCTTCCTGATGTCTTAGGCTCATCCTGCTATATGACTTAGATATTGTTTTTGTAAAGTTAAAAGCCTGTGGGTGGAATAGTTTGGTTACTATTTTTAACTGTATACGTGCCAGAGGGTTAGATGCAATGATATTGCCTTCATTTAAAGGACAATGGTCAGCAAAAAAATTAAAAAAAAGTAATTTAATAGAAAGAATGCATTAAGTGCAGGCATTTTATGTAGAAATGCTTTAATAAAAGAATACATAGTAAGAGGTCTTATTGCTCTATCAGTGGGCAGACATCTTGGATCAGACAAAGGAAGGTGTGACCCATCTGACCCAGGATTCTAAACATGTCTGCCTCCTGACCGAGCTATGCTAGCAAAGGGTGCTCAATAAGCTACTCTCTTTGTTTTATTTCTTCAAAGCATTTCTATTTAAAATGATCCAATCTTTCAATTAAACATACATTAATTTGATTTCTCTAAGGTTAAAAACCTGGTCCCATATGCCCAGAATAAACCCAATCAGACCAGACTGATATGGTGGCCACAGGTCAGATGATAGAGTAGCATGCACCTTAAAAAGTCCAAAAACTTGAGTGGGCTCTGTGTTACTCTGTAACAAGTTTTGGTTTTCCAGTCATTGCATGGCTTGCAACCTGGGAGGAATTGATACATCACACACACACACACACACACACACACACACAAACCCACACACAAACCTATTCCACAGTTATTTATTATTGTTATCCCTAATGCTGCTCTGTCTCATCCGGTCTTCTCAAGTGATATTCTCTTTGAGGTTTAAGGAGAGTGTTGCTGTGAGAAAGCATATGTCTAAAGGATGTTTAAAGTAGTGGATAGGATTGTATAGAAAGGATTCTCCTTACCCACTTTGAGTTCCCATGCAGAAAAAAAAAATAGAATAGAACACTGACTACAAACTATAGCCCTTCCTCACACTTATATAGTTGGCCAGATGATTTCCAGCTTTGGCTCCCATTAAATATCCTATATTATTTTTTTGGTGCATCCTGACTAACTGAAGTCCTAAATATTAAAATGGAAAATCTATTTAATCTATAGAAATAGTGCGAGATAGGAGTATGTGTGCATTAGATATAATATACACACACACACACACACATAAAATAAATTATTTATTTTTTGAACATTGTCTCTGGGCTATTTTTGGCTCCAAAATACTTAGAACCAGGGATGTACAACTGTCCCGCGGGTCAACAGGATGTCCTTATATCACGATTTGCTATTTCCTGTTAGATAATCATTTAAAGTACTACTTACAACTCTGCCACCTCTGCTGATGAGGGGTTACTGAACGGAATGCAATATCTAAAAGCAGAGGCGACATTAAATAATAGAGTAAGATAAGTACAATTAAACAAAAGGTCATTTGGCCATGCATTTACATGCGTAGAGGAATGTGTGGACCAGGATCACTTAATCACGGGCACTTGAGGACATTACTTCCATTATTATAGCATTTAGCCTATGGGTGGTAGATTATGTAAAGAATTAGATTGTCTGCAGACCCCTGGTCACAGATCCTGGCCCCCTACAGAGTAAGCCTTTAATGACCTCTAGGTGCTCTGGTCCGCAGTCCATCTTATTGAAGCATAATTTGTATGTTAACATTACAGCTTGGTGGTAGGTTTATGGGGGCTGTTAATCAAGATAGCTTGGGGCTTAAAAAAAAAAAAAAAAAAGAAAGAAGTTCAGAATTAAATCTGGTGAAGCCAGAGAGATAATACTTGTTTGTGTGCACTGGATGTGTTTCGGCTTGATTCAGGTCTAGGAGATGTCTATACTTTGGACACGGCTTGCACATGATTGGATATCCTGGGCTGTGTATGAAGACCATCTTGCACAGTAGGCATTTGCTCAAATGGGTCCATGCAAAGGAGGGCTGGCAACCTTTGGTCCGGAGGGACTCAAAACAATTTATAAGCCCATTTTGCTATTTCATCAGCCCACCTGTTATCAACACAGACAGACAGACAGACAGACAGACACTAGAGGCTAGGCATCCAGCTGCAGCCCTCCAGCTGTACTACAACCTCCAGAATCCCCTAGAAAGCTGGTGAGGAATTATGGGGGTGGCAGTTCTGGAGAAGTTGGGGGCCGTAGATGAAGACTGGGCTTTAGGGCATTTTTAGTGCTGCAGCCCCAGCCCATGGAGCTAGGGTAGAGGGCAGCCATGCCCATTTGCCCCCTGGCCAGCCTTTCCCCGGGTCCAAATATACAATGGATATAGAGGCAAAAAGTTGATCATTGTTAACCTTAGTTGCATATGTCTTGTGACTTGTCTGCTGTGCGTAGATTTGTGTTTAATAAATGTCTCTGCTACACACGATGATACATGGCGGTAACATGGACTTATCCCTCGATAATCTCAGCTGCATGTTTTTAATACAATGCTGGGCTGCTTGTGGGGATCTCTCCTAACAGTTATTGATGTGGAGCTCTATGATGCATTCATAATCGCCTCACATTACTGTGAAAAATATTGCTGTGGAGCTCTGGGATACTCACCGCACATGTCTGTGAGTTTTACTGCTGTGGAGCTCTCTGATACCCGCCGCACATGTCTGTGAGCTTTACTGCTGTGGAGCTGTGTGATACCCACCGCACATGTCTGTGAGCTTTACTGCTGTGGAGCTGTGTGATACCCACCACACATGTCTGTGAGCTTTACTGCTGTGGAGCTTTGTTTAACCCAAAGTACATGTCTGTGAGCTTTACTGCTGTGGAGCTCTGTGATACCCACCGCACATGTCTGTGAGCTTTACTGCTGTGGAGCTGTGTGATACCCACTGCCCATGTCTGTGAGCTTTACTGCTGTGGAGCTGTGTGATACCCACTGCACATGTCTGTGAGCTTTACTGCTGTGGAGCTCTGTGATACCCACCGCACATGACTGTGAGCTTTACTGCTGTGGAGCTGTGTGATACCCACTGCACATGTCTGTGAGCTTTACTGCTGTGGAGCTCTGTGATACCCACCGCACATGACTGTGAGCTTTACTGCTGTGGAGCTGTGTGATACCCACTGCACATGTCTGTGAGCTTTACTGCTTTGGAGCTCTGTGATACCCACTGCACATGTCTGTGAGATTTACTGCTGTGGAGCTGTGTGATACCCACCGCACATGTCTGGGAGCTTTACTGCTGTGGAGCTTTGTGATACCCACTGCACATGTCTGTGAGCTTTACTGCTTTGGAGCTCTGTGATACCCACTGCACATGTCTGTGAGAATTACTGCTGTGGAGCTGTGTGATACCCACCGCACATGTCTGTGAGCTTTACTGCTGTGGAGCTGTGTGAAACCCACTGCACATGTCTGTGAGCTTTACTGCTTTGGAGCTCTGTGAAACCCACTGCACATGTCTGTGAGCTTTACTGCTGTGGAGCTCTGTGATACCCACTGCACATGTCTGTGAGCTTTACTGCTGTGGAGCTTTGTGATACCCACTGCACATGTCTGTGAGCTTTACTGCTGTGGAGCTCTGTGATACCCACTGCACATGTCTGTGAGCTTTACTGCTGTGGAGCTTTGTGATTGCCAAGAGTTTTATAGCTGTTTGTGACACACTCGTACAAGGCCAAATACAGTGATTTTTAGTGCAGTGAAGCACTGTGGTACATTTATACACATGGTACATCAATGGGACTAAGTGGTGGAAACCATTTATATATTTATAATTGAGCGTTTCAGTCACCCACTAACAGACTACTCCCCCATTGCTGCAACAATTAGAAGGGAAGTCATCCCCAACAGATTAATTAATGATTGTTAAATACATGGCTATAAGGCCTGGTTCCAAGAGAATATCCCATTGCAGCTGGACTTTAAAATGTGCAAAGAATGGTCTATTATCACCTCCAGCTTACTGAATAAATATAGGTCTTTACTCTCAGGAATGTGTAATGATCATGTTAAGAGAAGAGTGACAATGTATAAAAATCACTAGAAACATATGAGAGAATAACTTTGTCCTCGTCGGCATCTACGTCAAATGTCTGTGGTCTCTGGGTCAGAATGATGGATACAAGATTAACCTACTCAAAGGATGAGGGGATTAAGGGGGTCTCTACTGATGCGAATGCTATGCTGAGCCCATCGGGTCTTTAAAATAGTGTTTGCCCCATATTTTGATTTTTTTTCCAGAGCAGCTGCAGTGTCGTCAACCAAAGAACATGGAAGCTGGAGGTCAGGTTGTCCATGACTTCCATTCAGGCCAGACATAGGACAACAGGGAATGCATCACTGGTTTAAATGGCCAGCTTTAACCCATTCACTGCAACCAGCTTCATAAAAAATAAAAAAAACTATTAATCTGTGGCGGAAATAATTACCAACTGGTATTAAATGTACTGCAGTTAACCCCATAAAAACGCATGATGATTGCACACAGGGGGTGTGGACAATGTTTATTTCAAAGAAAATCATTCAATTCTGCTGTAAAGGATAAATGTGACATCAAAAGAAAGCCATACAAGAACCATTCGGTCCGTCTAGTCTGCCCAATTTTCTAAATACTTTTATTAGTCCCCAGTTCCCGGTCTTATATCTAGGATAGCCTTATACCTATCCCATGCATGCTTAAACTCCTTCACTGTATTAACCTCTACCACTTCTACTGGAAGACTATTCCATACATCCACTACCCTCTCAGTAAAGTAATACTTTCATTAGTCCCTGGCCTTGTCTTATATCTAGGATAGCCTTATACCTATCCCATGCATGCTTAAACTCCTTCACTGTATTAACCTCTACCACTTCTACTGGAAGACTATTCCATACATCCACTACCCTCTTAGTAAAGTAATACTTTCATTAGTCCCTGGCCTTATCTTATATCTAGGATAGCCTTATACCTATCCCATGCATGCTTAATCTCCATCACTGTATTAACCTCTACCACTTCTACTGGAAGACTATTCCATACATCCACTACCCTCTCAGTAAAGTAATACTTTCATTAGTCCCTGGCCTTATCTTATATCTAGGATAGCCTTATACCTATCCCATGCATGCTTAATCTCCATCACTGTATTAACCTCTACCACTTCTACTGGAAGACTATTCCATACATCCACTACCCTCTTAGTAAAGTAATACTTGCATTAGTCCCTGGCCTTATCTTATATCTAGGATAGCCTTATCCATATCCCATGCATGCTTAATCTCCATCACTGTATTAACCTCTACCACTTCTACTGGAAGACTATTCCATACATCCACTACCCTCTCAGTAAAGTAATACTTTCATTAGTCCCTGGCCTTATCTTATATCTAGGATAGCCTTATACCTATCCCATGCATGCTTAATCTCCTTCACTGTATTAACCTCTACCACTTCTACTGGAAGACTATTCCATACATCCAATACCCTCTCAGTAATGTAATACTTCCATTAGTCCCTGGTCTTATCTTATATCTAGGATAGCCTTATACCTATCCCACGCATGCTTAAACTCCCTCACTGTATTAACCTCTACCACTTCTACTGGAAGACTATTCCATATATCCACTACCCTCTCAGTAATGTAATACTTTCATTAGTCCCTGGCCTTATCTTATATCTAGGATAGCCTTATACCTATCCCATGCATGCTTAATCTCCTTCACTGTATTAACCTATACCACTTCTACTGGAAGACTATTCCATGCATCCACTACCCTCTCAGTAATGTAATACTTTCATTAGTCCCTGGCCTTATCTTCTATCTAGGATAGCCTTATACCTATCCCACGCATGCTTAAACTCCCTCACTGTATTAACCTCTACCACTTCTACTGGAAGACTATTCCATGCACCCACTACCCTCTCAGTAATGTAATACTTTCATTAGTCCCTGGTCTTATCTTATATCTAGGATAGCCTTATACCTATCCCATGCATGCTTAAACTCCTTCACTGTATTAACCTCTACCACTTCTACTGGAAGACTATTCCATACATCCACTACCCTCTCAGTAATGTAATACTTTCATTAGTCCCTGTCCTTATCTTATATCTAGGATAGCCTTATACCTATCCCATGCATGCTTAAACTCCTTCACTGTATTAACATCTACCACTTCTACTGGAAGACTATTCCATACATCCACTACCCTCTCAGTAATGTAATACTTTCATTAGTCCCTGGCCTTATCTTATATCTAGGATAGCCTTATACCTATCCCACACATGCTTAAACTCCTTCACTGTATTAACCTCTACCACTTCTACTGGAAGACTATTCCATACATCCACTACCCTCTCAGTAAAGTAATACTTTCATTAGTCCCTGACCTTATCTTATATCTAGGATAACCTTATACCTATCCCATGCATGCTTAAACTCCTTCAGTGTATTAACCTCTACCACTTCTACTGGAAGACTATTCCATGCATCCACTACCCTCTCAGTAAAGTAATACTTTCATTAGTCCCTGGCCTTATCTTATATCTAGGATAGCCTTATACCTATCCCACGCATGCTTAAACTCCTTCACTGTATTAACCTCTACCACTTCTACTGGAAGACTATACCATGCATCCACTACCCTCTCAGTAATGTAATACTTTCATTAGTCCCTGACCTTATCTTATATCTAGGATAGCCTTATACCTATCCCATGCATGCTTAAACTCCTTCACTGTATTAACCTCTACCACTTCTACTGGAAGACTATTCCATACATCCACTACCCTCTCAGTAATGTAATACTTTCATTAGTCCCTGGCCTTATCTTATATCTAGGATAGCCTTATACCTATCCCATGCATGCTTAAACTCCTTCAGTGTATTAACCTCTACCACTTCTACTGGAAGACTATTCCATGCATCCACTACCCTCTCAGTAAAGTAATACTTTCATTAGTCCCTGACCTTATCTTATATCTAGGATAGCCTTATACCTATCCCACGCATGCTTAAACTCCTTCACTGTATTAACCTCTACCACTTCTACTGGAAGACTATACCATGCATCCACTACCCTCTCAGTAATGTAATACTATCATTAGTCCCTGGCCTTATCTTATATCTAGGATAGCCTTATACCTATACCTTGCATGCTTAAACTCCTTCACTGTATTAACCTCTACCACTTCAACTGGAAGGCTATTCCATACATCCACTACCTTCTCAGTAAAGTAATATTTCCTGAAATTACCTTTAACTCGTTGCCCCTCTAATTTAAGACTATGTCCTCTAGTTGTGGTAGTTTTTCTTCTTTTAAATATACTCTCCTCCTTTACTGTGTTGATTCCCTTTATGTATTTTAGAAATTACAGTTAAACATACACAAAAAGCTCTTGTCCTTAAAGTGTTAAAGGAGATATAGGTACCTGGTAAGTGGCCGTGGATATTACTGGTGGAAGGGTAGAGTATTAATGTAGTAAGGTTAATGATAGCCCAGACTTAACGCAAGGCTATTTATTTACAGAGACCCCCCTCTGGAATGTGCACGGGAATTGAAGTCAGTAAAGGCAATCGGTTATAGTGAATTTGCAAATGAAGGGTGGGTTAGATGTCTTGTGGCTGCCGGCAGAATATACTAGAGAGACCAGGCCCCCGTTAGTCAGAGAAGAGGTCTGATAATTACATTTATTTAGCAAGAAACTAACACAAAACAGGCATCCAACCTCGAGTAATAAGCAAACATGGAGCGGAAAACCAAAAGAGACTGCTATATTATTCTTAACTGCACACCTCCGACATGCCCCATCACCCATTTACATGCCCCATCACTCACATTGCACACACATTAAATGCCCAATCACCCCATTACTTGCCCCCATCACCCACAATGCATACACACTAAATGCCCCATCACCCCCATTTCATGCCACCATCACCCTCATTACATACCCCCACCACGTCCATTACATGTCCCCATCACCCCGATTAACTGGAAGGAGCTAAAGCTTGCTGAAGGGTGGGGGGAGGGAGCGAAAATGTTTGAAGCACCAGAAGTGTGCTTTAACACCCTCTGGCAAAGTGCCGCCCCTGGCAAAGTGCCGCCCTAGGCGTGTGCCTTGTTTGCCTTGTGGAAGATACACTACTAAAAGTGTAATGTCTTTAGATTAGGTCATACTATAATTTTAATTATCTTACTTGGCAAATATGTTTAGCACTTTAAATAACAAACTGTTGATTAACAAATGTTTAAAAGAAAATTACACTTCTTTTTTTGTAACCTGTGCTTCCCCGAAGCAAGGGTTAAAAAACATGCGCTGCCTTTCGGGAGTAAACCTGACATGTATCTTAATTAATGCACGTGGGTTATATTTTTGGCTGTGACTCATGGCTGAGACACAGCTGATCTGGAGGCTGGGGCGCGATGACCATGTCAGCACAGCCAATCAGGGAGGGGACTCGTCCCACTCGTCGCTTCCCGGTCTTCAATGTGCTAGATCAGCAGAAAGAGAGAGAGACAGTCGCCGACCAGACCGGGCTATCTGCTTCCCAGGGAGACATGGCCGCTGCCAGTCAGAGATTAAACTGGTACTATCAAAAGTACATGTCAGTGTATCATCACATAGGGGCTCCTATATTAGAAGCACGCATACAAAATTAAGTTTAGTTATCCTTTAATCAAAAGATTGAATAAAGTGCAGGCATTTAACATTTTAATTATTGAACGTATACAAATAATAATACTTGTTGAGCCCTCCTTGCTTATGTAGCTCCATCAAGGGGCTGACATACGCCTACAGTTTTCCTCTAATCATCTTTAGACATCCCCCCCCCCCACCCCTTCCAGAGCCACTAAGGATAAGTAGATTGGTGGGGGGGGGGGGGGGGGGGTAGCGGGGGTGACAAGTGTTGCATTTTCTAGGAGGGAGTTGTACATTTTGCCCAACTTTCTGCAGATACCCATGATATTTATAAAGAGAATATCTTAAAAAAAAAAAACTTCTGAACCATTTGAATTATTTAATTAACATAATACAAATTACAACTATTCACTAGAAGACAAAACCCATTTTAACTTAAATATATATATATATATATAGAAAGGTTGTCAATCGTAGTTTAAAGGAACCATTTACTAAAAACATAACATCATCAGGCTTTTTATTACTTTCTTTTAACTTCATTAATTCGAAGTTTTATATTTTGCGTTGATATTACAAATAGTTTCATATTTTTGATTTTCCTTTG
This sequence comes from Pelodytes ibericus, assembly GCA_036172795.1. Taxonomy (NCBI): domain Eukaryota; kingdom Metazoa; phylum Chordata; class Amphibia; order Anura; family Pelodytidae; genus Pelodytes; species Pelodytes ibericus. The sequence continues at coordinate 7,911,862 of CM069867.1, read as the reverse complement.
GGTCAGCTGCTTACTTTAAACAGTCTGTATTTCTAGTTTCATTTCTTATCGTTGAGACTCAATGATAATTTGAAGTATTTGAAGGGAAATTCAATCTACTGGATTTGAGGGCCAGGTCTACTCCATTCAGTGCATAGTACCCTTAAGGGTAGCATATGGTCCTTTTTATATCCACATATATATTCACAAAAAAGAAAATGGAAAGGAATGCAAAGGTCTTTCCTCGGTTTAACCCTTTCCTAGGCAAAAACCTTCATCGCTCGACAGAGTCTGTCTACAATACATGGTTCCCCAAAATAACCCTTCTCTCATATCTCATCACATTAAATCCCCCAAACATGACTCATCCTAATTCTAAATCGGCATTAGTCACAAAAGCAAATTGTAAGCAGTTACGAGTTACATAGACGCTGATGATAAACATACTGTGCAGTCTAAAGTCAGAAAAGACTTGTATATCAGCAATAAAGACCATATCCGATGGAGTGCTATGCCTTTGTATTTATTTACGTATTGTTTGATTGGAGAACTTGAGTGAGGTCTCAGTAGTGCACCCGAGAGACTGACTGCACAGTTCTCACTGCTCCCTTCAATCTTACAATGAAGGTGATTACTACACTGGGCAATGCTGGCAAATGCTCACTGTTCGACATTAAAGGTGTTGTGCACTGGTAGGTTGAGGTTCCTCCAGAGGGTTGAGTTGGTGGCGAAAGTCCTAAGGATTGAAGGTATGGTGAAAGAGGGCAGGTAAGAGGGGCTCAAGGCAAGATCTAGGCCCCCACAAAACATGTATACTAAGCAGCGCTGTTCGACTCCCCGTGAAGTGACCTCTCTGCACACACCGTGGGGGAGCCGAACAGGCAGCATGGAGGACATCATGCTGCCTGCCACTAGCCACCAGTGACAAGGGTAAGTCCTGGGGAGATGGGGGCATATAAAGGGTTGATGGGGACATTTAATGGGGGTAATGGGGTCATGTAATGGGGTGATGGGGCATGTATAGGAATGATGGGGAATGTAATGGGGTAATGGGGGCATGTATTGGGGGTGGTGGGGGCATGTATTGGGGGTGATGGGGTCATGTAATGGGGTGATGGGGCATGTATAGGGGTGATGGGGACATGTAATGGGGATGATGGGGACATGTAATGGGGGTGATGGGGATATGTAATGGGGGTTATGGGGACATGTAATGGGGGTGATGGGGACATGTATTGGGAGTGATGGGGGCATGTATAGGGGTGATGGGGCATATATTGGTGGTGATGGGGGCATGTATTGGGGGTGGTGGGGACATGTATTGGGGGTGATGGGGGCATGTATTGGGGGTGGTGGGGGCATGTATTGGGGGTGATGGGGTCATGTAATGGGGTGATGGGGCATGTATAGGGGTGATGGGGACATGTAATGGGGATGATGGGGACATGTAATGGGGGTGATGGGGATATGTAATGGGGGTTATGGGGACATGTAATGGGGGTGATGGGGACATGTATTGGGAGTGATGGGGGCATGTATAGGGGTGATGGGGCATATATTGGTGGTGATGGGGGCATGTATTGGGGGTGGTGGGGACATGTATTGGGGGTGATGGGGGCATGTATTGGGGGTGGTGGGGACATGTAATGGGGGTGATGGGGACATGTAATGGGGGTGATGGGGACATGTATTGGGAGTGATGGGGGCATGTATAGGGGTGATGGGGCATATATTGGTGGTGATGGGGCATGTATTGGGGTGATGGGGACATGTAATGGGGATGATGGGGGCATGTATTAGGGGTGATGGGGACATGTAATGGGGGTTATGGGGACATGTAATGGGGGTGATGGGGACAAGTATTGGGAGTGATGGGGGCATGTATAGGGGTGATGGGGCATATATTGGTGGTGATGGGGGCATGTATTGGGGGAGGTGGGGACATGTAATGGGGTGATGGGGACATAGCATGTCGCTATCACCATGTAACTCCCACAAATTTTGGAAGCCTGTGCTGTGTTCGCCAATTACATCCTTTCTGGTTGGGAAGGCACTCACTGCGCCGACGCAGCCAGTGTATGTATAAAGCGCCTGATTAGTGTCAGGGTCCCTCTCCAACACAGAAAAGTGTTGGAATTTATAAAAAAAAATTGCCCCATTTTTATAACCCCTCCCAACACCAGAGTGTAAGAGTTTTTTTTTATACATCACCCGCTATGTGTTACACGATTGTGGAGTAAATGTGTTTCTACACTTTGCTGCTCTGATTTTCTTAACTCTTGAAACAGCGAGCACTACAAAGTTTTGTGTCATTTTTTCTTTTCTTTTTAAGTGTGTGAGACACAGGACTCCCCCGAAGGATTGAATGACGTTTGGGATAGGACTGCATGTAAAGGATAACTGTATTCAAAAAGTTTGTTTATGGTTAATTGAAAGATTGGATCAAGTGTAGAGGTTTTTAATGCTTTAAGTCGGTTTTGCTGGAGTCGTACTTGCTCCGTGTATCCCCCTATCATGGGACGGACATGATGTTTAGAATCTTGGATCCAAAAACCCCCCCTATCACTCCAAGGTACAGAGCAGAGGGGAACAGACCGATAAATGCTCGGAAGCTTATAATCTAGTGGGCTGGACATAAGCTACTTTCAATTACTTTAATTATACTTTCCAATTATTTGATATGTTATTATATAAAGTTTATACAAAAAGCACCTAAAGTACAAATATATAGCAATATTAACCTGTAATGTCTTTTAGTTTTTAACAGTGTTTTGTAAATGGCTTATTAACATCCTAAAACAATGGTTATTCATTATGTGGGGGGAGGACTAGATTATCATTATAAACCCCCCCCCCCCCCCCCCATGAACCTTGTATGTCCTATTTATGTTTCCAGACTTACACTGCAAATACATTTCAACGTGAAGTCAAATATTAGGCCAAATGTGTCGCACCCCACACCCCAAAAAAAAAGTCATAAACTATTTTAATCTCCAAACTGTGTATTACCGTTTAGGGAAGAATCCCAATTATTACAGGAGATCTCGTTTAAATCTGGGACAGAAAATGTATTCAAAATGTTGCATCAATGAAGCATATACAGATGAACGGTTCATGTAACTGCTTGGACCAAGCGGAATGAAATTTACGAATCTTCATATAATGGAACGAATTTGTCCAATAATAAGGTAGGGTCCTTTATTGTTACTGTAAATGTAGAGAATTGAAAATGGTCTAAACGTTGTGGTTAGTGGGATGGCGAGGAAATGTCTAAATTAGGAGTTTTTATCTCAGGTGATTGAATAGAAACATAGAATGTGACGGCAGATAAGAACCATTCGGTCCGTCTAGTCTGCCCGATGTTCTAAATACTTTTATTAGTCCCCAGTTCCCGGTCTTATATCTAGGATAGCCTTATACCTACCCCATGCATGCTTAAACTCCTTCACTGTATTAACCTCTACCACTTCTACTGGAAGGCTATTCCATGCATCCACTACCCTCTCAGTAATGTAATACTTTCATTAGTCCCTGGCCTTATCTTATATCTAGGATAGCCTTATACCTATCCCATGCATGCTTAAACTCCTTCACTGTATTAACCTCTACCACTTCTACTGGAAGACTATTCCATACATCCACTACCCTCTCAGTAATGTAATACTTTCATTAGTCCCTGGTCTTATCTTATATCTAGGATAGCCTTATACCTATCCCACGCATGCTTAAACTCCTTCACTATATTAACCTCTACCACTTCTACTGGAAGACTATTCCATACATCCACTACCCTCTCAGTAATGTAATACTTTCATTAGTCCCTGACCTTATCTTATATCTAGGATAGCCTTATACCTATCCCATGCATGCTTAAACTCCTTCACTGTATTAACCTCTACCACTTCTACTGGAAGACTATTCCATACATCCACTACCCTCTCAGTAAAGTAATACTTTCATTAGTCCCTGGCCTTATCTTATATCTAGGATAGCCTTATACATATCCCATGCATGCTTAAACTCCTTCACTGTATTAACCTCTACCACTTCTACTGGAAGACTATTCCATACATCCACTACCCTCTCAGTAAAGTAATACTTTCATTACTCCCTGACCTTATCTTATATCTAGGATAGCCTTATACCTATCCCATGCATGCTTAAACTCCTTCACTGTATTAACCTCTACCACTTCTACTGGAAGACTATTCCATACATCCACTACCCTCTCAGTAAAGTAATACTTTCATTAGTCCCTGGCCTTATCTTATATCTAGGATAGCCTTATACCTACCCCATGCATGCTTAAACTCCTTCACTATATTAACCTCTACCACTTCTACTGGAAGACTATTCCATGCATCCACTACCCTCTCAGTAAAGTAATACTTTCATTACTCCCTGACCTTATCTTATATCTAGGATAGCCTTATACCTATCCCACGCATGCTTAAACTCCTTCACTGTATTAACCTCTACCACTTCTGCTGGCAGACTATTCCATACATCCACTACCCTCTCAGTAAAGTAATACTTTCATTACTCCCTGACCTTATCTTATATCTAGGATAGCCTTATACCTATCCCACGCATGCTTAAACTCCTTCACTGTATTAACCTCTACCACTTCTGCTGGCAGACTATTCCATACATCCACTACCCTCTCAGTAAAGTAATACTTTCATTAGTCCCTGACATTATCTTATATCTAGGATAGCCTTATACAATCGCACGCATGCTTAAACTCCTTCACTGTATTAACCTCTACCACTTCTACTGGAAGGCTATTCCATACATCCACTATCCTCTCAGTAAAGTAATCCTTTCATTAGTCCCTGGCCTTATCGTATATCTAGGATAGCCTTATACCTATCCCACGCATGCTTAAACTCCTTCACTGTATTAACCTCTACCACTTCTACTGGAAGGCTATCCCGTACATCCACTACCCTCTCAGTAATGTAATACTTTCATTAGTTCCTGGCCTTATCTTATATCTAGGATACCCTTATACCTATCCCATGCATGCTTCAACTCCTTCACTATATTAACCTCTACCACTTCTGCTGGAAGGCTATTCCATACATCCACTACCCTCTCAGTAAAGTAATACTTTCATTAGTCCCTGGTCTTAAATTATATCTAGGATAGCCTTATACCTATCCCATGCATGCTTAAACTCCTTCACTGTATTAACCTCTACCACTTCTACTGGAAGGCTATCCCGTACATCCACTACCCTCTCAGTAATGTAATACTGTCATTAGTTCCTGGCCTTAACTTATATCTAGGATAGCCTTGTGCCTATCCCATGCATGCTTAAACTCCTTCACTGTATTAACCTCTACCACTTCTACTGGAAGACTATTCCATGCATCCACTACCCTCTCAGTAAAGTAATCCTTTCATTAGTCCCTGGCCTTATCTTATATCTAGGATAGCCTTATACCTATCCCATGCATGCTTAAACTCCTTCACTGTATTAACCTCTACCACTTCTACTGGAAGACTATTCCATGCATCCACTACCCTCTCAGTAATGTAATACTTTCATTAGTCCCTGGCCTTATCTTATATCTAGGATAGCCGTATACCTATCCCATGCATGCTTCAACTCCTTCACTGTATTAACCTCTACCACTTCTACTGGAAGGCTATTCCATGCATCCACTACCCTCTCAGTAAAGTAATACTTTCATTAGTCCCTGGCCTTATCTTATATCTAGGATAGCCTTATACCTACCCCATGCATGCTTAAACTCCTTCACTGTATTAACCTCTACCACTTCTGCTGGAAGGCTATTCCATACATCCACTACCCTCAGTAAAGAATACTATAGATCATTTTTTGTGGGGAGTAAAAAGAGTGATAAGTGATAACTCAAAAGTCATTAAACAAGACCACTATCCAGGTTAATGGACGTATCACACGCAAAGCTCCCAAAATACTCACGAAAAAGTATCATTTGGATTCCATTCGTTGAGCACACAATTTAAAGAAGCAGAGTTACTAGCCATGTGCTCAACAAAATAAATATTTGAGAGGCTGTCATCGTACTGTTAGACCTGCACAGTCTATGACAGAACAAGAGGCATTTTTTTATCCAAGTAGATGTGCAAGTTGCTCCATAAACTATTTGTGTCACTTAACAATACTCTCCCCATGATTGGTAATATTAGCTTAGAGAAGACTGCACCACAGAGCTGACAATCTATAATTAAAAAAATTGACAATCTGAAAAATCTTGGGCAGGCAGTGAGAATGTACTCATCTCCTATAATATAAATCACACGTATGGCTGCGTACAATGGTCTGCATGCGTCAGGAGTACTTTAAAGTGTCAAAAACACTGCAGGGACATCAGAAAGGGGTCAAAAGTAAATATGTACACACCTCTTCTAGCAGTTGGTCAATTCTTCCCCAAACAGCTGTCTCAATTTGGTCAGCGGAGACTAAGGCAGATAGCTGAGAGTATCTCTGTGTTTCTAAGTGAGAAACCCTGGACTGGAGATCTGAAGTCCTAAAATGTACAAGGACACCGAGAAGAAGAGAAAAGACCGATACGGTAGCAAACCCGCACCCCAAGAGTACAGTAAACCTTCTGCACTTTCCCAAATCTTCTGTCCTTAGGGGGGTATTGGTACAACCACTCGCTACGGAACCATGTCTAGCAGCACCTCTCCAGCAATCCTTCCCCGCCATGTCCTGGGAAGCAATAAATAGATAAATAGAAATAAATAATCCACAATCCTGAACAAAAACGACAAAAAAATCGCATACAAAGTTGAATCCAATAGCAGCTTCTCCAGGTTATGTCAAGAAAAAGAAAAATGCAAGGGGTGATGGTGTAGGACACAAATAAATAGATTCCTTGTCCAGGTTTTTATCAATCCAACTTTAAATGAAAAAAAAAAAAAGTTTTGGAAAAGTTTTGGTGACTTTTGCTGTAGTTTTTTTTGGGAGTTTCTCTTTTTTTCTTTGTAAAAAAAAATAAATAAAAATCAGCTACTTGTCAAAGTTTTTGTAAAGTAATACAGGTCGAGTTGCCATAAGGAAGGTGTAACTCTTATATGATCAGGAGCTCTGCTGTGTGGCTGATCTTCTCTCCTTTGTAACATGACACACACTGCTCTATCCCTGTGAACTGAACAGATCAGATGAACCAGCTGGAATCCCTCCTCCTCTAAACCCCCCCAGTTAAAAAAAAAAAACCCTCCTCCACTCCTTAAGCTGATTTATTTATTTATGCAAAGTACCTGGGAGGGTTCAGGACATGGGACATCGTATCCCACCCACACCCCCTCAAATCTCTAAAGTACCTCTCATCAACTTCTCTGTGGCTTTGAAGTGATACCCATTGCAGATATATATAGAGGGAAGTAGCAGGAAGAGTGTGTAAACCCAGGACAGACTCTCCACCCCCCCTACACCCCCTTCTCTTCCTCCTCCGGCTACCTTTAGAGTTATAGGATTATATCCAAAAACTTGTTTGCTTTTTTTTGCTGCCAGGAAGATAAAACCGATAATATCCAATGAAATATTCATTAACTGGAATATATTGGCACTTTAGAAATTAAGGGGATAAAAGAAAAACAAAAAAAGATGCATCAGAGGGCACAGAATGAAGTTGGAGTAAAATCGAAACGGTTCCGGAAGAGTAGTAGATGCATGGATAAGCTTCCCAGCGGAGGCAGTTAAAAGGAATTTTAGAATGCACCGGATAACATTTCTTTTTTAAAAAGGTTGGAGGTTTTGTTAAAGGCAGACTAGGCAGACCAATTGATTATTATTGTTATCTGTCATCACCCTCCGTGTTTCTGTTATTAAACGAATGGCAAAATATAAACGAATAAACCGGATATGTATATAGATAAAATAAAAACATATATATATATATATATATATATATACACACACACACAGACAAGAAAAATATAAAAATGTAAAATAAAATGAATTCTGCATTGTAACACTTCTGACAATAATCTGCTTCTAAGATATAATAGGTATAATATAGATACAATAAAACAAACACACACACATACATATATTTATATATACATACACACACGAAAAATGTAACATTTAAATTCGATATTTTAACACCTGTGACCAAAACAAAAATAATGTTATATACTAAATAGGCATTGGATTGTATGACCTTGACTAGGGCTAGTGTATCTGCTTGTGAGCAGTTTTTTTGGTACACCCAAATCGATTGGCTACCAATTGTAATAGAGACTCACGAGAGGGGGTCAACTTACCTAAATTTCCCCCCTCTACTCTCTAAAATATTGTAGATGACAAGTGCAGCTTCAGGTAAGTACATATTCGTAATCTCCGCGTTTGCTGGATAACTTGCCCAATAAACATGCAGACTGAACAATATCCTTAAATGGCAATAGAAGTCGCCTTTGATGTCTTCCGATTTTTCCAAGAAGGTGGTAAATGGGGCCATTGGTATACCAGAGTGCTTAGCGTGCGGTCATTCGTTTTTTAATTCAAGAAAATAAAAACCTCAAAGGTGGGAGTTCTAAAAATAAAAACTGATTTATTAAAAAAAAAAAATGTGAGGTCTACTTCCGAGAAGGGGCGCAGGAAAAAGTGCCACTTAAAGTACATGTGTAACTAAATATAATAATATCTTTAAACAGTCTATGTAGATGTTAGAAAGTAAAGCTAATTTTTTTTTAATGTAAATAAGTAAACTTTATGGGTTTTGTAAACCAAATTATTCTTATTAATTAATAAATTGATGTTACCTTATGCTCCACAGGGATGTACAGTGAGGTAATTAGAATACATTATGAAGAGTAGGTACAAAGACAAATTAGATATTCTTAAAGGACAATTCAACTTTTTTTTTAACCCTTGCCTTCCTTAAAGTTCCCCTCTGCTGATCTCAAGCAAAACCAATGGCACACAGTCGCCGACCAGACTTCCTGTTTCCTGTGGAAGCATGTCAGCTGCCAGTGAGAGGGGAGTTGCTAATCAGTATAGTTAACAAGATAGTGGTGGCAGCCGATGGAAGACTTTTGCTAAGCTGAGCATTATGAGAACTACATTTCACAGTTAATATCTTCTTCATCTACTGATAACTATAGTTCCCGGTTACAGGGGGGTATCCAGCCCCTGAGTACTAGGTGTACGCCGAGCTGGCGGTACACCTATACGAAATATATGTGAGAGACCGACGGCAGCAGCGAAATTTGGCATCGGAGTCACTCACTCTAGCTCCAATTCGACCAGCATGAAAAGTATACAAAGTTATAGTTAATACCAGAGTCCGTTGGCTTTGATACGGGTGTTTAGGCAAAGACAATGGCGTCACAGGCATGATGCCAAGGGGTTAAGTCTAGTAATGGTCAAAAACACTGGTCATATTGACACCACGTATTATCAGAAACATGACATACTCGTTATGTTAACACTAACAAAATATATATACCGTATATACTCGAGTATAAGCCGAGTTTTTCAGCACATTTTTTGTGCTGAAAAATGCCCCCCTCGGCTTATACTCGAGTCAGCGTGTCAAAAAAAAAATAATCTAAAACTTACCTCATTCCTGCTCCGTCTCCCGGTGCTCTGAAGGTCCGTGGCTGTGAGGGAAGCCTTGTGCGCTCCCCTCCAGCCGCGCGGTCAACAAAGTGTGTTTTTTTTAAACAAACTTTATTGTTCCGCGCGGCTGGAGGGGAGCTCGCAACGCTTCCCTCACAGCCAAGGACCTTCAGAGCACCAGGAGACGGAGCAGCAAAGAGGTAAGTACTGGGGTCTGGGGAAGAGGGGGAGGAGGGTGGCATAACGAGCATACTAAGGGGCAATATCCTGGAATATTAAATGGCATATTGGGGGCAATATCCTGGAATATTAAATGTCATTTTGGGGGCAATATCCTGGAATATTAAATGGCATATTGGTGGCATTATCCTGGAATATTAAATGGCATATTGGGGGCAATATCCTGGAATATTAAATGGCATATTGGGGGCAAAATCCTGGAATATTAAATGTCATATTTGGGACAATATCCTGGCATATTAAATGACATATTGGGGGCAAAATTCTGGAATATTAAATGACATATTGGGGGCAATATCCTGGAGTATTAAATGACATATTGGGGGCAATATCCTGGAATATTAAATGGCATATTGGGGGCAATATCCTGGAGTATTAAATGGCATATTGGGGGAAATATCCTGGAATATTACATGGCATATTGGGGGCAATATCCTGGAATATTAAATGGCAGATTGGGGGCAATATTTACCAGTAGCTGCCTCATTTCCCACCCTAGGCTTATACTCGAGTCAATATTTTTTCCCAGTTCTTTGTGGTAAAATTAGGTGCCTCGGCTTATATTCGGGTCGGCTTATACTCGAGTATATACGGTATTCCTTTGCCATTAATATAGGAAATGCAACCACAACAACCAAAACAAATAATGTTAATGGTCTCCTTACCCAATAAATGTTACCACAAGACCCATTCATCACGACGGTGGGATATAGTTCAACAACAGATGGTGAACAGAGGCGAGTCCATTTATGACACTTGTGAAACAACCTATTAAAACTTAAGTCAAAGGCAAACGCAGTCCTACAAGTACTGGAAAACCATAGAAATTATTTCTGGGCAGTGATCTTATGATTGCAAAATGTACGTCCTGACATTACTTGTCTGAAGAAATGGTTGTATTTTGGGAGGCCTAGCAAACACGAGACATACTTCTTTGAAGCTCCGGCATTTGTCCTAAATATTTATTTTTCCAAACAGCCTACTTAGAGTAAATCCTTAAATTACTTATGATTACGCACATCTCTGTGCGAAACGCGCTGAGAATTATTGCCTAGTGTTCTTGGCTTCCCCTGTCCTCCTATCATGTGATTTTTAAGGACTTCAATGGAAGTATTTTGTATTCTACTTGGGCTCCGCGTCTGGACCTACTGACGTCGGCTTCTACATTTACATGGGGTGGACACTAGATCGGGGTCCTCCATGAGTTTAATGAACCCAGGTACCGAAGGGGCCACTTATTTTCTACATCTATGGGATAGCAACCTATCACTACACGGTCTATTCAATTGAAGGGAATTGGGACGTAAATTTTAAAACTTAAGTCCAAAAAAGTTGAGTAGGAAAAACTATCCCATTCAGCTCGTTATCGAGCTGTTTTTTCCTACTTAATTAACCAGCCTTAAATTAAATCCTATAAAACACTGGATATTAGTAAATATCCTTAATGATGCAAGTCCCCTTAGTAACAAAATCAGTGTGTTGTGTTATTTCCCAGTAGGGGAATTTTTTTTTTAATGTTACTGGAAAATCATTGCCTTCAATCAGTAAGACTACAGTAAAGTTTATTTAGTAAGTTACTCAAAAACCATCAAAGCTGACTCACAAAGAACAAGAGCGACCCGATATCATTCTAAAGTGCAATCTCCAAGAAACATCGAAAACATGACTGTGTTTTCAACTAATTCAAGTTGTATTAAAGGACATCTGTCGGGGGAAAAAACAAACTCTGTTTAATTGAAAGATGACATCAAGTGCAGACATTTTAACCCCTTAGTGACAAGACATTTTCACCCAGACTTTCCCTTGGTGACAATGGCTGTTTTGACATTTCGGGGGTGTTTGTGTTTAGCTGCAATTTTCTTCTTTCTCACACACTGTACTCACACAAATTATATGTTGTTTTTATCGTCATAAGAAGGGCTTTCATTAGATACAATTATGTTCATCATATCTTATAATTTACTACAAAAAAAATCATAAAATATGATGAAAAATTAAAAAAAAAAACACTTTTTCTAACTTTGACCTAAAATATAATTTAGACAAATACAATCATTAAAAAAGACCCCATCTAAATAGTTTCTAAATGTTGTCCCGAGTTCAGAAATATGCATGTTTCCATATTTTTTGGTATTTTTTTTGCGAGTTATGGGGCATAAAACAAAAATAATGTTTTTTTTGTTTTTTCCTATATTGACCTTTTGACGCCAACCCGAACCGAAAATGTAACCTTAACATTAAATTTAATCCCAACTCTAACCCTTATGCTATCCCTTAATATATTTTGATTTTAATTTAATTTTAACCCTATCCCTTATGCTAAAAATTATTTAATTTTAACCCTATTGGCAAATTTAACTATATAACCAGTTTTTATTTAATTAAATATATATATATATATTTTTTACAATGCTATGCTACTTAACTACCACTAGGGGCAGTGAAGTAGCATATTCAGTAGTTACTTTAACTTCCAAGACCTCAGAGGGCATAGCCATATTGACGGAGCATGCTGCTCTGTCAATATGGCTCCCACGATCGCTCCGTGGGGCGATCGTGGGTGCCCCAGAAAATAAATTTCATTGCTGGCTATTGCCTCAACCAGCGATCGTTGATCGTGAAAACCGCTTGATTCACCGCAGGACGTGCCAGGCACGTCCATTGTCGCGAAGGGGTTAAAGAGAAATGCTTTAATGGAAGAATATAAATATATACCTGTACTGAGCTCTCTCTCTTTTTGTACAGCTCTATCAGAGGGCAGACATCTTCGGTCAGATCTTCCTTCATCTGACCCAAGATTCTAAACAACATGTCCGCCCCCTGATAGAGCTATACAAGCAAAGAAAGTTCAATAAGGTACTTTATTTGTATTATTTCATCAAATTACTTCTCTTTAAAATGTCTATACTCTCAAACTTTCAATTAAACAAAACTTTCTTTCTTTTTGGCAGATGTCCTTCAAGTTTACATTATGAAGGCTTAGTGAATGCCGTTTAATACTCCCCTAGTCTGAAGATATTAACAAGAGTATGTCTATCTACAGTGTCCAAAAACAGCTCTGTCTGACCATTCTCCCCCCCCCCCCTCCATTCTTCCTGTCTCCTATAAACTGGATATAAATGGCATAAAAAAAACAGGTTGTTCGTCTCCTCTTCCTACCTCTCAGCGTTTGACAAATATTTGTGGACGTTAGAAGCCACATTTAGATTTATTCCATTATTGTATTTACTTGAATATAAGACAAGTTTTTTTTTTTTCCAGAGCAAATACTCTGAAAAAGACCCCTTGTCTTATATTCCCCCAGAGCTGCCGGGGCATATTGGCAAATAAAAGGAAATGTTTGCAATTTTTTTTTAATTAAAATGTAAAATAAATGTTTACACATGAATGAATATTTACTAGTAAAACTAATTTCATATAGGGTTGTCTTATACTTGAACGTTTTCTTTGTTCCTAAATGTCCAAAGTTTATCTTATATTCGAGCAAACAGAGCATTTAAAGCAAAATTCACTATCTGAGCGTAGAAATTATTATTGTGATTTAATGATTAAGAAAGGGGTTCTACTATTTTTTTCCCTCTAAAGTCGTGAAAAGACTGTATCTTGACAATTCTGATTAAACGACACTGCCACCTAAATATTATTAATACGCTAAAAAAAAAAAAAAAAATTGCAAGCAAAGAGCAAAATGTGTTTAAAAAGTTGGTTGGGTCTCCCGTCTATGTCATCACCCATGGCTTGATAAGCAAACTAACCTCTTTTTAATAAAAAAAAAAACACCACAGACACTTTTAAAACACATGTTAGGGTTGTTTGAAGTGCTGCTAATACAATGTACAGATCACTTAACATTTCTATATACCCTATAGTCACATAGCAATCCATGTCGATGTTGACGGAGTCCATTTTTAGACTGTACCACGACGTTACTCAAAACAATATCCCCGAACAAATGGACTATTTCAGGATTCGACTCTGGAATTCCATAACCATGATACATTTCTTATTGTGAAGTAACCAGAGGAGTCGTTGGCTCGCGATTCTTACTAGCTTATAATCAGGAGTCCACCGGAACTTTGGACGTCAAAGTAACATCAAAGGTGTAGAAGGAGCTGGTCAATTCAATCTGGCAGGACAAGTGTGTGTGTGTGTGTGGAAAGGGGGGTGATGTATTGCTGGAGTTCAATTACTATATGTTCCTTCCCCCCCCCCTAAGACTTTTACAGCACTCTAGACGCAACAAAGGTGCTTTTCCTCTGCCGGCAATCTTATCGCTATTAACCTTCGTTCTAGTAGAAAGTAAAAAAAAGATGACAGAACAGGGTTGTTATGTTATTCGTCTGTTTTTATTTTGATTTAGAAGTGTTAGGGGTATACAAACCACCATAGCAACCTCTCATTATTTATAGGGAATGACAAACCCAATCCGTTGGGATGATTTAATAGACTTTCTGGTTGTACTGTCCATCATCCAGAATGGTTTTTAAAGAAAGGAATGTATTATGTGAAGGAAACACCTGTTTTATCCCAAATACAGGGTATAACACACTGCAGGTCTCTAGCAACCCCCCCCCCCCCCCAAATTTTTTTTTAACCTATTCCAGTGTAAAAATGAATTATTATTTCATTGGGGAGGAAAATACATCTGGTTAATATGATCCACCTTGTACTAAAAGATTATAAAATAAATAAAAACAGTGTAGTTACTGAATAGAAAGTTTTTGGTTTATCTGCTATTTTTACGATCCTTTTTTTTTTCGAAATCAGGAATCATTTGCCCCAATTTCCAAACAAAATGTGCGTTATGTGGAAAGAGCAATGGTGGGACAAAGGGAGTTCGGAATAAAATGGGGGTGTACACGGCGATAGAGCCGCACTATTGATGCAAGCGCCAATGTGTACATCTAACTCACAAACGTTGGGAAGTAAGGGCTCTGTGTCCCGGCGCGTGCTATGTATTAACAAAAATGGCACAAATTCTGTAATCTGGCAGCAAAATAAGTCAAAATATTTAAAAAAGGGAGACAATAGCAGGGGGCAATTGTTTGACATGTACCACCTACCTAAGCATTGTTACAGACCATGTACACCCTTTCATGGAAACGGTATTCCCTGATGGAATTGGCCTCTTTCAGCAGGATAATGCTCCCTGCCACAAAGCAAAAATGGTCCAGGAATTGTTTGAGGAACACAGCAACGAGTTCAAGGTGTTGACTTGGCCTCCAAATTCCCCAGATCTCAATCCAATCGAGCATCTGTGGAATGTGCTGGACAAATATATACTGTTTTATAATCTCCACTCACATTATAAGCAATGTCGAGGCTGATGCATACACATAAGGCATGTGAAACCTACATCTGAGAATGCTGTATCGCCATCTATAACCTATGCAACTGTGGTGTTACCATATAAAGCAAATTAAGTGGTCGCTTAGAGCTCCCACTTGCTTAGAGAACCCCCACAGTACCCTAGGAGAGATGCTTATCGAGAGGGAGCAAATAGGTGGTATTGGGGCCCCCAATGCTTTTTTTGCTCCTAGTGCCAAATCTTATGACTTCTCCTGGCACTATGAATTTCGAATTCTATAGGAGTAGATTACACATGTAATAGTTTGCTACCTATGCTACATATATTAAGAAGTAAGTATGCTATGCTGTATGTTATAGATATGCATTTTATGCTGTAATTGTTTTACCAGATCAGTTTCATTCCCCATCTTGATTTCCTTCTTACTTTTTAAGGTTTGATTGCTCTTGAAAGGTTCAAGACCCAGCGGTGGAATGATCACAGTTTTCCCCAATCACATCTGCCTCTCCAGCTTCTGTGCTTATTGAAATTAACATACAGTAGGCGGCCATACTATAGGATATGTAGAACAACAGGGGAAATCCGGATAAACTCGAGACCCAGGAGAAGATTACACGACAAAAAAAAATTCCGGAGAGTGATATATTACGCGTGTGCGTATCAAGAAAAACATACTCCATTACCCCCTTGTAAAAAAAAGGTTTCCGGCAATTTAAGTCACAGACAGGGTCGCATACCTCACAACTTTAGGAGGGCTTGATCCGGGATACGGTTGGCAATGTTAAGCCAATAATTGTGGTCATGCAAATGAAAGGCAGTGGCAAGTAAAAGTAAGTGAACCCTATAGAAGTACCACCATTTATGTATGTCCCCTCCAAACCCTCCTAGCTCACTCATCCAACTACAACACACATTAATTAACTTCTGGTCAAACCCACCTAGCTCCAACTGTCCCCAGATACTGGTACTACCATGACCTTCCCCTGTGACCTTTTTTTATTCCCATGTTTCATGTCCCCCACTACCTTTAGATTTTAATCTTTTTTTTTACAGTACCTGTAAAAAAAAAAAAAAAAAATGAGTGCTTGATTAGTGTCTGAGAAACCTCCGCCAAAAACTGTTGGGTTGAGATCCCTCTCCTTCTCTGCAAAGTGTCGGGATTTATAAGAAGATTGCCAACAAAGGCAATATCAGAAGTTCTCCCCTCACCAGCCTCTCTGTGGCAAGCATGCAGCTGAATTCCCATAATGCCTCTTGCATGCCTCGTATTGCTCTGAGGTCAGGAGACCCAGCTTGTCTGCCAGCATCAACACACAATAACATTACGTTTCTAGATTACTCGCTCTCCTGCTTGATACAGCCATGAGGGTGGGTGACTATAGACTTGGAAAAACAAGTTACCTGCGCTCTCTCCTTTATCCCTATGTATTTTTAAAACAAATGGAGGTTTTTTAGTTACCTCCAATGGCCGCCCAGTGATGGGAGAGGGCGCAGGACTTTTCTTTCTGAATTTGTATCCATTGTTTGTATTACTCAGCCTTGTTACAATGCAGCCGCCCATCCCATGTGTTCCCTATTAAGGGTGAATAATGTATAGGGGTGTATATAAAAAAAAATACCCCTTTCTGTCTCATTAGAGATTTTTGCCAGAGGCTCAAAGAAGCAAGGTGAATGGTTAGAGTTAGGACCCACCTAGGGGGGTCTGCCTTGACGTTGGCAGGTGGGCTCATCCTCTCATGGCCATTGGAGGTAACTAAAAAACCTCCATTTGTTTTAAAAATACATATGGATAAAGGAGAGAGCCCAGGTAACTTGTTTTTCTTTGGTTTTTACTATATATTGGGGCTGATGTGTACTGTAGTCGTTGCAGCCGCCCAGTGATGGGAGTGAGCGCAGGACTTTTTTTTTCTGCATTTGACTATAGACTTGGGTTGCCACCTTTTCTATAAAAAAAAACAAAAAAAACAACTGGACATACTACTGCTTCCATTGACTTAACATTGGCCTCAGGCCATATTTTTACTGGCCTACTAAACCCTACTATAGACCTAGACCACATATAAAAATTTAGAAAGGTAATTTTTAAAGAAAACAAACCTAAAGAAAAGCCTACTTACTGTGGTACACGTGAAAACTCAAAAAATTGAGAACATGTTGCAAAAACAGAAAAATACAAATTTATTAGGATCCAAGAAGAGACTGTGTGATCATCACATCCAATAGACAAAACAAAAGATAGGTAAAAAAAAACATAAAAAAGCACAAATATTTCAAATAAACAGTACCCTATCCTGAGCGATAAAGTTAGAACATATACACTAGAGTGGCAAATGAAGCACTAAAAGGGCCCATATGCCACCCAAGTGTACCCTAACAGTAAAAGAACAGCTGTGCGTCCCATCGGTGGCACGGTTAGGAACTACATCCTCCGCAAACTCACACTCCTCTGTGAGTCACCGCCTCCTCCATCGCGAGATGAAAATTTGAGCTGGAGCCAGTAGACGGGCTGCATGAAAAGACGCCGGAGACAACAACTACGCCTGTACCGACGATCGTTTCGCCATTGGCTTCTTCCGGGTCACAATCACAGTACGAACCGCTACATATTTATACGCTCTACCGATCAGAAATAGCAATTATATATTGTGAAAAAAGAACCTTTTAAAACACCTAAAATAAAAAT
The DNA here is from genome assembly GCA_036172795.1 of Pelodytes ibericus. Taxonomy (NCBI): domain Eukaryota; kingdom Metazoa; phylum Chordata; class Amphibia; order Anura; family Pelodytidae; genus Pelodytes; species Pelodytes ibericus. The sequence goes on along the minus strand of CM069867.1, from coordinate 7,894,090 downwards.
GAATCTTATACATTACACTATATGTCTATAGATAAGTGGGCCAGACTCGCAGAAACAATATTAAAAAAATAATTCCTATCGCCAAAATAAACTATAATTATACAACTAAAAAGCGAAAGTCTAACCCAGGCAAAAATCACCATAGTAAAAAAAATAAATTCGTATGGCCCTGTCCCTGAGAGACTTTTGCCAGCCTATATTTTAGACAAAAAAAAAAACCCTCACTGCTCCTGATTCGGTGATGCTGTAATTTGGACGCCTACAGACAAGGAGGGCTGTTCTTCCTTTCCATTAATGGCCAACCTTGTGCTGGTCTTGTTTCTTATATACCATACATTTTTAATGTTTCTCGTCTTTCAACACGTCTTCATTTAAACTCAAGCAGTTCTGTCTATTTCCCTCCTCCTCCTCCCCCCCCCCCCCCCACCCCCAGTGGAAGGAAAATACGTTCAATAGACACTTCACAATGTTTCAAAAGGAATATAAATTATGTCACTTATACTGAGTGATATTTCCTGTGGCTGCCTGGTTGTTTTTCCTAAATGCTAGTATTGGGGATTACTAAAGGACAGAGATGTATGTGAGAGGAAATAGAAAGGTGATCGTTGTTTGTACACATTAAGCCACAGTAAATATATATAAACTACAGTTGTATGGGATTAAATGAATCCTTAATTCATTAAAACAACTGCTGCTTTCAAAAAAAATGGGAAAATATATTTAAATATGTATTTTAACAGTGGCATGTCACACCTCAAAAAGCCAGGCTCCTGTGTATTCAGAACCACTTGGCTCTACTACTCCCTCCACCAACCCAGCTGCACATCGTTGCATTAAATGGATAGATGCCATGTTTCAATGGCTGGTTATCTAGCAGCAAGGAGAAGAGACATATGGGGGACTAGGGTGAATTATGCCCCCGGCTACATTGCATTGAATGGGACAATCCTGATTTGGGACCTCTCTATGGTGTTCCTGATTTTCCGTCTCCAGTGTCATAACACCAGAGTATCAATGGTGCGCATGTATGACCGTCATTGTGAGTTTTTGCTCACCCCCTTCAAGGTCATGCCCTCCAGCATCCTGCATTGTCAGGGTTAGCCTGCATTATCTCCTAGGGAAGTCGGGAAGAGGAACGCGTAGAGAGAGACTGTGATACATGGCATTGTTACCAGGACTGTTGCATCTTCTGGACTCCTGCGTAGACTTTGCCTTTATTTGATGCTTGTTTATGTGCTGGGAGCTCACACTCCATACAGCAGTGCTAATTGATTATACGGTACTACTGATGTGCATTTATTTTTTCGTTACAGATAAAATTATTGTCTCTGGACCACCCTGCAAGAGGTCTTCATTTCGGACATTAAGGATCACAATCCACTCCTTTTTGGGTGCATATGCTTATTTCTAATCATTTATTCCACTTTGTAGTGATGTATTACACTATTGGTCTGTTTTGTTTTTGATTTTTCCACATAAAACGCCAAAGGATTCGATGACATTGCAAACCCAACAATCCTATACACGGGTGGTGTCCATGTACTCCGGAGATGTTGCTTAACACATATTAGTTTTTTTTTTTGGCCATGTCACATACTAGAATCTGTAAATTCATGCCTGAAGTACAATGTGTGTTGAAAAAAAACAAATTACTACCCATCATTTTGACAACTACTGGTGGTAGCAATAATACATGGAAAGGGTTAAAGTACCACCATTTCAAATAACCTAGGGTGTCTAGTTTTCAAAAATAGATGGTCTTATGGGGGTAAAATATATTGGCCAACCTTTAAAAATGGCCCAAATGGAACAAGTGTGCAGGCTGGCTACATGTCAAAATCCCAAGTTGGAAATGAAAAGTGTCAAAAATACCCCAAGTTAAATACCGAGTTGACTAGTTTTTAAAAATATCTACATGTGGGGGGTGATTCAAAGATTCATGACCGATATTAGTGTTACAATGTCACTATCGCTAATTTTGAAAAAAGATTATTTCAAATAGCATTGCACTACTTGTACTTATTGGCCTGTAATTTGACTAAAAAACATGGGCTATTTCTAAACTCAGGACAAATATTACAAAATATTTAGTGGGGGAGAGGGGGGGTATTAGCTTTTGTAGAAGAGTATACGATTTTTCATTTAAAATTTGGAAAAACTTTTTTAAACATTTTTCACCATATTTTATTATTTTTATATCTAAAATGAAATGATAAGATCAATATAATTTGTGTGGGTACGGTAAAGGAGAAAAAAAATTTAAGCTAAACACAAACACCACAGAAATGTTTAAACAGCCCATGTCACCAAGGGCTAAGACAAGGCAAAAAACGTCAAGTCACTAAAGGGTTAAGCAGCCCAAAGGTTTCACTTCTTGTGCGGACTGATTCGATTCTTCATCCACACTTCATCGGCATTCAAGAGTTTGCACTAACAGACAGTCACCAAACCCATACTCCCAATGACCACTCCTGGCTGTTCCACCCAACAGCGTAATGTCCAAATCAACAGAAAGAGGATGCTACAGGCATGAAGGTAGTCAACGATGAGATCGGGGATGCTACAGGTGATTTGAGACAAGATGTCACACATTATTAACAAGGTAGGGGGGGAGGTGGAGGAAAAAGAAGGTGTCGGAGGCAGATAAGATCAGAGATCAAAGGCCACGTCTCTTCTCTTGTAATCTGTTTCAAATGTTCAGGTGCCTTGAGCAAAAGACAGCTGTCTGTGAGACGGCATTTAAATAGCCCGATACCTGTTGTGACTGGTAGAGTCTGTATGCTGCACAGCAAGGGTTAAAAAACAAAAATCAAAGCCATCTGAGCTTCGTCAGCAACGTGTGGCTAGCAAATTATTATATACACTGTGCCAAAAAAAAAACACTAGGTCACATTTTATAAATGGGATATGTATATTGCTGGAGTCGACGGATTGCCGAGCAGGCCACGTTACTAGATGGTAAACATGCAAACATATATTGGAAATGACCCAGCAAAACATTAGTATTTATACATTTTCTAGCATTTTGGAAAGCTCTATGACCACTAGACATGTGCAAAACGAAAATTTTATTTTAAGAATTTCTTTCGAATGGGGACTCTAGTTCGGTTTATAGAAAGCCAATAGTATTACACGTATTCCATAAGCCGAAAGTCTATAAACCAAAGGTCGTTCGGTTTATAGACTTTCGGTTTATAGAATATATAGAATTACATGCATTCCATAAACCGAAAGTCGTTCATTATGTCGGTTTATGGAATGTATATGTAATGCTATTGGTATTCTATAAACCGACTCTATTTCGGTTTATAGAATGCCAAAAGCACGAATGGACGAATGATTTTCGTTTATTAACCATTCGTTCATTTCGTCTTTCGTTAGTTTAGCATTTTCATTATTCGTTTTTCGGACGAATGGACGAAAATGCTATTTTCGGACGAAAATCACAGTTACACACTGCAAAAAAAAATAAAAAATCCCCAAAAAGCTCTTGTCCTAAAGGGTAGTATTCCTCTCTCTCATTTCTCCAGGAGAGGTCTACTGTAACAGGCATCAGTGCATGTATAATGAATTATTTAAGATGCACAACTGCACAGTGTGTAGGAGGCAAGGTGCCGTCAGAATTCAAACAGGTGGTCTCTGCATGTGGTCCCCAATGTCGGGAAAGCTAGAAGTATGCAAGTCATAATGATCAGGGGACAACGATGGTCCCAAATAACTTCAGAATGATATTTTTGGTGGTTTTGTGCTCCAGTGATCTGTGACAGCATGGAGACCAGTATTGGGTTTCTGTCTATGCCAAGTAGGCCTGGTCCTAAGGGGAAGACTGAAGGGGGGGCAGAAGCAGACGAGGTGTGTGATAGCAGAGCCAGCACTATCATGGATGGTGGTACTTCCTCACTCAACATCTTCACCTGTTCTTTTTTTTCCTGTGTCCGGGGGAGCTTGATTGAAGGAGGTCTTAGCCAATCCGATGAGACCTCTCAACTCTCCTGATTGGCTGAGAGTTCAGAAGCCTCCCGTGATTGGCTCAGTCCCTTCCTCACACGGAGATCAAAGCCAAGAGATGCCTGGACCAGGTCAGTTAGACAGTGTGTGTGTGTGTGTGTGTGTGTGTGTGTGTGTATGTCAGTGTGAGTGAGAGTGTGTGTATGTCAGTGTGTGTGTGTCAGTGTGTGTGTATGTCAGTGTGAGTGAGAGTGTGTGTATGTCAGTGTGAGTGAGAGTGTGTGTGTGTGTGTGTCAGTGTGTGTGTATGTCAGTGTGAGTGAGAGTGTGTGTATGTCAGTGTGAGTGAGCGTGTGTGTGTGTGTGTGTGTGTCAGTGTGTGTGTATGTCAGTGTGAGTGAGAGTGTGTGTATGTCAGTGTGAGTGAGAGTGTGTGTATGTCAGTGTGAGTGAGCGTGTGTGTGTGTGTGTGTGTGTCAGTGTGTGTGTATGTCAGTGTGAGTGAGAGTGTGTGTATGTCAGTGTGAGTGAGAGTGTGTGTATGTCAGTGTGAGTGAGCGTGTGTGTGTGTGTGTGTGTGTGTGTGAGTGAGAGTGTGTGTGTGTGTATGTTAGTGTGAGTGAGAGTGTGTGTATGTCAGTGTGAGTGAGAGTGTGTGTGTGTATGTCAGTGTGAGTGAGAGTGTGTCAGTGTGAGTGAGAGTGTGTGTATGTCAGTGTGAGTGAGAGTGTGTGTATATCAGTGTGAGTGAGAGTGTGTGTGTGTGTGTGTCAGTGTGAGTGAGTGTGAGTGAGTGTGAGTGTATGTCAGTGTGAGTGAGAGTGTGTGTGTGTGTGTGAGTGTATGTCAGTGTGGGTTTGTGTGAATGTCAGTGTGAGTGTGTGTGTGTATGTCAGTGTGAGTGTGTGTGTGTGTATGTCAGTGTGAGTGAGTGTGTGTGTATGTCAGTGTGAGTGTGTGTGTGTATGTCAGTGTGAGTGTGTGTGTGTGTCAGTGTGAGTGTGTGTGTGTGTATGTCAGTGTGAGTGAGTGTGTGTGTATGTCAGTGTGAGTGTGTGTGTGTATGTCAGTGTGAGTGTGTGTGTGTGTCAGTGTGAGTGTGTGTGTGTGTATGTCAGTGTGAGTGAGTGTGTGTGTATGTCAGTGTGAGTGAGAGTGTGTGTGTGTGTGTCAGTGTGAGTGAGAGTGTGTGTATGTCAGTGTGAGTGTGTGTGTATGTCAGTGTGAGTGTGTGTGTATGTCAGTGTGAGTGTGTGTGTATGTCAGTGTGAGTGAGTGTGAGTGTATGTCAGTGTGAGTGTGTGTTTATATGTCAGTGTGAGTGTGTGTTTATATGTCAGTGTGAGTGTGTGTGTATGTCAGTGTGAGTGTGTGTGTATGTCAGAGTGTGTGTGTGTGTATGTCAGAGTGTGTGTGTGTATGTCAGTGTGAGTGAGTGTGTGTGTGTCAGTGTGAGTGTGTGTGTGTGTATGTCAGTGTGAGTGAGAGTGTGTGTATGTCAGTGTGAGTGTGTGTGTGTGTATGTCAGTGTGAGTGAGAGTGTGTGTGTGTCAGTGTGAGTGTGTGTGTGTGTATGTCAGTGTGAGTGAGAGTGTGTGTATGTCAGTGTGAGTGAGAGTGTGTGTATGTCAGTGTGAGTGAGAGTGTGTGTATGTCAGTGTGAGTGTGTGTGTGTGTATGTCAGTGTGAGTGTGTGTGTATGTCCGTGTCAGTGGTTATGTGTTTATGTCAGTGTGAGTGTGTGTGTATGTCCGTGTCAGTGGTTATGTGTTTATGTCAGTGTGAGCGAGTGTGTCTGTATGTCAGTGTGAGTGAGCGTTTGTTTATAAGTCAGTGTGAGTGAGTGTGTATTTATATGTCAGTGTGAGTGTGTGTATGTCAGTGTGAGTAAGTGTGTGTGTGTATGTCAGTGTGAGTGAGTGTTTTTATAGGTCAGTTTGAGTGTGCATGTCAGTGTGAGTGAGTGTGTGTGTGTATACCAGTGTGTGTATATCAGTGTGAGTGAGTGTGTGTGTATGTCAGTGTGAGTGAGTGTGTGTGTGTATACCAGTGTGTGTATATCAGTGTGAGTGAGTGTGTGTGTCTGTCAGTGCAAGTTTGTGTGAGTGTGAGTGAGTGCGTGTGTGTATGTCAGTGTGTGTGTGTGTGAGTGAGAGTGTGTGTGACAGCCTGGCTGTCATTGTGTGTGAGTGAGTGTGTGGATAGAGGGGTTAACTCCTCTGATTCTGCCTCTATCTGTCTAGCCACCCAAGGGGTTAACTCCTCTGACACTGCCTATATAAGTCAAGCAATCCAGGGGTTATCTCCTCTGACAGTGTCTATATAAGTCAAGCAATCCAGGGGTTAACTCCTCTGACACTGCCTATATAAGTCAAGCAATCCAGGGGTTAACTCCTCTGACACTGCCTATATAAGTCAAGCAATCCAGGGGTTAACTCCTCTGACACTGACTATATATATATCTATGTGGATTTTGTTATAGGTCACTGGTCACATTATGTGTTAGGGAATTGCACAGCCTATTATCATAATAATGTTTTACCATTACTCTCTTTTCACCTTATGGGTGAGCTCTCTGAACCAAATATAGTATTATGTATATAAAAAGTGCTTTCGTGGGCATATAAAAATAAAATATTTTTTTCTAAGAGCTCACCCACAAGGTGCAAAGAAAGAAATGGGTAAAACAAACATTATTATGAAAATAGGTTGAGCAATTCCCCTAAACAGAACCCTGACCCATAACATGACTCAAGGGTGCCAATAATCGTGCCATATCATTTTTCACATAGAAGTGTTCTTTCATTAAATTCATTTTATTTTGAATTATTTTAATTTTTTTTTTTGGGGGGGGGGGGGCACCATTTTGTTTTTCTCGGCCCACGCAGCACAATGTCTTAGGCCGGCCCTGCTGTTAGCAGCCATCTTGTTCACCCCCACTTTCGAAATCACCACCACTTTCTGTCTATTAATCTAAACATGTTACCTTAACTCCACCCACATCCGTATTTATGCGATTTCAGGCATACATCTGTACACTTGGTGGAATGTCTGCTCGGGGACAGGGACATCAGTCCTGTGAGATGCACTGTTATAATTTGTGATACTTTTACTCATAGTGTCAAGCTTATTATCTACGCTATTACTGTACTGTATGTAAGTAGACTTGTGCACTTTAGGTATATTTATCTGTACTTGATTGTTATTAATATTGCAATACTTTGTGATTTTTGTACTATTATAATAAATATTTAACATTATTATGTATGCTCCTCCAATATTATTTTTTGTTTGTTTTCTCTTTGGGATTGTTGTAGGATTTCCCCTGGGGTGATTGCACCATTGTTCTATTTTTTTTTGTATGTAATTGTTTCTTTTTTTTTTTTTTTGTAGTGTGCTTCTCTAATAACATTTGTTTAAATAAATAAATCAGACAGACGGACAGAGAGCAGATTCCCAATGTATCAGTGTGTGAAGGACCTGCCTCTAGGAGTTTGGGTGATAGAGAAGAGGGACAACATCAGCCTCACATTTTTGCCAGTCTTGTTTCATCAGATCTCAGACCCGTTAACTGGTGAGCAGTTGAGATCAACATCTAGAAGCGTTTGACTGCCAGAAATGTTTATGCCCAGGAAGAGTGGCTCCCATTCAGACGAAAAAAGGATAAAAAAGTCATGGGAGTCAATAATTCCTGGCGGAAATTTTGAACGAACAGATTTTAAAACCTCACCAAATGCTCCCATTCCACGTTATGCAAGATTTCTGATGGCCCCTTCAGATGGCGATGGAGAAACCACTGAAGAAAGCGATACTGCGACAAGTGGACCAGATATGGCCTCTGGTGGGAATTTACTATCCATCATCCCTGAAGATCTGAATTCCAGAGTGGAGAATACTCCTCTGACTCAGGATGATGGAAACATCTTCCAGGATAAGATTATAGAAACACCTCCAGCTGCAAAGGGAAAACTGACGTCATCTCAGGTGATCCCTGTTACTTCAATATGACATCAAACCAGGAGATACGACCATATGACCCTTCTCTGTGACGACGATGAGGAAATATGGAAGCTTTGGGAGATTACTGAGGTGCAGAACAACAAACATCCCTACGTTGCAGTCTACTAATGATACCACCAGTCTGAGACGGCGTCTTTTAACATCACTGCGATCATGGTTCACACAGGGGAGAGTGCCTTTATATTAATTAATGGAGGACGTGGCACCGGCTTATGACATCACAAAATTCCAAAATTAAGATCTACCCCTCTGTTCCAACTCAACATTTCTCTCATTCAAGAAAAATCTACCTCACATTTGCTCCAGTAATGTGCTCCCAGAGGACATCCCAGCATACTAATAAACCAAACCCTGGTGGTCTTTTCCATCTTATTCCTTCCTAAAAACTGGGAACTCACATACATGTACTGGAAAATATTCTGTATTGTATGTGATATTTGTATCTATTCACCTGTGCACTGATTGGAATGTTTGTCTTTTTTTCTCAGACTTTACGATTTTGTAAATTGTTTGTCTGAAAAAACCTTTAAATAAATATGAGTTTACATATAATAAAAATAAAATGGAGCCGTGTCATATTTCTATTCTTTTTGTTAACTGACTCAGCTTTGCTCAATAAATGTATATTAAAACTACAAATAGCAATTATATTTTGGAGTCTAACATAAGTTGTGTTACTAACAGAACTAACAGCATGAACAACCGTCATGCCAGTCATCTGATCGGATGATTTCTACACTGTCAGATCCAGCATGCAGGAAGGGACATCCAAAGGCATTTCCTACATGCTGGATTTGTCTCAATACAGGAGGAAGACACAGGAAGCTGTCTGGTGGCAAAGATGGCTCAGGTAAACTGGGGACAGAAAGGCTGTTTGGGTGGGATAGGGTGGCAGTGAGATGCTGTTTGGGGGGCTAGGGTGGCAGAGAGACAGACTATATTTGTGGTAACTTTGGCTGTTTGGCGGTCTAGAGGGCAAATGGGCTATTTGGGTGACTAGGGTGGCAGAGAGTGGCTGTTTGGGGAGCCAGGGTGGTAGAGAGAGGTGGCTTATTGGGCTAGTATGGCATAGAGAGCTGGTTTGGAGGAGCTAGGGTGGTAGAGAGAGGTGGTTTATTGGGCTAGTATGGCATAGAGAGGTGGTTTGGAGAAGCTAGGGTGGTAGAGAGAGGTGGTTTATTGGGCTAGTATGGCATAGAGAGCTGGTTTGGAGGAGCTAGGGTGGTAGAGAGAGTTGGTTTATTTGGCTAGTATGGCATAGAGAGCTGGTTTGGAGGAGCTAGGGTGGTAGAGAGAGGTGGTTTATTTGGCTAGTATGGCATAGAGAGGTGGTTTGGAGGAGCTAGGGTGGTAGAGAGAGGTGGCTTATTGGGCTAGTATGGCATAGAGAGCTGGTTTGGAGGAGCTAGGGTGGTAGAGAGAGGTGGCTTATTGGGCTAGTATGGCATGGAGAGGTGGTTTGGAGGAGCTAGGGTGGTAGAGAGAGGTGGTTTATTGGGCTAGTATGGCATAGAGAGCTGGTTTGGAGGAGCTAGGGTGGTAGAGAGAGGTGGTTTATTTGGCTAGTATGGCATAGAGAGGTGGTTTGGAGGAGCTAGGGTGGTAGAGAGAAGTGGTTTATTGGGCAAGGATGGCATAGAGAGGTGGTTTGGAGAAGCTAGGGTGGTAGAGAGAGTTGGTTTATTTGGCTAGTATGGCATAGAGAGGTGGTTTGGAGGAGCTAGGGTGGTAGAGAGAAGTGGTTTATTGGGCAAGGATGGCATAGAGAGTTGGTTTGGAGAAGCTAGGGTGGTAGAGAGAGTTGGTTTATTTGGCTAGTATGGCATAGAGAGGTGGTTTGGAGGAGCTAGGGTGGTAGAGAGAGGTGGCTTATTTGGCTAGTATGGCATAGAGAGGTGGTTTGGAGGAGCTAGGGTGGTAGAGAGAGGTGGTTAATTTGGCTAGTATGGCATAGAGAGGTGGTTTGGAGGAGCTAGGGTGGTAGAGAGAGGTGGTTTATTGGGCTAGTATGGCATAGAGAGGTGGTTTGGAGGAGCTAGGGTGGTAGAGAGAGGTGGTTTATTTGGCTAGTATGGCATAGAGAGGTGGTTTGGAGGAGCTAGGGTGGTAGAGAGAGGTGGCTTATTTGGCTAGTATGGCATAGAGAGGTGGTTTGGAGGAGCTAGGGTGGTAGAGAGAGGTGGTTAATTTGGCTAGTATGGCATAGAGAGGTGGTTTGGAGGAGCTAGGGTGGTAGAGAGAGGTGGTTTATTGGGCTAGTATGGCATAGAGAGGTGGTTTGGAGGAGCTAGGGTGGTAGAGAGAGGTGGTTTATTGGGCTAGTATGGCATAGAGAGGTGGTTTGGAGGAGCTAGGGTGGTAGAGAGAGGTGGCTTATTGGGCTAGTATGGCATTGAGAGTTGGTTTGTGGGGCTAGGGTGGCAGAGAGAAGATTTTTGGGTGGGGGATAGGATGGCAGAGGTGATTTGAGGGTCTAGTACACATGTATCCAAACACTCCGAATCTGTGCTGGTGGAACTGCTCACAAGAAGGTTCCATGTACCACATCTGGCTGTCCTACATAGTTCAAACTTGGAACGTCGGAATTTCCCTCATCCAATAAGAAACCTCGATCTTCTTCCCATTTCCCAGAGGACATCCCGACACACTCATTTGCTAATAAACCAAATCCTAAGTGCAGTAAAAACACTATTGCCAGAAAAATGGAAGAAATCTAAGGTTCACACTTTTGACTGCTAAATATGATACTGTTCATATCTGTGCCAAGAAGTAGCAAAAAAAACCCCAGACATGTCACACACTATCAACACAAATCTATCTTTTACACAAAAAGGGTCTACCCAATATCATCTGATCTGGCCCCAAAATAGGGTCACAGTGGGGTTTGTAGTCAAATTGGAGAGAAATACGTAATTCAGCTACTCGATGTGGCTGATTTAATCCTGAAATCGGATGATCTTTGGGTATGTTTGGGGAAAATGGCCTGGGAAATCCGTTGTACGCCCTCTACTCATAAAGGTTCCAAAAGCACCTGAAAATACCCCTGAGTCGACAATAATAGCTGAATTTCGGGCACTTCGATTCTCTGCTTTCAATGACCGTTTTTAATTGTGTACCATTGTTCCAGTCTGCTGACAGTCAACATCTGAAGCCATTGTAAACATATATACAAGAGCCTTTCAGAAGTAGACTATTGTACTCTGGAAAAAAAAAAAAAAATCTGGAAGGGTATTTTGAAGACAAAAAAAAATAAAAAATCTGAGGTTCTCTGATGTACGAGGTTGTGTAATGGCTTTGTATATGCATTTTTCACGACATGACATGGGGTCACCCTAAGTTCCAAGCAAAGAAATCCCAATATAACCAACAAAATTCACTTTAACCAGTGTCATATATTCTGAAGAACCAAGAATAGCAGTGAAATAAAACTACAGTCCTGCAATTAAAGAGAGAGGACCGGTAAGCCAGTATATTCTATGTCAATCCAAACGACTTCTACAAACTGAAAATGCCCTAACTTTTTCTTATGCAAATTAAATATAAATGTCTAGGTGTTAATTAAAATTGTAATTGTATTCTGAATAGGTTTCATTTAGAACATTGACCATTGACGTTATGGTGGGGTACAGGTTATGGAAAAGTCACCCCCCCCCCCCCCCCCCGAAATTCAGTGGGTAACAGAGGCGTTATCAAACATAAATCTACACACACACACATCAAACAAGCCAGAAAACATGCTTCCCCCACAGACACCACACATTGACAGTGCTACTGCCACTGCAAGGGATTCTGGGTAGGCAAATGGAATTCTGGTCAGCAATGACCATTTGTTGTTTATTAATCCATTCAAACATGGAATAGGATTAATC